>OZ022249.1:10213478-10663478 GCA_963978915.1 Caenorhabditis parvicauda | reverse complement strand
CCGTAGATGAAAGTGGAGCTCGATCGTTGAACTGCGAGCGAGTGTGAACGGAAGACCTTGGTGAGGTGGTGGACGCTCCGTTTTCTAAGACCAGTGAGAGTGCGTTCCCAGCGCCCCTGGTGTAGGGGCGTGAATGGATCCAGTTGTCTGACGTCCCCTACTAGTGTAATCTTGGTGTGTTCGGCTAAGTTGGTGCACAGGTACAGTAGGTCAATTGGACAGAGATGCGTTGCCTCGTCTACGATCAGCATGTTAAGGTCTTTTGGTACTCCTTTGTATGAAGTTCACAGAGAGTCTGTGGTCGCGAATATAACCTGTGGGTTGAGGGTTCTGAGGGCTGTGAACCCTGTCTCTGACAACCGAGGTTATTTTTTTCCTGAGTGCGTACAGTTCCGAAGGCTTCTTGTTGACGGGATGTTGTTTGAAGTTGCGGTACTCTTCATATAGAGAGGATAGTTCGTCCTCATCTTTTTTTGGAACGCAGTCCCGTAGGTTCAGAAGAATTTGGTGACGGAGATCCAGGTGCGATAGATGGGTCGGTGAAGAAGTTGGCCGGTGATATGAGTCTGGTCGCCGCAATTTTCCTATGAGTACTAGTTGTACGGTAGCGTTGGACATTGGTCATGATGGTGGCGTTGTTCTTGGAGATGATCGCTAACTTTGGAGGGCAGCGGTTTTCTTGATCGGTGTATCTTGTGATTGTCTGCTGTATGATGGCTGTGATGGTGGGGGTTTTGCCGGATCCATACGGGGCATCGATGATTGAAAATTTGTTGTCGGCGACATCGTATTCGATGATGTCTTGGATGGCGTAACTCTGCTCGGTGGTGAGGGCCGTGAGTCCATGAGTGGAGTCGAGGAAGATCGATTCGCGATCGGAGAAAGCGTGAGTGATTCTCCTTCTGCCAGGTGAGTTAATGTCGCGAATTGCTCGTGTTCGTGGGTCATCGTGTTCCATGGTCCACTTTACGAAGTTGGTGAACGATTCTGGTCGTGCAAGTGGACTGGACAGGGTTGTTTCACTTAGTAAGAAGTGGTCGATAGGGTTTTCATCCAGCTGAGATAGTACGTGTTTTAGCATAGCAGCATCGATCCCTCTGCAAGCAATGTGGAGGTCGAGGAGTTGTCCGTTGTTTGATGTTACGGAACTCACGGCAGCAGCAAAAGACCGGATCTTGTGAATGGGTTTATCGGTGAAGACACGTACTGTGTCTTCTCCTTGGAAAGCTTGAATGCTGATGGCGTCACCGGGTTCCCGAAAACACATCAACGTGGCTCTGGTTGTGCTTTGTGCGTGGTTGAAAGAAGTGAATGTAGGGTTTTACGTCCTGTGACTTGGATTTATGTCTGGATGCAATTAGGCCCTCGTCGATTCTAACGACAACGTCTGGTTTGAAGGGGAGGCCGCGCATGACATGACTTTGTGTGCGAAGCAGTCATGCAAGACTTGGTTTGGTTCCTTGGTGACTGCTCGATGTGATAACGGAGAGTGGAATTTAAATTCATATTCGGGCTGCTGATGGAGACGGCCTGCTCTGTGCACCCAAAAAGTGTCACCGACTTGGATTGCGTTTAGGTCGACCGGTTTTGCGCCTAGGGATCCGTCCAGCGTGCTGGCTGTGATGATGAGGAATCGAGCCATGAGTGCTTGTGGCCAGAAGGCTTTCTTTTGAGTGGCGTGGAACAGGGCTCCTCCGTAGGCTGATTGGAACGTTTTGACGACGACGTATCGGACTTCCGTCGTCAACACCAGACGCCGTACAGCACATAAACAAAGTCGAAATTTTAATTTGTTCTTTCGTTGTTACCTAAAAAACGAGAGACCCCTCAACACAAACCCAGACGAAAACCAAGGTGAGTACACTGAGCGACCGTCTACCAACACACAACTTTCAGATCCCAAAGATGTCTCAGAAGAAAGTATGGTTACCCATGCTAATAAAACCCATTACTCTTCCGCTGACGATGCCAGACCTGACGACAGAACAACTCTTTCGGGACAACAACGGACAACTCCTCGACCTCCACATTGCTTGCAGAGGGATCGATGCTGCTATGCTAAAACACGTACTATCTCAGCTGGATGAAAACCCTATCGACCACTTCTTACTAAGTGAAACAACCCTGTCCAGTCCACTTGCACGACCAGAATCGTTCACCAACTTCGTAAAGTGGACCATGGAACACGATGACCCACGAACACGAGCAATTCGCGACATTAACTCACCTGGCAGAAGGAGAATCACTCACGCTTTCTCCGATCGCGAATCGATCTTCCTCGACTCCACTCATGGACTCACGGCCCTCACCACCGAGCAGAGTTACGCCATCCAAGACATCATCGAATACGATGTCGCCGACAACAAATTTTCAATCATCGATGCCCCGTATGGATCCGGCAAAACCCCCACCATCACAGCCATCATACAGCAGACAATCACAAGATACACCGATCAAGAAAACCGCTGCCCTCCAAAGTTAGCGATCATCTCCAAGAACAACGCCACCATCATGACCAATGTCCAACGCTACCGTACAACTAGTACTCATAGGAAAATTGCGGCGACCAGACTCATATCACCGGCCAACTTCTTCACCGACCCATCTATCGCACCTGGATCTCCGTCACCAAATTCTTCTGAACCTACGGGACTGCGTTCCAAAAAAAGATGAGGACGAACTATCCTCTCTATATGAAGAGTACCGCAACTTCAAACAACATCCCGTCAACAAGAAGCCTTCGGAACTGTACGCACTCAGGAAAAAAATAACCTCGGTTGTCAGAGACAGGGTTCACAGCCCTCAGAACCCTCAACCCACAGGTTATATTCGCGACCACAGACTCTCTGTGAACTTCATACAAAGGAGTACCAAAAGACCTTAACATGCTGATCGTAGACGAGGCAACGCATCTCTGTCCAATTGACCTACTGTACCTGTGCACCAACTTAGCCGAACACACCAAGATTACACTAGTAGGGGACGTCAGACAACTGGATCCATTCACGCCCCTACACCAGGGGCGCTGGGAACGCACTCTCACTGGTCTTAGAAAACGGAGCGTCCACCACCTCACCAAGGTCTTCCGTTCACACTCGCTCGCAGTTCAACGATCGAGCTCCACTTTCATCTACGGCAAACAAGACCGAATCCGACATCGCCATCGATTTACTCTTCTGCATGCTCGATAAAGGGATCTCGCCATCCGAAATTCTTCTCCTCACCTTCTACACAGCACAGAAGCTGGCGGTAATCGATGAACTGACGTCACTGGGAGGACAAGTAGCCAAAGTCCGCGTCTCTCCGTTGACGCAAGCATCGGGATAGAATCGAACTATGTCGTACTGCTAACGTCCGCATCCAGACTGGACGCGGGTCTACGATCATTCATCTCCAACCCCAAAAGGGTCAACGTCGCAACATCAAGGCACGTCCAAGGGCTATTCATATCGGGCACAGAGGACCTCTTCAAGCTGCAACCTTGACGCGACTTCCACACGGACAACAACATGGGAGCTTACCGCTTTCTTCGCCGACATTAAGGTTAGTCCCTTCATATTCCCGAATCCTACCCCTCTCTCTCTCTCTCTCTCTCTCTCTCTCTCTTTCTCTCGCTCTCTCTCTCTATCTATCTATCTATCTATCTATCTGGGCACGGGGCTAGATGCGCAGGGTCGCGGTTTTCTTAGGAGGTGTAAGGTCATGCCTTGCGACCCCGCAAAACTCCTTCAGAAAGCTCCAACCGTCGCAAACTTTGCACCTCTGTTAGTGCCAGGCATATGACTAAACCGTGCGCGTTGGTCACAGGGACCACTCACAGTCCATTAGCGCCGGCACAGTGCATTAGCGCCGGCACAGTGCATTAGCGCCTGTGCAGTACATTAAGGAATATGGGCGATATTTCCGGCGGGAGCAGCAAAAGGGGGGATGGGCAAAACCTCTCAGAAACCAGTCAAATAGTCAATTTATAGGTCAAACAATCACTGACGGACCAGCATATAGAAATATAGTAGCTTATTCTGCCGTTCCCGGTTCAACGATCGAGCTCCACTTTCATCTACGGCAAACAAGACCGAATCCCACATCGCCACCGACTTACTCTTCTGCATGCTCGATAAAGGAATCTCGCCATCCAAAATTCTTCTCCTCACCTTCTACACAGCACAGAAGCTGGCGGTAATCGATGAACTGACGTCACTGGGAGAACAAGTAGCCAAAGTCCGCGTCTCTCCGTTGACGCAAGCATCGGGATAGAATCGAACTATGTCGTACTGCTAACGTCCGCATCCAGACTGGACGCGGGTCTACGATCATTCATCTCCAACCCCAAAAGGGTCAACGTCGCAACATCAAGGCACGTCCAAGGGCTATTCATATCGGGCACAGAGGACCTCTTCAAGCTGCAACCTTGACGCGACTTCCACACGGACAACAACATGGGAGCTTACCGCTTTCTTCGCCGACATTAAGGTTAGTCCCTTAACATTCCCAAATCCTCTCTCTCTCTCTCTCTCTCTCTCTCTCTCTCTCTCTCTCTCTCTCCCTTTCACACATATAAAAAAACGTATTAACACCTGTCTGATCCCAGATGTAGCCAAAAATTATACACGAGCCAGAATGGGGGGAGAATGGGCGAAAACACCTCAGAAACCAATCAAATATTCCATTTGCAGGTCAAACCATCACAGACGGACCAGTATATAAACTCCTCGCATCGTCAGCTCATGGTCGGTCATTCCAGCAGCTTAGTTCTCGCCCTTTCTTAAATCTTTGCCTTCATATTCTCTCTAGCAATAAAACTATTTTCATTTCGCCCGTGTCTATTCTCTCCTGCAGATAGTACAGACATAGAGGACCTTTCTAACGTTCACGCTCGCTCTCTCTAGTCTTAGGCTGCACCGGCGATAGTTAGTTGGTCCCACATACAATCTAAATACCAGATGTATTACTATGTGTAAGAAAAAAAGGTTCTCCGCCTTTCAATTGGAGTTTGTGTAAACTTTACACGTTGGGTTCATGCGTAGGTTGTAGTGATGTGATCTGGAATTTTTATTGGTGGATGCGGATTCTAGGAGGGAACGACCGCTTCGCAGGGTTGGTCCAATGTTGTGTGATACTTGGAATCAGCTGTTTCCGGAGTGTAGTGGATGTCTTTTTGAGCTGCTGTGTTTCCCGGGAAGGTGAGAATGTAACCTGTGTGGCTGTGAGGACTGGTCATTTTGAGAACCGAAGACGTCTTCAAGATGAAACCATGGAACGACTTTCACGCGGAGAGCTAAACGATTCCTACGCCGTCACTAAGGTAAACCTTCTTACATTTCCAAACAATCACGCCTCTCTTTTAACTCTTTATCTTATCAATAAGAAGAAATGAACAAATCTACAGTAACTTGCGCGTCTTCGATCTTCTATTTTGTTACACACACGCATTCTTGTTCCCACGCGCATTGCTCTCAAGCAGCGGTTTCTTGTCATTCCTCATTCAAGATAATGTTCAGATCAGAATGCTGTGGTACTGTTGACCAAGATCCTTTGAGTTCAATGGATTTGACGCAGAAGTCAACATCGCCCGCGTCAGAGAATAGCGGAGAAGACAACAAGGTAACTTTCTATTTTTTCTCATCACTGGAGTTTTTTTTGACAGAAACTGGGACAGAAAAAAATGAGCTGACTCCTATGGTTGTTTATGTAATTATTTCAGGTGGAATATAACTCCACCCCAAGTTCACGGTCACCAATATCGTACCAGTTCTTGGAAGAGATAATTCGTTATACTTTTCTCCCGTTAAATATCTTAAAATAGATTCTGATCAATTCACAATATACTTTGATAAGATAATTATAACCGTGTTAGTTCTTGTTAGGAAAAAAAGGATGATATCCCATTCTCAAAATTTTTTCAAGTGTGTACTGATGTTTTTTTCATATCAAAAACCATATTTTTTACAAGAAAAGCCGAATGTTTTCTTTCCTAGGGAAAAACTAGGAACAATTTCCAACTTATTTCCATTCGAAACTGCTTCTTGATTAAAGTGGTTATATTAATACAAATCAAAGTTACATACATTCCCACAAATTCAGTTAACGGAGGCGCGAGGATTCATTAACTTGAATTGAATGTCATCATACAATAAAACCTTTATATGGGAGAAAAATTTTTTTTCAGAAAACAATTTGTTCTTGTTCTCGTTTCCTGAAGTCTTGCAATGACTGGAGGAACTTTGAAAGATACTAATTAGTTTTCCAATCGAGGAAAAAAGTCTGATTAGACTTGGCATCTTCGGTATTATACCCTGTAAGTGAAGCATGCGACTTGGCAAAGCATAACGTTGACAATGTCGTCGCGACTGAAAGAACCTTTACGTGTGAGATAACGAATCTGAGACAGATCTGTCAAGATTTGTCAAGAAATTTCTATCAGAAAATAGTGGTAACTCTCTCAAAGTATTTACTTTAAAAAACACATATTTTGGACTAATTGAGGGCTTCATACAAAACGTAACATCGCCCGAAGGAAAGGAAAGGTCAAGAAGGTCATCAATTCCAAGCTCGGTAGAATACTCGGTGGTAACGAGATGACGTTTCCCATGCAGTCTGGACATTAATGAAACGGTAGATTTTAACGTTCAGCACAAACCAGAACGTCCAGCACTGTTACCTCTATGTTTTGACAAGGGTGATATTGCGTGCAACTGTTTCTGATATCAAATTCTTTTTAATTATTCTCTACACTTATTGTTCGTTTTTTCAATAACTTGTTAATGCATTCACAGTGTGAGACATTCCAATATTCACGCCAGACATCGCATTGTTCCTAAAATACTTGGTAACATTTATATAACACCCGGTAATATGGATAGTTTTGTTCACGTTTACCATGTCTTATACCAAAGTTGCCACGTTTGATTTGACTCTTTTCTAAGAACAAGTTACACTGAATCAACTGTCCCATACTGTACTGTACTTTTCAAGAAACTATCAATTTTTTTTAAATCGTTAAATGAGTTACGCTTAAAAAAATAATTAGGTCACTATATCACTAGTAGCGTGACACTAGCAGCACTTGTAGCGTGTATGTACCCTAAGGGCCCGATCTGTTCGATCCCTTCTTGAGGCGGATCCACTATCCGTAGGCAAATGTTAGTTTCTCACTCATCACGGTAACTGAGACTGAGTTTTAGCTATCGGATGCACGACCACGGCCCATCAACAACGGGCCCACCAAGAACAATAATAAACAGATACATATAAGAAAGTTTCAAATGAACTGTGATTCAAAAAAACAAAAAAATTGCATGTTTCTCATGTTTTCTCTCAGTTGTCAAATTTCTAAATTTCAAGAATTTCAAGGTAAAAAAAAATTTGGAAGTAAAAAAACAAAAAAATTTGAAAAAGAAACTAAAAAAAACTGGAAGTAAGAGAAATGAAGTAAAAAAATAAATTTTTGAAAGTGAAAAAAAACATTTCGGATTTTTTCTCTTTTGCTTCTTCTCTACAGTAAAATTTCTTTTTATTATCGATAACCTCTGTCGTCTTTTCGATTGAAAAGAGCATTTTTCACAAGTTTTTTTGTTTGAAATTACCAACTCCAGTTCAAAAAAATCCAGTGTGTACTCGTAAGGCCTATTTCATAGTGAAAACTGTTTTAAAAAAAAACCGCAACAATTTTTTTATCATGGTCCAACAAGTGTGTGGAATGTGGATAGTGTTATTATGCTTCAAATTTTATTTTTGTTTTGCAACACACTAGTCCTCGCTACGTTCAAGCTGTTGGAGTTCTAATTTAAATCCAAAAAAGTTAGATTATTGATCTGATATTGTTCTACATGTGAAAACGCATCAGATTTCTGGAATATTTTATAAGAGTGAGCATCGTCTCGACTACATTTGCGTATTCTAATAATACAGTTTTTGTTCTAGCTGATTCACTTTCAATCTTAAAGTCACACATGAAAAACTTCTGTTCGCACTGAACTATTTCAGTTTTGATTTTCTGAAATTGTGATTCAACGTTACTGTAAGAGTACAAAAAGTTTCATTCAGTCAATTTTCCATACCCAGTGAACTTTTTGTGGTTGTCCATAATTCTTCGTTTGTTGCGAATTGCTCGTAAAATAGTCGTCTTCTTTTTGATAAGGTGAGTCTTGACGGTCGATAACAAGTACTGTCTAATCCATGTTATACAACTGATAACTTTTTGATAAACTATCAACTATTCTTCTTGCCGATGGCCAACTGGACGTTGCTGGTAGGAGGAGGTAAGTATGTTCGTCTCCCCACTAAAACTTAATTCTAGCGGCTCTTGCTGGAGTCCTGGCAGTTGCCATTGCTTCGCTCGTACTGAACATCGTCATTCTGAATCAAGTGAATAACCTGCCCGTCAATACTCCTGAAACCACAAAAACAAGAAATGTGACGTACAGTACCGGTAAAATCAACAACGACTATGCTGTGAGTGGAGAAAACAGTTGTAACACTAATAATAATTTTATAGTCAGTCTCGCAGTACCTACTAAGTGGTCTCGACGAGTCTGTCGATCCATGCACTGACTTCTACGGTTTCACGTGTAACAACTATCTTGCCTCCATCGATCTCGCTAAACTTCAACTTAGTCGTCTTGGAACCTACGATCAAGCTCAAGCTGATGTGTTCCAACTGATTGCTGATGTTCTGGATAAGGTTAACGTGAGCGACCCATCTATCTCAAAAACAGAGAGAATTACAAAGGCGGTGAGAATCATACTGTTCTAACAAGCATGATGTAGTGTTCAGGCTTTCGATTCATGCAGAAAGAATCTTGGTAATCCTCCAAACAAGGCAAGTGATGTTTACGGCGAAATCAAGGATCTGTAGGTTCAATAAATTCTATATTCCAACTTGAGTTTATAGCTTCGGGGGAATTCCATTCTTCGGAGAGGCTCTGAAAGCTGACATTGATTTCTTCAAAGTGTCTGGAACTATTGAACAAACACACGCTGTGGGATCTCTGTTCTATTCCATTGCTTCTGCTGACTACAAGAACTGGACCAGAAATGCTCTTTACGTTTCCCAGGTTTGTCAAATGTCAGAGTTCAAGATTTTCGCCTTATCGTTATCCAAAAAGATAAGATAGACAACGTTAAAGTTGTCATGTTTCAATAAGTGACGAAACAATAAGCAGCTTATCCGATTACAAAAGTAGAAAAATTTCAGCCGGACCTGGCGATGGCTAGAGACTACTATGTGAAGCCACAGTACATCAACGAATTGAACGCAAGAACTGAGAGTGTTTTTGCTGATTTTCAAGTTTTTGCCAGCTCACTGGAAAAGAAAATCGATGAAACAATTCTTCATCAAGCTGCAGTAGACGTTGTTAACTTTGAAGTTCAAATTGCAATGGCTTCATGGCCAGATGACTTGTTGAGGTATCAAAATTCAGGGGAAAAAACTAGATAGAAACCACACGTATTCAGAAACTATCAGCAGCAATATAATCCTTACACCCTGACAACTCTGAAGACTGCATATAGTGGAATTGACTTTGAAGGATACATAGGAGGACTTTTCGACGGTGTTTCCACCATCGATCAGCAGAAGACCTTTAACGTTAGAGAAATGTTGCGATCGGAATTCATGAAAATTTTCTAGATTGTCTTGACGCAACCATCTTACGTCGCATGGGTCAACCAGGTCATCTCGGGTCAGGCCAATGCTAACACCACTGTTGTTGCAAATTACATGATTCATCAGCTTCTTCAAGATGAAATGGATTTCATGAACTACGACGGAAGAGTAGCTGCTCACAAGTCCAACTACATTCACTACGCTCTCCGTACTGGAAAGGGTGTCACCAGGTGATAAACAGATGAATTGAGAACAATGAGACCTGCTTCTAGAAAAATGAAGAGAACTGAGAGAAAGCTCGGCACACTCGACCTTGATGGTATCAGCACGGGTTGCATGGATCTGCTCACAGCGTATATGCCGTATTCGACAGGTTTTGAATCGTGGAATTGTGAAATTTTTTTTATTGAGCTAGTTTAGAAAATGTTCATTCATATAAAAAAAACATATTTCACATCATATCCAGCTGTAACTACGGTTTTTGCTCGGACTAGGTGTAAAATATTGGTTCACAAAAATCGGTGTAAAGATAAGTTAGAAAAATTATATGGAACAACTTTAAAGAACAAAAAGGAAAATAAGAAAATACTCTGTCTCTTCATCCGTACACGTTTACTGTATATCATTGAAAAGTTCCTCCTCCTCACAATGTTGAGATTTTATTGAGAATGAAGTATGATCAGTGAATAGAGCAAAAAAAATCTTGTGGAGAGAGGTTAAAAGAGAAAAGAAGGAAGAGGAAGCGAGAAAATAGTTAGAGCGCGATAACTCCCATCACTATCTTATTATAGGATACGTATACGTGAAATCGCAAGAAAACAGAAACGATGTCCAAGCCGATGTCAAATACCAGACCGAACTTGTCATTGAAAGCTTCCAAGAAATGATCCAGACGTTGACATGGATGGACGAAGAAACCAAGGCAAACGCTAGAAACAAATGTAAGCGATACAAAAAAAATTTAAAACAAATAATCATTTAGCTGACAGTCTCGTAAGAAACTACGGTTGGCCAGCTGATCTTTACCTCGATTTCAAGGACTTCAGCGCTATTGATACCTACCATGCGGTAACATCACCTCGCAGCCAGATATACAAATTAACATTGCAGGATTACAACAGCATCATTGACATCTACTTGAAAGACCCAAGTAACCTTTATGACATCATGAAGGTTCTCAAGAGAGGAATGGAAGTCAGAGAACTTCTGAGGCTTTTGAACCAAGTCGATGGAAAGGGAAGCAGGTAGGAGATTTTTGGATTTGAACTGACCGATTTTGATTGTCAGAAGCAACTTCCTCCAATCTCCAGCGATGGTTAACGCTTGGTACCAACCTGAAAGAAACTCAATCACTTTCCCATATGCCATCTGGAACCCACCATACTACAAGTAAGGAAGAGAGAGAAAGAGAGAGAGAGAGAGAGAGAGAGAGAGAGAGAGAGAGAGAGAGAGAGAGAGAAGGCAATTGGGAAAAACAATATTTTTGAGAACAATTTCTTGTTCAGCCTAGCCTTCCCACAAGCTTATAACTACGCTGGTCAAGGTGGTACTGGTGGTCACGAGCTCACACACGGATACGATGATGAAGGAGTTCAGTTCGGATTCAACGGAGAACTTGCCAACTGTGAGTGGAACAAGTGTGGATGGATGGACAAGAGCTCTTCAAACGGATTCACTGATATGGCTCAATGTGTTGTGACTCAGTTCAGGTAATAACAATATTAAAGTTCTCATAGTTCTGCTACAAAGTACAGATTCAGTGTAAACAGTCTCAAAATATTTTTTCAGTACGAAGTGCTGCCCAATGAAAACTGGAAACGTCCACTGTGCCAATGGAGCTACCACACAAGGAGAAAACATTGCTGATCTCGGCGGTCAACAGGCTGCCTACAAGGCATATCAGAAATACATTGACAGAAAGAGAAACGGAACTGAAGAAGACAGGTACGAAAAATCGTGAAAAATCTTGGAAAGTTGGTTTCAGGCTTCCTGGTCTTGAGAACTACACACCAAACCAGATCTTCTGGATCACTTATGGATATTCATGGTGCATGAAACAGTCTGACGCTAATCTTGTGAGACAGGTATTTGATGGAAAACATTTCAGAATGAATCCAATGATTTTTCAGCTTCTTACAAACCCACACGCCCCAGGATCATGCCGTGTGAACAATGTGATGCAGGATATTCCTGAGTTTGGACGTGACTTTGGTTGTTATCGTGGAACCGAGATGTATCCAAATGACAGTGACAGGTGCAAAGTTTGGGTTGGATTCTAGGCTCTATTTTTAATGGTTTATAATAAATTTACTTGTTTTCTTAAACTATGTTTCTTCGGAGTTCGGCTACTTGACTGTCACGCTGGAAAAAATATTGGATTTGATATGGTATCAGACTTACAATTTTAGCCTCATCGGAAATTTTCTTGTCTAAAACATTCTTGACAGTAGTTACAGATTCTGCCAACTTTTTGATGGCGATCTTGCACTCATCGACGTCTCGTCGCATCTGAATTCAAGCTTGGAGACAGTTTGAGAAACTGAAACTTACCGAAGGATCGTTGGTTGTTGTTTTTGCTCCTGGGTGGTTTCCTTGTTGAAGTTGTGCAAAAGCTTCTTGCAACTCTTTTATTGCTAGGTACCTAAGTATTAGAATTCAGTTAGGTTCTTCAGAAGACAAAATTCAGAAACATATTTACCGTTCCTCTTCTTCTTTGTCAATCCTACTGTTAAGCTGATGTTTCATGTTCTCAGCTTTCGCGGATAGCTCGTTGAGCTGAAGTGATTTTTATACTCTTTCTCACTTCAAACGCACATCCTGAGGAATTTGTCTTTCCACCTTGTCCCTAATCCTGTCCTGTGCCTTCTCCATGTCCTCTTGTAGAGCATCCATTTTATTTAGCTGAGCCCGCAAGCTGAATGGAAATTGATGAGATGAGATTAGTGAACGTTCCACTTACTGGCTAACGTGCTCTCCGTCCCCCAGGTCGGACAATCTTTTGTTCATCTCTTTTCGGTCAGTGTAAAATCCTTGTTGTACACGACTCATCTTCTCTTCAAGCTTCAGAAGACCTTCCATGCTTAATTTGTTCTTGTCAGCAGATATCGCTTCCATTTCTCTTCTTAGCTGGAATTTTCACGATTGAAAGTTTTTTTTTCATAAATCCTGCTGTTCACGGTTGGAATATAGTTCTTCTTCAAAATAATGTAAAACGCACTTTCTGAATTTTATTCACAGTAAGAACTTTAAACAATATATTTTCAGAGTACTGTGTCACGTTCACCGTATTTATTCAAACTTTTTTTTATATTTCACAGTAAAAATAGGAAGTATGTTTGAGAATAATTAGAACTTTGAACGAGTGAAAGACAAATTCTATACTATTATTTTCTCTGTTTACAATATTCGACAAAATTAAAATTGATTTTTTTTTCTACTCCAAATAATTCAACATACCGCATCTGTATCGAGCGACGGCATCTGAATATTGCTCTGGCCACTTCTTACATCCTCGATGCTTCTGTTCATTCCTCCCATATAGTTATTCAACCGGTCTTCTATGTCTGTCATTTTTGCCAGAAGACCTTTTTCATGTTGTTTTCTACATGTTTCTGTTTTTGTTCATGCAACGCTATGTTATATTACCTGGCTTGAATTTCAGAATTCATGAGCTTATCGATCTTGTTGTTCCCAATCTCCAGATGCCGCTCAAGTGCGGCCAAAGCTTCGTTGACTTTTTGGAATCTATCCTTTTGCTTGGTTTTCTCGGACTAAAGTTGTTTAAAACGTAAGATTTGATGATTATTTTACATTCACAGTTCTGGCAAGAACCTGCAACTCTTCGGCCTGTTGATTCAAACGGTTATCCATAGCCAACTTCATTTCTTTTTCGTTTTCTTGAATTCTCTCCGTTTGAGTACGGATCAACTGAAAAAAATCAGTTCATTCTGAATTCAGAAGTCAACTAACATTTTCCAAAGACTGAATCTTCATTTGCAAATCGTCTTTCATTCTCTGCTGATTTTCGCTCATTTTCCTCGTTACTTCCGTAGTTATCAGGTTTATCTTCTCGCTCAGTCTTCTAGATTCTTCGGACAGTTTTTCCTTGTCCATATCACCTTTCTTGGTCAGATTCTGCAGCACATCGTTCCTTGCTTGATCTTGCTGACGAAGAATGTCTTGGAGTTTTTGAATTCTGAATTTTTGCTTCTTGATGCAAAAAGCTAGATACTTACGCGTCGTTTGATGTTTTTGAGTCTTTCTCTCGGTCACGTTGCTCCCTGGTCAAAGCTTTTTGTAGTTCCATTGCTTGATTGTGGAGGTCACGGATTTTGCCATCGAGTTGGGATGTAGTGTTAGTTAACTTCTGGATTCCAATATTCGATTACAAGAAGAGGGAAAAAGGAGAGAGAGAGAGAGAGAGAGAGAGAGAGAGAGAGAGAGAGAGAGATGGCCAACTCACACTAGGATCAACAACGGGCCTGGACCGAATTTCATTATTAATCTGCTGTAGATCACCAACTTGACGATCCATCGAGTTCCGTAGATTAGAAACGTCGTTGGACATCATCATCAGCTTAATTAACCAATAATTTTGCCTGATGACCACACCAACCTTTGCATCCATGGTGCTCATTTGCCTCCTCACATCGTCAAAATCACGAGCACTCAAATTTTGAGCTGACGTAGTTTTTCCCACAAACTCACTTGTATCCAGACGACTCAGTCAGTTTCCGTCGCATCTCATCTTGACTGCTTTCCAGACGTTTTCGGGCGGCCTGAACGTCATTTTTTGATAAGAACGTAGTTTCACTGCCGAGGCGTGAGAGAGTATGCTGAAAACAGATTGGAATCTGATTGTTGGATGCATGTCGAATAGCTCTGAATTTTCAGTACTTAATTTTCAGAGATATCGTCAATACTGTTACTGGTATATAACAATTTTCTACTATCGTCTCATATCAAATGAAAAAGTACTGAGTGTATGCATATTTGGGACCTAGCTACATGTAAACATCAACATCAGAGTGAGAATATGTATAACTTTTTTTCTCCCCGAGTTACTGTTTTTCACTAGTTGTAGCTACAATCAAACTTTCATTCGGTTGAATCCCACGCAAAACCACAAACAAGAGTACAAACTAATCATCATTATATAAACGTTCCATCGTTTTTTAGTATTTTCCAATATTTTTGTTGTTTCAAAAGAAAATCTTCCGAAACGATACTGCATTTTTCCGAGCTCAATCATTTTTATTGTTCATTTCATTTTGAAATATATCAATTTCTTTCGTTTCAAAAATATCCAATGAGAGAAAATTCAATTTCATTCCAATATTTTTCGAGTTCTGATCTTATTCTTACTATAATTAGATCCATTCTCTATTTTTCAACATTTATCTCACTCCCTGGCAGTGAAACGGCGTCCTCTTCAGGTTTTTCTGTGCTAAGGTAAAAACATCCCTGCTCAACTCGTTTACCTTTTGTGCTGACGCTAACTCTCGATTTTGCTGTTGAGCGAGTTCAAGTTGAGACGTTAACCGTTGAATAGTCGCTTTCTCGTTTCCATTCTGTTATTGTCACTTTTCCTCAGGGGATCTGGCTGTCACAAGACTACACATCACACATGGAACTGAACAATGTTCGGGTTTCTTCTCCCCATACATTTTTTATGAACACAGAGTTGCACGTTGCTTGGGGGTTCTTTGCTACGTATTGTACGGAATCAAACAAACACAATTTCAACTTCTAGAACACTGCAATAGAACCAAGGCTAAGGGAGAGAATTATACATTGGGTTTAGGTTTGACAGATTCAGTTACCCTCCCATTGCTTTCGCTGGCACGTCGTCGCGGCTGTCAGAAATGCTTTTAGTTGTTGTATCGTGAAAAATTTTTGAAAAGCAGGAAGATTTGCGACTCACTTTAGGTGTTGCGGCGTTTACCCCCTCTTTTGGCTGTCGTGGAGCTTGTCCTGAGGGTCTGGAATTCGGAAAAATGTTATTTTCATAAAGTGTCATAAAAAAAATGAGTTAAAAATTACTCATAACACTTTTTTCAATGTAGGTTCTCAGTACCTTTTATGACATACTGCTGGTTTTCACTGAAACTGTTTTTATTCACCTTGCAGAACTGATGTTTTGAAACTATGATTCAGTTTATCGAAACAATATTCAAATATATCTTCTTTCTGTTATACGATAAGTACTCCTGTTGAGTGTTTTGCCGTTTAACGTATCAGTTTCAGTTAGGTTTTTTTTTCATTATGAGAATCTGAATACATTTTTAAAAAACAGCGCTTGAGAGTCAAAGATATGGAAAGGTGATAGAAGAAGAGAATGGTATTTACTTCTCTCTTTCTAATAGATTTTTGTCGGAGAGAATCAAGTTTTCACAACTAAATCGCTTAACATACCTGCCCGAAGCATTTTTCCACTATGGGTTCTAAGATCGGTTTGCCATATCTCATCATTTGTTTGATGTTTATGTTACTTATTTGCAGTAAATAAATTTTACTATTAAAAATAGTTAGTAGTTAGAATGTTGTCAAAACTCACGCAACTCCCAGAATGATATCCTTAGCAGTGTCTCGGTTCCTTCTGCGTGTCGACATGATTCGGGTCAGAACGAAACTAAGGTGAAGTGTATCCAAGGGCTCTTCCGACTGTTGCCAGGCACTCGACGAAGGTAGTGGTCAGCATTTTTTATTCAGATCCCAAAAAGTCAAAAGACGCCCGAATTGTGTCTGCAAAAGAGCTTTGAAACCCGATTAGAGCAGCAAAAATCTTCCTGATTTCAAACATTTCTCTGAAGAAAAACAAAGCGGTTACTTTGTTGTGGCTGTGCTCGAGTCGTCAACAGTTTTATGGAGTTTTTATTGATGATAAAAATGTCATAAATTTTGATGTGAGAATATGGTATGAGGTTCTATTCAAAACATTCAAAACTCAAGAAATGATGATGATGATGTTTATTACATTTCTAACGAGAACTTGGAGATAAAAAGAGCTTCAAAATTTTTAGAGTTTTTTGAAAAACACTAGATGAAGCAAAAATATTCCTGTTCATCATAACTGTTCAAACAAAACTTTTCAATCCTTGAATTTGTGGAAAGATACTCACATTTTGGTCAAATTTCTTGAAAGGCATCGTCTTTTTCGAAAAAATTTCACGAGTTTTTGAGGTTCCAAATCAAAACTTGAAATAAAAACAAAATATCTCATTTAATCTCAGATTTTATACATACTTCTCAAATTTTCCGAATTTGTAAGAATAATACTCTCAACATGTAAATTATCTTTGAAATAATTTATTCTTTTACTGTTACAAAGATTCTCAATTCGTTTTTCTCATTTTACGAAGATTCTCGATTTTTTTTTCAATTTTACGAAGGTTTTCATTTTTAGAGTGAAAGCTGGTCTATGCATTTTTAAAAATACTCAAGATTCAATTGACTTCCCCATCAATCCCTAGAACTTCCTCACCAAGAATTTACCAGTCACATAGTTCCATATGAGTAGTAAAATTTTTATTGAAGGCTTTTCTCGAAATAAACATCATTATTATAATCCAAAAAACAAGCCCCTGGGGTCAAAAATCCAGTTCAAATCCACAAATTGATATCCGTGAGAATGTTCACGTTGCCCCACGCGGGATAACTCTCTATGAGAACAATTGGTCATGTAGCCATTAGCATTGTCAACGTTTTGAAAGGATTATCATCGAGGTGAGTGAACTGTGACTCAATCCATGTTTGCTCTTTCCTTCCATATTCCATTCCAGAACTTTCCATGCCAACTCAATGGTTACAGATGTACGCGTACGGGACTTTTGACAACGACAACGAGGGTGAGCGTCTGATTATCTTCTCTTTGCGCTAAGTTTGCATGTGTCCTGCAGCTGGGTCATTTTTCACAAATCTTTCTCTCTTCTCGCTTCTCTTCATTCCCTTCTCCAATTGGAGCATAGTAATTGGTCGTTTTAATCAAGTTTCTACCGTGTTTTGCGGACGGACTTCAGAAAAAACCCTTATTTTTCTCTCTTCAAAGCATAACATTGTTAGAATAAGACGGAAAACAATTAGCCTCGGTCAGTGAATAGCCCTTTTCACTGGACAACTTCTTTCTTCCACTAGACCCGCCCTGAAAAAAAGAAGCTGTTATCATCTATGGGTTGGTTTATTTCATGCATTTCCAACTTGTTCCATGTTTTTCCACAATGAATGAACTTCAGAAGGATATATGGACGACAGCGATGACTGTGGAGTCGGAACTATCTACAAAAACTCCTATGCTTCCCTGGTCAACGATCTTCCACCTTCGACGTCTTTGGACGAATTCAAAGCGAGCTTCCATCAGATTCAAGGTCTTCTGAGAGCTAGTGCAAAGTGAGTCGGATTTTTCTCATTCATCCGTAAAGGATTAGCGCGAATTAGTTTTGAGAACAAGAAAAAAGCAATATTTCACAGCAAAAAAATGTCTAGTTTCCAATTAATGTTGGTGAACCTCAACCAAATGCAGCTCAAAGAAGTAAAATTGATGAGCACAAGCTTTCAAGAATTATTCGTGCAATTTGCATGCTCTTCGAACGTCTTTCACCCAAAGGTAGTTCTCACGCGAGAATATTATTTCATTGATCAAAGTAATTTTTACAAGAAATTTGTTTTAAAACCGCCTTTTCATGAAAAAGAAAAAGTTACATCTCGGAATCCGTTTTTTTCTGATGAAAAATCACAAATATTTAATCCGCGCATGACAGACGGAATACGGATGTTTCAAAAATGAATTTCAAAACAAAATATTTGTTGGAAAGTTTGACGTCAAACGGGCAAAAATTTGCTTCGAAGTTCAATTTTCGAACCATTTTTTTGAGTGAGTTGATCCATGCATCCAAAGAATCATTTTGATGTACGCTGCGTGTGAAATCCATAATAATTATAACAGAACCCCTATTTATAAGCAGGTGCTTATCCTTTTCCTTAACGAGTTGTATGTGTAGAAACCTCTCACATGTGGCTTGATTCATTCACATTGTTCATACTTACTTACATACATCTCGACACGCATTGAGCCCCAGCTCGTTATCCAACTCAACTCACTCTGATACAACATGTTCGGAGCCAACGTTGCTTTTTGAGGCGTCTCATTTCATCTCGATGAATAATGTACGCAAAGTCCCATCCGAAACGACTCTGTGTTGCATCTTCCTACACTTTAATTAGCCTTATCTCGCAATATTGCCGGCACATACTTATTTGATTCTGTTGTTTTCTTAGCCTGCAAGTTGCTCACTTCAAGGATGCCGAATCGATTCATAAGTACTAGAGCAATTATCAAGGGAGCAACCGCTACTAATATATCAAATGCGTTGCCGAAAAATCCCAGCACTTGCTCTCTCTCACTCCATTCTAATGGGGGAGTATATTTATCAGCATGTCTCACTTAACCGAACACTTGTTCGCTTTTTGTACTTGTCTAAGTTTACCTCCCTATTTCAAATCAATGTTTACCTTCAACACGTCGAAAGTCACAACACAGTTTTCGAAGGCTGTGTTTAAGCTCACAACAATCAAGTTGTCTGACTCCCTTATCTCATTAGCATGTTTCTCGTGGCTTCCTTATATTCTGCCAGCAGTTATGTCTCAAGCCTAGAATTCTTGCTCGATCAATCCCAATTGGTTTTGAAAAGAAAATGACATTTCCAGATGACGGAAACTATGTTCTGCCCCTTGTTTTTACGATACTATTATCTTTCTTCCGAAAATGTCCGAAACAAGCCAGAAAATGTAACTACCAATTCTTTGAGCTTTTGTTTGAATAACTATCCATCAAAACATGTAAATCTCGTGATTAAATTTTCCAAAATAAGCTATTCTCCTATCACCATTCATCTAATTTCCTGTCAGAACAAATGCAAGCTATCTGGAAAGTGAAAAATGTTTGCTACAGGAGAAAAAAAACAAAACTGTTTAGTCATCTACCGGATATGATGCGATGAATCAACAGTTTCTCTAAATTTTCTTATTTTACACTGTGAAACAAATTTTGAACCACATTCATTCAAATTTTTTGAAAATAAAAAACCTATATTTGTTGTCTAACGGCAGATCGATGCAACCAATGTCCAACTGTTTGTCTAAAAGCTAAACTCACGTTTTTTTCTCGACGAATATTGAATTATGTCCTCAACATGAAACATCTCAATTACAATACTTTTTTGTTTTCTTCTTTCTCCACACTTCTCATCTTCCAGCCCAAAAAAAATCCTAGGTCTCTCGTATATGTCAAAACTGGAGAAATCCAAATCACTCAACGTAAGATGTCCATCAGATACAGCTCTCTCGACGACTTCCAGCAGACAGTTGAACGACAAAGTGTTGGTTATATTTTTGCAAAAAAACGTTTAGAAAATTCTATTCCTACTACCACAGTTAGGTCGAGTTTTGGTGAAAACCTTTTGGTTTCTTGATTTGACTTCAGTACAACGTTGAAAAAAACTATGAGTAAAAAACCTCGTTTATTTGATTATCTGTTACTACCTCATTTGTGAGTCATCCCAAAAAAAATTCAAGTTCATCACTCAAGTTAAAACGAAGCTAAGAACAGAAAAATGTTCCAAAACATTTGCTCGCTACTGTACATGTGTTTCTCATATTTTTGCAAGCTGATCTCTTTCTCACTCAAACTAATGACCAAAAGTTATAAATGCGTAAAGCTGTCTCTATAGCTACGCAAGTGATTATTTCCTTTATTATCCCTTTTTACAACTGATAATTCATTTCCTGAGTAGATCTGTCATGGAGCTCCGCGCTGATGCTATTTTTACTAAACCGCTACCGGTTAACCTCAACCTTGCTAACATGAACTTTTTGAGGATAAGGTGAGGAACTCTCTCTCTCTCTCTCTCTCTCTCTCTCTCTCTCTCTCTCTCTCTTTTCTTTCTTTCTCTCCCTGAATCATCTCAAATCATTTGAAATTTAACGATGGTGAATTCACCGAAGAATGCTAGGTGAAGTGAGAAAAGAGAAGAAAACTCACCTCTTTCGTTCTCAATTCTGCCAATAACAAAAAGAAAGAGTCGGAAGTTCGCCGATTCTTTAAGCTTAGTCAAGTAAGTAACAGAATTGCGTTCTGGTGTCAAGAGTTTTTCGCAAGGTTCCATTTTTATTTTTATCAGTAATCTCAACTTTTTGTTTCTCAATTTCTCATTTTCAATTTTTCCCTCATATTTTAAAGTAGATCAAAAGTTTGGTTGAGTAAACAAACTGTTTACCCAGATAAGCGGAGGTCACTCATGCTTGTCACTCACTGATAGGCGGTAGAATTGATCCAACATAGGGAAGCAAATAATTGGGTTTGTTGTGGGAAAAACCTATTAACCAAAAAAGGCAGTCTCCAACCCATTGTTCGCCGCACTTAATTTCCAGTAAGGCTTTTCCTGCTCGGAAAACGCAGTTTTCAATTTTCCCACGCTTTGTAGCGCCAAATCAAACATCAACACGGAGTCATTTCATCGTGTTGTGAATCAATGCTACGAAGCAGTGTTATCCTGCTATATATTACACGCTTAGTACGTCTGCTGAAGCAATAATGTCAATGAGATTGAGATATTTATGGTAACTTTTGCAATTTTTGAGATTTTACAACAAAAATGGAATTATTTCAGCGCTCGCATGCAATATGGCGTCGAGACAAGTTTCAAATCGAGACTGCAACAGTACTTCATTGAGAATCAGAAGTCTAGTGAGTTTGACAACGTTTCAAATTAGCTCATTATTTTGTGAAAATTTTTTTGTTTACCAACTGAAGGTCCATTGTTTTAATGTGGCCCGGATGTTGTCATGTTGTTGACAGGATGCTTAAATTGGCTCTAACTTTGCCTAAGTTGGTGACTTAGTTATGATAACAGGAAAAAAAAGAGTTTTGTGAGATGGTGAAATTCGTATGTGTGAGTTTTGTAAAATCATTTCGATTTTCAATTTAACAAGAAAAAATGTATTTTCAAAACAATTTTCATGGACGTCGTTTCCGAAATTGGCAGTAATTATTGTACAAAAAATAATGAAAAGCATTCTGTAAAACAACTAGAACTTCGAAAAAATGACAACTTTAGGTCTCCGAATACGACTTTTCAACGTTTTCATCAAGCTTCTATCATGTATCGTTTATTGTGTGAGAGTTGTCAATGACGACAGGACGTATCCAGTCAATTTTCCGTACACGAACAACACGGATGTCGACGAAACCATCACAAAGTAGTAAGTATTACCTCGAAGAGAATGAGCCCACTAATTATTTTTCAGTGAATACCTCATTTGGATCGACTTTGACGATTGGACTTGGCTTGCACAGACAGTAGTTGCGACTATCAGCTTCATAGAAACTATTTTGATTTTTTATCTTAGCTATTCGGTTAGTGAGAGATAATATTGATTAGAAAGAAAAACAGATTAAAACATTGTGAAATTTGAAAAAGTATAAAAAGGCACATAAGAAAGTGGAAATTCAGCTAGACGTGTTTTTGAGATGTTTTTTTTGTGCTAGACTCGTTCAAATTATTGAAAACGATGATAAAAAAGTATTTCATGATATACAATTAAAAAGAGAAAAAAACGAAAAAAAAATCAAATCAAGAGTGATTTTTGATATTCTTTTTTGAAAACGTTATTCAGTAAATACAGAGAAATTTTTTCAAATCTGATTAGAAAATAATTTTTTGAAAATACATTTTCAGGGTAGTATTAGCCGGCTACTGATAAACATCCATTTCCTTCTGGAAATGATCACCAGCTTTCCTTTCATCGTGACGGTAATGGAATTTGCAAATGCACACAAAATTTACAATTTTCAGATTTTCTACACAAAAATAAGAAATCTCTACGTACCAGTATTTCTCAATTGCTGGTTAGCGAAAGGCGCACTGCAGGCTATGATGGTGATTTTTTTTTGAAAACAAGATAGTGGAGTGTTTCAGAACGATTTGAACAGAAGTTCATTCATCAACCACTCCGCTCTTTTTAGACAACTTCTGATGTTGTTCTCGGTGCTCCTATGTCTTATTTTTACAGGTTTGGAAATTTTCACTCAATTTTTTTGTCAGAATCCTGAAGATCGCCATTTTATTGGAGGAAAATCAATTCTTCACTTACAAAAAAATTAAAAACTGGAATTTTTACAGGAATGTGCAGCATCGAACACTTACAACGCGCCAGAGCCAAACGAATTGACCTCTTCAAATCCTTCTATTTTGTCATGGTCACATTTTCAACAGTAGGATATGGAGACTGGTAAGTGAATGATTCTGGAACCCTTCAAGAAAAACAACTTTTAGGTATCCGGACTACTGGATGTCTCAGCTTTGCGTAGTGATTCTCATCTGCGTAGCTTTGGGCTTAATTCCGAAGCAGGTAATCAGAATTATTCAGAATTCTGCTGACGTAGTGGTTTAAGCTAGATGAACTTGGTCAGACCTGGAATGAACGCCAGAAGTCCGGTGGAGACTTCGGAAACTGGCGTGGAGAGGAAACGCATGTAGTCGTCACTATAACTTCGTTGGAAGTTGCGTTCATCAGAGATTTTTTGGAAGAGTTCTTTGCTCACCCTGAGAATCAAAGAGTGCAGATAGTACTGTTGTCGCCAGCTGAACTAGACAATCCGACTCGGATGCTTTTGAAAATTCCGCTCTGGCATAATCGAGTTCATTATGTTAGAGGGAGTGCTCTTCATGATGAGGACTTGGACAGGTTACAAAAAAAATGTCACCCACCATGACAAAACTTTCAGAGCTAAAACATCAACTGCAAAAGCTGTATTCATTCTGTCTGCAAGAAATCAGAACAAAAAACTTGCAACGGTGAGAAAAAAAGGAGGGCGAATATTCATTATTCGTACGTGTAAACGTGAAAAAAATTTGTCTCGGAAATTCATGACCATTGACTAAATAAGTCATTTGAGTTCAATTCGAAAAACTTCGAAAAACAAGAAGTGAGAAATGAAATGCGAAAAATTAGGAATTTACAACGTGAAACGTGAAAATTTGAGTTTTACTTTTTTGAAAAAAAAGGAATCGGAACTCAGTAACAGAATTGAACATTGATGATTTTTGAAGTAGGTAAAATCAGAGAATTTTGCAAAAATAATTTATTCATACGTGAAAACGTGTAAAAATTAACTTTTCAGAACTGAAACAAATTGAAAATTTGATTTCAGTATGAGTCTACTTTTGCAAGATCCTTAAAAAATCAAAACGAAGTGAGTTATGAAAAATGCAAAAATATGCCGTGGTCCGTCCATATCGACCGTTGTCCGCAAAAAAATTCCCGACATATTTATTTAATTTCAGTTCAAATCTTCGCCATGTTGAGTCTATTGTCCATTGTACACACCCGTGATTTTCTGAAATGTCCATGATTACTGGATACTCCACAAACTCACAGTTGATACGAGTAGGGTGATAGTAGCAGCCACAGGGACCCATCCCTGCACCTCTTGGCTGCTACAGGGGCATCTTTCCACTGAGCTAAGATGCCCCCGAACTTAGCTCAATGAAACAGGTTTAAGTACTCTGGAAGGTCAGAGGTTGAGCACAGTGTTGTTCAACTTGAGTTTCATGAAGAGTTGTGAAAGGAAACTCATATTGAAATTTAATTTTGGAATTTTTCTAACTTCTAAAAAAATTTTTTTCACGTTTTCACGTTGAAATAGTTTATTCTATATTTGTTTATGCTTTTTCCTGGTTCACTCCTGATTTCATGAAATTTGGAAGGTGGAAACTCATATCTAAATTAAATTTTCAACAACCCTGGATTTTTTCAAAAATTATTCTTCACGTTTTCACGTAAAGAAAAGAATTTTTTGTTTTTTTCCTGATTATTACTGTGATTGATGTTTATAACAATGAAAGTTGTATAGATAAACTAAAATTGAAATTTTAATTCAATTTTTTATGACTTCTCAAAATTTTGTTTTTCTCACGTTTTCACGTTTAAATGAGTCATTTCAATTTTGTTTTCTTCTTGTGCTATACAAACTGGAGTTTCATGAAAAATTGTGAGAGGAAACTCATATCGAATTTCAATTTAGAAATTATTTCAGAAATTTAAAAATTCATTTTTTAGGTTTCTGCATAAAAATCAACCAGTGTCCTTTCATTTTGTATATTTTCAAAATGAAGTCTTATTTCAGCATAAACGCAAAGAAGAGGAACTTTTATTGAAATTTCACTTTGTATGTTACACAATATATTCATAGAATATTATTCGAGTTTTCGTGTCAATTTTTTAAACGTTTTCATGTAAATATTCTGTTTAATTTCTATCATTTAAATTTTCTGGAAACAATACTGAGGTCGAATACCACATAAATCAAATTCAAAAGGTTCAATCTTCAAAAAAAAACGATCTCACGTTTCCACGTATGAATTTCTGTGAAATCCAGATGTTTAGGACGAGCATACAATTCTACGTTCATGGGCTGTGAAAGATTACGCTCCTCATGTGAAACAGTATGTTCAAGTCTTCCGTCCAGAAACCAAGATGCATATTGAACATGCTGGTGAGGTAATAATCGGAATCGTCAATCCTGGAAATTCAGAAGTTCTCATCTGCGAAGATGAGTTCAAGTACGCTCTTCTCGCAAATAACTGTATTTGCCCCGGAATCTCAACATTCATCACTCTCCTGATGCACACTTCTAGGGGAGAGTGAGTTTCATTTGACTGAATGTTTGAACAAGAGGAAAATGATGGAAATAGTTTGAAATTTCGTTTTTTCTCGAATCTATACTGGAAAAACATTGCACTTCATCAAGAAGAAAAACTTCCTTTTCACTTATTTCAACTTCTTATTGCTTTTTTAAAATTCCAGAGAAGGCCAGAAGTCAACCGAGCCATGGCACAAAGTCTACGGATTCCACTCCGGAAATGAGATGTATCAGATTAAAGTAGCGGAGAGCAGATTTTTCGGTGACTTTGTCGGCAAATCGTTCAGTTATGCATCGTTTCATGCTCATAGAACGTGAGCAATCTACTGAAAAAGTTATGAAAAACGTCTTCCAGATACGGAATAGGCCTCATAGCAGTAGCACCTGAAGGCGACATGTGCAGGATGATGTTGAATCCAGGACTTCTGCATTCCATAAGCCCGGACGACACGTTGTTCTACATGGGGTTGACGAACGAGGAGTCTCTCTACGATTTCCGCAAAGATCTTCAACATCAGCAGAGAAGAGCTAATGTTGCGTCGTCTATTGCTAATATTGGTAGGTTAAGCGAAAAAATTTTTAGTGATTTTCATTTTGCCATACTGAAGTTTAATATTCTCAATAATCAAAACCTTAATCAACTATAGTTTGTTCTGAAATGATTAAAACCAATAGAAATACAGTTCAACAAAAAAAATTATAGGAACAGTAGCCATGGACGTCCCAAGAACAAAAAATGAACCAAAGAAAAAGAAGGGACGACTAATGGCAAGAAACAAAGCGGCAGATGAAATCAGCCTAATTGAAGTTGGTCGCACTGTTCATTCGAGTCGACGTCCTTCCATCGCAATGGTCACAGAAGGAATGACAGAGAGCTCATCAGATTCTGACAGTAACGAACACTACTGTGAGAAGTGCAGAGGAAACTGCATTCAGTACAAGTAGGACTGAGATTTTAATAAATCTCAAAAAAGTTTGTAGACTTATCAAAACATTCCCCCAAGTGAGAACCTATATTGGAACATCCAACACAGTTTGTCACATGATGAAGACTAAGCGTCAATCATGTTGTCTGTATTTGAACAAGGTAATCGAAAATATTGATTGTTGGGAGTCTTAAGTGTGTTTTAGGTCTGCGCCCACTACCCATGGACCAGCGCTCATGAATATCAATGGAGAACTCGCCCAATCATCCTTGCAGCAGACCGAGCTTCTAGTGGCATGTACAATATGATTATTCCGTTGAGGTATTTGAAGACTCATAGAAAAGTCTATACTCGGCTTTAGAGCATTTTACCGTCCCGTTCACGACCTCCACCCAATCATTTTACTTCTGGAGATGGAAGAAGACGACCACGTTGATGCAGGCTTCCTGGATGCAATTTCATACTTCCCGGACATCTACATTCTGAAAGGGAAGATTTCAGAGTAAGTTTGCTCCGTCTAGAAAAAACTGACAGCTGGGTGGCAAGAAACCAACTTTTTAGTCTGGAAACCCTTCTCCGAGCTGGGGTAAGCAACGCAGAACACGTCGTAGTAGTGAAGGAGGCTGCGGTCATTGCAGAGGAGCACTTTGCAGATTGCAGTACTATAATCACTGTTCAAAAGATTCATAGGTGAAGATACTGAGCGTAAGAAAATACTGACTTATTCAGAATGTTCCCACGCCTTCGGATGATTACAGAGCTTACTCACGCATCCAACATGCGATTTGTTCAGTTTAATCCAAACAATGCTTACTCTCTGGCACAGTCGAAGTTTGAGAAGGTATGCTGAACTAGAATCAAGAATCAAAACATTGTTGCAGAAAGAACGCAAGAGAGGCTCCCACATGCCATTCATGTTCAGACTTCCTTTTGCTCAGGGCGGTGTGTTCAGTGCCAATATGCTTGATCGTTTGTTGTATCAGGTTGACTAGTGTGGATTCTGTTTGAAACCAGACTTCAGGCAATTATCAAAAAGTTCGTCGTTCATCTTGTTCGACTTCTGCTTGGGATAGATCAACAGACTTCTGGGGGTTATTTGACATCGGTAACTCAGACATGGATGCATATGTTGCTCAAAGTTATTTTCAGTTTGTCATAGCTGAAGAAGATCTTTGGATCAAAAACTACGGAAGACTCTACCAGAAGTTGTGTTCTTCTGTTGCTGATATTCCGATAGGCATCTTCAGAACAAAGAGGAGAGATGCCAAAACTGTAGAATAAAATTTCTAGCTTGTAAGAAATTGTTATTCAGGTTTCACTCGACCTCCAAGAACAATGCCGTGAAGCCGAGATGAACGACATAATGAGAAACAAGGACATGTACAACCACGTGCGCAGTCGAATGAACACTCTCGGTATCAAAGAATCTCAATCTGGTCAGGATAAACCATTACTTCTGAGTTTAAGAGAATTTCAGTAATTAGTGAAGGTATCCAACCAGAAGGGTCCATCTCTTTCGTCATTATCAACCCCGCCCCTGACCTCGTTCTGGAATCTGGAGACATTGTGTTAGTCGCTGAAATAACGTCAATTGAGAATTCTTTCCAGGTATGTCATCAGAAGTCCACTTCGAAAAGACGCCACGAACAAGCGCGTCAACCCCAAACGGGGCCTGCGAAGAAGTAAAAACGTCTCTGAGACAGACGGACTCTCTTCAATCCCAACCATCGTGTGAGATAGAATTTTTTGAATAGTCGGTAATTTCTGATTCAGAATAGACAATGAATCCAAGGATATTCCTTGAACCCGGTGCTAATCATTTTACTTGTTACTGCCTTCTTTTCATATAGCTTTAAATGATTTATTCAAATAAATAGTCGAGTTAACTGTTGGTTTGTTGCAGGAATATGAGTCACCGGGCACCTGTAAATAAACGTTTTAGTTATTTTTTGTCAGGCAAATTTTCGATTTATCGTTTTTTGATATCAATGTTGTAAAGAAAAAAGAGACTCTGACATAATCGAGTTCATTATGTTAGAGGGAGTGCTCTTCATGATGAGGACTTGAACAGGTTACAAAATGAATCTCACCCACCATGAAAACATTTTCAGAGCTAAAACATCAGCTGCAAAAGCTGTATTCATTCTGTCCGCAAGGGATCAGAACAAAAAACTTGCAACGGAAAGAAAAAAAAGGAGAGCGAATATTCATTATTCGTACGTGAAAACGTGAGAAAATTTTGTCTCGAAAATTCATGACCATGGACTCAACAAGTCATTTGAGTTCAATTCAAAAAACTTTGAAAAACAAGAAGTAAGAAATAAAATTTAAAAAAATAGGAATTTACAACGTGAAACGTGAAAATTTGAGTTTTACTTTTTTGAAGAAATAGGAAACGGAACTCAGTAACAGGATTAAACATTGATAACTTTTGAAGTCGGTAAAATCAGAGAATTTCGCAAAAATAATTTATTCATACGTGAAAACGTGTAAAAATTGATTTTTCAAAACTGAAACAAATTGAAAAATTTATTTCAGTATGAGTCTACTTTTGCAAGATCCTTAAAAAATCAAATCGAAGTGAGTTATGAAAAATGCAAAAATATGCCGTGGTCCGTCCATATCGACCGTTGTCCGCAAAAAAATTCCCGACATATTTATTTAATTTCAGTTCAAATCTTCGCCATGTTGAGTCTATTGTCCATTGTACACACCCGTGATTTTCTGAAATGTCCATGATTACTGGATACTCCACAAACTCACAGTTGATACGAGTAGGGTGATAGTAGCACTCAGGTAAATGAAAGTAAATTAGATCTGGGAAAAAGTGAATTAGATCTGCGAAAAAGTAAATTAGATCTGGGACGTGACGTCTATCGAAACAAAACTTACATATTTCGAATCTATTCACAATTACAAGAAACCGTATTTCTCAGAATTTAAAGTTTTGATTTTATTCTAACTTTTTTGACAATTGAAAATTTGCAAATGAAAGAGTTAATTAGATCTGGGAAAAAGTTAATTAGATCTGGGAAAAAGTGAATTAGATCTGCGAAAAAGTAAATTAGATCTAGTTCACTTCAAGATCTTATTCTAATATTGAAGAAGTGTATAGTTTTGATTATTTAGACCTGATTGAAGTGTCATCAATCGTAATTTTCAATTCTAAAGACCCTCGTGGTTTGGAAGTTTCTCTAGAGTCTCAATTCTGTAACTGTATAGAATAGACCATAAGTAGCGTAAGCATGTACGTACAGTATACGGAACTGACTGTGAGATATTTTTCACGCTGTAGGATGTGAGTTATATTCGACATATGATGTAACTAGAATTCCATGTACAGCTTTAAGAATTGAGAATCGACAAAATCCAGGTAAATCCAGGCCAGTTCTGGAAATTCCATGCCAGATTTCGTGAACCGATTTTAATCGGAAAACCTCCAGTTTTTCAGGTATCCAGGTTAATCCTGGTGAGTTCATATCAGAATAGGTTAAATTCTGACTATATCTGGTAATTCCCTGCTAAATGAGGTCTAGGTGTGATTTTCGCGAAAAAATCGGTTTAATTTTTTGTCGATATTTACCTGGACTCTGTTGATTGTCAATTCACAGAGAGCATGCACTGTGAGTGTGTTGAACATAAAGTGAATTTTGAAAAGTGAAATCTCATAAAAATTCTTTGTGATGTTGACTTACGCCGTGTTATTATTTTCATATAAATTCGGATTGTCAAAAACTCTCATAGGTGACAATGTTCTTCTCACTACCACTTCTTTGACAAGTCATATCATTTCCTATCAAATAAAAATAAATCGGTAGTGAAAAATAAAGTCCGTGGGAGACGCCATAATCTGCCGATCCTCATGCCTGTATCATGAATTATTCTTAATTTGCAATCGGCAACGAACAGTACTTTCCTTTCATAATAAGCTTAGGTTAAGATTGGGAGAACAACTTTAACAGATAAAGCAAATCTGATGCCGTGTTGGTCGGCAGATTATGCCGTCTGCGGCGGCTCTGTGAAAAATACAAGTTGTGCCGGCTGTGCAAGTGTGCCCCTATGCTAATGACGCTCTCGAAATGTTTTCTTTTATTTTTTCTCATGTTCGATTTTCTCCACTTATTACTCCTTATCCATTGTACAGATTCATACTTAAGAATACTTTGAAACGTATGATGCTCAAAAATTCATCAAACTCAATAAACCAACCAAAGCGAAACTCACATATTACGTATACGTTTACTTTACATGTTATTAATACACGTAAAGTGTTGTCACTCATTTTGAAGCCGTGATCATACGTAATAGACTCTACCTTCTCATAGTCATTTCTTGTTTCTTCCTACGCAATGGAGTTCATGGAAAATATTCAGAAATCGAAACAGGAGAAAAACGCAGGAGTTATGCTTCATTCGAAACGGTTGGTTTTCGTTTTAAGTCCATAAGCGAATTCATTTTTCCTCAGTTATAAACGACCACTACAATTGGAGACTTCAAGAGAGCAGCTTTGGTGAGTATTTTTTGAGAAAAAAACGAAAAGGTAGACTGAATAATAAATCAAAAATCATGAATCTTTTTTTCATTTATCGTTGTTGACACTTCAAATTTTAAGCTGCGTAAGGTTCAAAGCACTAGTTAGGTACAAAGCTATGATTTGATTTCAACAAAGTTCCAACTTGATTATCACAAAAAAACTTCGCACTTAGTAAGCTTACTTGTGAGAAAATTATTTATGATTCAGTCTACTTTTTTGTTCAAAGTCAACAAGCGAATTTATTTTTTTTCAGATATAACAACGACTACAAATGGAGACATCAGCAGATCAGCCGTGGTGAGTATTCTCAAAGAAAAACATGAAGTAGTGAAAATTGTGAACATCTAGTCATCCTCGGAGTTTCAATGTAGTCAAATAAATTGATAATGATAACATATTTTGTTCCGTAAAGTGGATTAAAGGAAAAAAGGTGAGAATATAAGACGAAAGAAAGAAATGGTAGGAAGAATATAGAAATATGAACGATTTTTTACAATAAAAAGTTTTGCTTACAGACAGTTAAACGTCTAAATTAACCAACTTGGAAAGATTCTTCACTACAGATCGTGGGACGACCGTCTTCAAAATTAAGGAGAGTACTTTCCGAGTACTGATGGTCTGAAGGTGAGGAAGTTTCAAAATTTCGATTGTTTTCTTGAAAAGAGTTGATTGTTTTCTCAAAAAGCATACCATTCCGTTTTCTGGCTAAAGATGAATTATATGTGAGGTGAATTAACATTAAATACTCTTTTTTTTAATTAGCTCGGAATTAGAGAGTAAAATCACTCTGAATGAAATTAATTTTCAATAAAGTCCGTAAATGCTGTGGGAATGTGGGGTTTTCGTGACTAAGTAATGCACTGGCGATCCATAATGAAAACAGGCACTCTGAATTTAAATTTTTTTAAACAAGTATTTTCAGGTTCGTGACAAACATGACCAGTCTAACTGAACTTTCCTATGCTCATGGAATGAACAAGTGCCCGGAACCGACAATCGAGATTGATGACAGAAAATCTGGCTCCAAACTATTTTCTGTTTTTTTTTGTAAAGATTGATAATATGTATATGTGTTAAATAAATGTTTATGTTTGGAAATGTGCTCCAGAATCAATTATTGAAGTAGTTTTGATCGAGGAACGAGTGAAAAAAAATATGAAAAAAGTAAATTAGATCTGGGAAAAAGTAAATTAGATCTGCGAAAAAGTAAATTAGATCTGGAAAAAAGTTAACAAGATCGTGCCATTTTAGATTAACTTTTTCCCAGATCTAATTAACTTTTTCCCAGATCTAATTTACTTTCATTTAGCTGAGCAGCCACAGGGACCCATCCCTGCACCTCTTGGCTGCTACAGGGGCATCTTTCCACTGAGCTAAGATGCCCCCGAACTTAGCTCAATGAAACAGGTTTAAGTACTCTGGAAGGTCAGAGGTTGAGCACAGTGTTGTTCAACTTGAGTTTCATGGAAATTTGTAAAAGGAAACTCATATTGAAATTTAATTTTGAAATTTTTCTAACATCTAAAAAAAGTTTTTTTTCACGTTTTCACGTTGAAATAGTTTATTCTATATTTGTTTTCGCATTTTTCCTGGTTCACTCCTGATTTCATAAAACTTGGAAGGTGGAAACTCATATTTAAATTAAATTTTCAACTACCCTGGATTTTTTCAAAAATTATTTTTCACGTTTTCACGTAAAGAAAAGAATTTTTTGTTTTTTTCTCGATTACTACTGAGATTGATGTTTATAACAATGAAAGTTGTATAGATAAACTAATATTGAATTTTGAATTTTTATGACTTCTAAAAATTTTGTTTTTCTCACGTTTTCACGTTTAAATAAGTCATTTCAATTTCATTTTGTTCTTTGTGCTATACAAACTGAAATTACAGGGTGGCCACTATTTACCCGCGGAAAGTTTGACGTCATGTAGCATGCGTTGGCGCACTTTTGATGCACTCATTTTTCATTTTTATTTTTCGTATTACCTTTTTCTATCACTCCACCAAATTAGAGATCAAACGGTTCTGTTTCAGGCATATGGTATCATCAAGTCCACACCGTGCTTCTATTCTCAGCCTTTTCAAGATAGGTGTCCGTGCAGTCGACATCAGCAAACGTCTTGCAATCCCGTGCAGAACTGTCTATGACGCGATTTCTCGATTCAAACCACTTGGTTCGTTCTCGGATAAACGTGGAAGAGGTAGACGTCCGTCAGTCGTTACTCCAGAGTTCATCAAAGCTGTGAAAGAAAGACTCAGGCGAAACCCACACCGGAGCATGAGAAAGCTGGCTATCGATATGAAGGTTGGTCAATCTTCAATGCGAAGGATCATCAAAGACAAGCTGAAGCTTTACCCTTTCCATGTAAGAAAAGCGACCATTCTTACTGAATCTACAATCAAGAAACGACTTGAAAGATCAAGAGCGCTCCTTCAGCGCACGCGTTCCGGTGAACACTTGGTGACAGTGTTCTCTGATGAGAAGCTGTTCACGGTCCAGGCAGAATTCAACTCGCAAAAACCACCGAGTGCTTGCAAGAACATCCAGAGAAGCTTCTGACAATGGAAGAACCATTCATCAAGCCTCCCATCCTTCTAGTGTCATGGTTTTTGGAGCTGTCTGTTCCGATGGCAAGTCACCACTTGTTTTTGTGGAAAAGGGTGTCAAAATCGACAAAGACGTCTACGTTTCTCAGATTTTGGAACAGAATCTACTTCCTTGGGCCCAAAACCACTTCAGTGGACGTCACTGGGTGTTCCAGCAAGATGGTGCGCCAGCTCACACAGCCAAGAAGACGCAACAGTGGTGCGAGACCCATTTGCCTGCGTTCATCTCGAAGAAACAATGGCCACCGTCTTCGCCAGACCTGAACTCATTGGACTATTCCATCTGGGGTGTCTTGCAGAGCAAGGTCAACTCTAAACCACACTCCAGTGTTGAGGCCCTGAAGAAGACCTTGGTCAAGGAATGGGATGCTTTGTCCACAGACTACCTGCGTGCGAGCATCGATGCCTACCCGAGACGACTTCGTGATGTCATAGCTAAGAAAAGAGGTCGCATTGAACACGACTGAATGATAATTGTTACTACGATAATGAATAAACTTATTGTTAATTTAAACAGTGTTCTGACTCATAATTCTCGAGATTTATCAATTAACACTTCCGCAGGTAAATAGTGGCCACCCTGTAAATGGAAAGTTGTAGAATTTTTTGAATAGTCGGTAATTTCTGATTCCGAATAGACAATGAATCCAAGGATATTCCTTAGACCCGGTGCTAATCATTTCACTTGTAACTGCCTTCTTTTCATATAGCTTTAAACAATTTATTCAAATGAATAGTCGAATTAACTGTTGGTTTGTTGCAGGAATATGAGTCACCGGGCATCTGTAAATAAACGTTTCAGTTATTTTTTGTCAGGCAAATTTTTGAGTTATCCTTTTTTGATATCAATGTTGTGAAGAAAAAAAAAGAGGAGAAGTTCATAATCGTTCTGCAACAGTCCTTGGTTAAAAGTAGCTCCTAGTTTTGAAAAAATAGTTTTGTTTGATTAATTCAAAAGAAAAAAGATCGAGACTTGGATGAAAAGATAAAAAAAACAGATAGGCAAATTTCTAGCATTTTTCATGTAATATTATACACTTTTTTCTGAAAAGTCAACTCACTTCTGATAAGTATTGACGTATTGATTGATGCAAGTATAACAGAACACGTATCCGGACACGTACAACGCCGTGTCATTTTCTCTTCTCTTCAGGCAAATCGGACATTTGTGGGTCTCCAAGCTTAGAACTTCACTCTCACTGAGAAGCTGGAATTTTTTATCTGTTCTTGTCATTTCGAAGTAGCGTACTTTTCTGTGTGGCGCCGGAGCATATCCGTTAGCTAGTTTGTTGAGAAGATTTGTACTTTGATCATTATTGTTCATAAAATCAAGGAACTGGACGAAAAAAAGTCCGTATCCAAATAGTCTGGACATGACTCCTGGTAGTCCGAGGATGAATCTCCAGATGCGGTTGATAAATCTGAATGAAAATTCATCTGAATAATCAATTTATTGCGTCCATGAAAAAAAGGTTTGTGGAAAATTATTGTAAATGTAAAAAAATACATCAAAATTCGAGTGTTTTTTAGGACCTATTCTTCAAAATCACAACACCTGTTAAGTTCGAAAGATCACCTGTAGTAACTAAGAAATTACTCATTAAAGTTAGACAAAATTATTTTCCGTGACAAGAAACTCAAAAATGCAAGAATTTCCCAGAAAGAAAGTTTTTTGAATTCACCCTGTTTGAAGATGAAGCGGAACGCTGTTGAATTGTTCTAGATCCGCAGGCGATAATGTGAATAATTTAGAGCCAGATAACCACAGCCATGGCGAGTGCACGCTCGTTCTGTTGAGTACATATCTGAAACACCAAGTGCAATTCATCTGCAAACGTATGCTCACAGAATCTGGAGCACCGTCTTGATTCCATTCAGAATTGTCTTCAGATACGGCCAGAAAATAACGAAAAGCTTCTGTGATTTTGACTTGAGGTCTTTCAAAGAGTTCAGAGTACGGTGCTCGTAAACTTCCTTCAGGCGATCATGAAGTTTGTTAAGCTTGTTTTCAACGTAAGGCCAGATGACCTATAATTCTCATCTCATTCGGATATGTTTTCATAGAAAACTCACCAACGTCAAAATCGAAGCAGTTTTCTGTCTTCCATCTCGTGGCATCTGATTGGTTGTCACAGATACTCTTTTCATGGAGTAGAAGTTCTCAGAAAACGATGATCCTTAATTTTTAAAATCTACCATCTCGTACCTGAGTCTTACCATATCGCTTTAAAAAGTAGTTTTGTAGAAGAAGATCAAAAACAACGTAGCACTCGTCAAAGTTTCGGTGTACTTTGAGAAATTTGTCCGGCTGGAAGATTGCGAGCCACTGAAAAAAATCAGTTTGAGATTTACGTCAGTATCTCTGGAAATTGAAATTCGACAAAATCTAGGTGAATCTCAACAAAAATTAGACCCATTTGCGTCGACAAATACCTGGATTCGTCAGAGTTTCACCTAATCTGGCATGGATTTACCAGGATTAACCTGGCATACCTGGAAAACTAGAGGTTTCCCGATTTTACACGGATAGCCATATCTGGTATGGAGTCAGCAGAACTGTTCTGGATTTACAAGAACTTAAAAGAATAAGTTTTAAAAAATGATTTCCAATAGTTCAAAGTTATAACTTCTCACAAAACATTAGCTTTCCTGTCATTCTTCCCAAATTGAGTGAGTTTTTCCTCTTTTCGTGAAATTTTCTTCACATTTCAATCATCAAACAACAGTATGACTTTTTACAGATCTCATTTGTGACGTATTTCAAGAAATCCCCGATTTTCTTATTTTTTTCCCAGTTTTAATACATTTTATAAAGTTCATAATGCTCCTTTGATTTTGAGAACGTGTGCGAATTTTTCCGAACCTTTGTTAGATGTTCCATAGCTGGGCGAATTGAGTTGCCCAGATTCTCTTGTGAGAGGATATCAAAGATAGACGGCTGCTTACCAGCCAAAGCGGATAGAGAGGATAAATGTGACGCTCTCTCAGTAGATCCCATTCTAATATAGATCTGTAGTTTTTATAATAAAGAATGAAGAAGAAATTTCTCACGGACCGGAGAGAAAAATTTGAGAATGTGAAAAAGATTTCACTGGGGAACATGTTTTTTTTGAATACGAAAACATTGAATCGTTTTTAAATTTTGTTTTTGCGTGAAAATTGATGTGATCATAATGACGCACTGACAATCAATTTGATGATGAAAACAAGAAACCAGCTGGAAAATATTTCTTCAAGATACAAAAAAAATTGTTGAAAAGTTTTTTTTGAAAACAAAATTTTCAACACTGATTATGCTTGAACAGTAAAAGTCGATATGAAAATTAAGATTATGAGCACAAAATGAAAGTACTGATAAAATGCTTGACAATTGAACTCCACTTTCAATCCTGAACAAAAACTTGAGTTCATAAACCGAGTTGGGGCTTGAATTTGAGATTGAACGGAAGACAGAAATGGATGAAAAGGTATTTACTATCAGAGTACAATGTAGTCTGCCGTGAGAACCATTGATTGTACCTTATCAACGTAGAGGAATTAGTTAGCGCATCAACCATTCGGGTCCTTCAAATGGATGAGTGATATGTGGATGTTGCAAATAGTTTTTCGATAATTTAATCAGAGTAATGAATTTCTCTAATTCTATAATTTCAGAAAAGCCAATTTTAAAAAACATTGAAATTTTATCATGGACGCAACGTAATGACAATCAGTTATTAAATGCTGTCTTTCTTTCGTAGTTCTTCTGGCGTTCTAAAAATATTCGGCAAACACAGTTAGGGAAAAATCTCCAGAACATCATAGGTGAAGTTTCATATTGACAAGTTCTACTTTTCTCTCAGTCCAGTGTTCCCACATAACCTCACACTAATCAGAAAATTTGAGTCATTCGAAATCTTGAAGTTCTGCCATATGTCGAAGTCCGTACTTTCACGATGGCACAACTTCTGACTCAATTAACCAAATGAGTTTTCTGTTACGTGAACGGATTCTCGCACGCGAATCGGATGAGCAAGAGGCTTATTATTGGAATCCACCTCTCTGTCATTCTTCTCGAGTTCACTTCTGCTAGCCGGTCGCCATGACTGAGTGCAAAAACTTTGCTTCTGTCAAAGTCGCAGTACCTCTGATTGGACTCCTAGTTCTGGTAATTGTCGCTGGACTTGTGGCTGTTTTCTATGTTAGGTTTTCTGAATCCTCTGTTTTCTGGTGACGTGAACTTCCAGAAATCCAACAGTGACCGATGGACTTTTCGGAACAGCTTCAGATCAGAACGAACCACCTGCAGCAAGTATCAGCATGCAGTCGGAAGGAGGAGCTAGTGCTCCGCTCTTCCAACCGGTTCGTAATTTTCCTTCTGCAAAAATCATTCCGAGTTTTTCAGTCTTCTGCTCCGGAGCACGTTCCGCCCGAAACAACCCATATTCCGACAACTCTTCCTGCTCCACAATCAACTAGTATGTGAATTGTCAGTCTTGTCGAATTCCCAATTTTATAATACATTTCAGAAACACCACATCCAGTCGTTCCTATGATGCAACCGATCCCACAAACTCTTCACCCAATTGAACCAGTGCTCCACATGTGACCCTTAGTTTTGTCATTCAATAAACCGTTTCCCTTCCGTGTATGCTAATGGGAGAATATTTGCTGCGTGGCTTGGTTTGAAAAGCCGAGTGAGCACTGATAAGAAGGGTTACTGTAATGGTGTCGCGAGAAAACGGAGACTTGTCCGATGACGTGGGTAACACGGCGTTGAGAATTAGTCATGATGATATTGATTAGTGTTCTTCCGAGGAAAAACACTCACAGGATGAATCAAAACAAATGATTATCGCACGGGCTAGTGTTGATAACTTCGATAAACTAGAAATTATTGATATCAATTGGAGATAACTTTTGATTAAAGAAAAAATACTTTCTCATAGTGGATAATTGCCCTCTGAGATGGAAAGATGTCACTTTATACATTTTTTAAGCAACTAGAAGAGGCAGACTCCACAAAATACGCCTCGCAACTCCTATCTATAACTAGAACTGTGAACAGAAGTGTTTTCCCATCACTCCCAGATTTTCTTTGTCTATAAACACAAGTGGTGATAGGTCCCAATGGCACCAAAGAAAGTTTACACCCATCCGTTGGCTGCTTGCTCGACATGTCGGTGTACACCGCCGTGTATGGTCACAAGCTCCTCGATTAGATAAGATAAGAGAATGGGACTCTGCCGGAGTCGTCACTTCTTTGAAACTTCCTTAGCCGCTGAATTACTATGATATGATCAATGTAGAAAATTTTTGAAAGTCATTGTTATTGTTATGTTCTTGAGAAAACCCACGAAATTTTGTAGAAGCGGAACGTAAATAAAAAATGAAGCGTTTGTCTGCTCATTTCAAAAAAATATCGTCAAGAACTGCAATAGGGACTACACACCACATTCACTTTTCACAATCAAATAATCGAAACAAAAACTGTGAATGGAAAATTCAATCAATCAATAAAATCAATTCAAGTTAGAATTCTTAGAGATTCGAGCGCTATTGCAAAAGGTTTCTTTACAATACAGCGTAAAAACTCGAAGTTTTTTTAAAATTTTTGTTTCACTATTGAGTTTACGCAATTTTCTTATTGCCAAATTTCAGTGAGCACACTCCATAATATGAAAATGACACGAAACATGACAGAAAAGAGATTAATTTCAGTTCACGGACCGTGATGTTACAGAGTTTGAAGAGAAAACGAAGTTTAACAGTTTGTTCAAAATTCGATGATTGCTTGGCTAAAATTTGTAATCGTAACGAAAAAAATTGAAACAAAGCTTGTTTGGATCACATTTTCACGTAAGGAATTTATCTTGCTCAGTTCAACTGTACATGTCGTCCTGAAAATGCACTAAACCCTATTTTTTGGACTGTACTACACAAGAAATAGATAGAGTACTGGTCAAGCGTTAGAAAATAAAATAAAATGATAATTGGTAAAAGATAAAAGGAAGTGATATGCATTATCGTAGGTGCAGCTGTTTATCTGCTGCTCATGTTCTATCTACTACCTAACCTTATCAAAACACTAAACATGCCTTAATTGAAATGACCCTCAATATTCATTTCAGCAAGTTCACACATCTTTTAATTAGATACAGTATGATCAAATTGATAAAACCATTGCACAGCGCCGCCCCCTTTGGTCTTGTTTGCACACACTTTTGACGCCGGCTCATCACTCTGACAGTTGCTCCTTTCCCTTGATAGTCAATTAGACTCATCTTCTTTTCTTGTTAACTTCAAGAGTTGTCGAGAATAACTTCAATCCTCATTACTGTTCACTATTAGTGTAGATAACTTTTATCTACCCGTTAGAATTGTCTAATCATATCAATAATAGTGATTAGCTTCAGATGGACAGTCAGTCGTCGTACGCCTTCTCTGACCAGCTCAGACTTCCGGTTACACCAGCGGACAACGTGAGTTTGGCCTTAGTTGCTCCGAAGGTGGAACAGAAGGATGAGAATACTCGTCACAGCGTGATCAACGTTGATTATTCATCGCACAACTACGAGGAACTGAAACCTGATGTAACCCACCGTGAGTTATCCTTTTTCAAAATCTTTTTTTCTGACCTAGTAATAATGTTGAAAAAAAGCGTTTTTTATCACTCAGCCAAGTAGAAAGAAAATTGATAGAGGTAGCATGAGTCATGCTTCTATCAGCTTGAAGTTTATGAGTTTTCATAATTTTGTTGTCTTTTCCAATTCTGTTGGAACGTGTTCTCGACTAAAGGAATTTGAAACTGATGTTTCTAATTTACTGGAAAGAAGGTTCTGTAAACTTTCCCAATCAGTAATTCTGGAAATTTTCTGTCCAACGAACATGCTTACAGTCTCATCGGTATCATCAGCAATGTTAACTGCTCCATTAGAAGCAACGACTATCCAATTGCAACAACCGGCTTACTCGAACGCATTCTACCCTCATGATTTTATGGGCGTTCAACTAACTAATGGTTACACGTGAGTGAACTTTCTTTCACCCAGAACAACATCAGTTCGTTCAGAGGCTACTATGATGGACCACTTGGAATCGCTGCGGCAAACTATTACCCTCAACCACAGATTCAAATTGTTCAGAGCGAATGTGTAGCCTGTGGAAGCTCTTGTGACAGCAGTACTTCTATCAGAGTGCAGGACGGGTGAGTGAATTTCGTTCAGTCGTTTCAACAAAACCCATTAAAGCATTCAAAGTGTGACATCTCAGAACCCGACAATTAGAAAATCCCTTTCAGAATCATGTGTACGACTTGTAAAGCCAGCAGCCAGCCGCAGATGAACGTCTACCAAACATCAACAGCCTACGAGCCGCCAAAACCAAGCAGGCCTGCGCAGAATAAAAAGCCATCTCATTCTGGGAACAAGAGACAGGACCTCGTTTGCTCCAACTGCAACAGTACAAACACGACACTTTGGAGAAGAAACGCAGATGGAGAACCAGTTTGCAAGTGAGTTTTAAACTTCAGTAGCTACGCTCACCGACTTGAAATTTTTCATTCTTAAATATGTGTTCAGCGCATGCGGATTGTACTACAAACTTCACAACCAAAATCGACCACTGAACATGAAGAAAGACGGTCAACTCCAGACGAGAAAGAGAAAGACTAAGAACGGAGAGGGATCTTCGGCTCCAAAGAAAAGGGAGAAACCATACAGTCAATCGCAGTCTGATTCAAGACGTGAGTTTATCGAACTCTTGTTTTTTTATGTTAAAAAATTGTTTTTGGTATCAAGCTGAGAATCCAAGAAAAATCACTGGTGAAAACATGGTGACAATTTGGTTTTTCTCAAAGAAATTGACAGGATCATAAGAGTAATATATTCCAGACATCCGCGAGCCAACCTTCCAGCCTGCTTCGTACCAGCTTCCAACAGCATCATACGAAACAAGAATTCCAACCGACTTCGTGAACAATTGGAGTGAGTTGATACTTCTCAAAATCAATTTAACTCAATGTTTCAGACAACCCACAACTGACACAATTTTCATCTCAATACACAGTCAATCCATATGCCCCAACTTACCGTGTTCCAGCGACAGTTCAAATTGCTCCAGCCCGAGATGAGGAAACTATGAATGCGGCTCGAGAACTTGAGGAGACCAACGGGTCCGGATGATCACATAATAAGCCTGAACGTGTAGTCTGAAATGACGACTCTCGAACTCCTTCATTTTTTTTTTACCTTCACCTCCATTTTTTACTCAAAACTGTGCCATAGTTATCTTACTATTTTTGTAATTAGGAAAAACACGCCTCACCCTCTTGAGAAGTAATATTCCACCATAGAAACTACTAACAGAATAATATTAACCTGATTTTAATTTTGATGTCATCTATATCCTTCATTCCATATTTACCATTTCTTGCCACCCGACCCCCCCCCAAATAATACTCATTTCTATATTGACATGGTTTGATTGATTACTGATAATGTATAATGAATGATTGCACGTAATTTTTGGTGTTATCGTCTAGGTTTTCAAATATTCAGATATGAAAGTTTTCTGATGATCAAAATTTTAAAAAAAAACGTGAGAATTATTGTTGTGGTTTAAAAATAGTCTAGTTTCAAGTTTTGAAGAATGAGTAAACAAAAAACTGCGACCAGAGAAGAATTATCTTCATGCTAGGAAAATTATACAAAAATCACACAAATTCATGTTTTTTCTCGACAGTTGTCAGTAAACCTTGAACAGTGATTGCCAACCAATCAATAATTTCGTAACAACCCGGCCCGACACGGCGGCGCCATCGCAGACATTATGGAGCTGTACACTCCTCAAGTTTGATGCATGAAAGTTTTTCTCCATGGACATAGCAGAAGAGGGGCGAACGTGAACAAGTATCATGATTGGGTGATTAAGTTGAAATGTTTGCTTCATGAAAAAGTCAACTGGTATATCTGCTCACAATGCTCAGAAAATGTACACATTTTCTGAAACAACAAATATCTGAGGAGAAATGATCATTTGGTTTTTTAGGTATCATATAGATGTGAATAATTAGACTTTCACAATTATCAAATATTACATAGACGGCTGAAGTTACCTCAATTCGAAAATTTCACCCTGAGAAAAACTTAGAAAAACGGCATATTCGAGCTGTATTGTAAAAAAAAAGTGCAGTCTTCTGCGTAGAAATAGGTGATAGAAGAAAATGATATGAATTATCGTACCAGCAACTGTTTATCTGCAACCTGTAGTCTTTCTTTTTCTTACCTTATCGAAAACCTAAAACATCATTCTCAAAGTGACACTATCAGAACAATACTGATTCTGGTAGTCGTCAAAAACCATGACTATGTACTTATGAAGACACTTCGAAGCTTGGAATTTTGAACTTTTTTTGCGTATCTCTGCGTCAACAGAACCAGCCGGATAGAGTTAAGACCATTTCAATCCTCCGTCCATGAGTTGAGAATGGGCAGTGCGGCCAGAAGTCTCTTTCATTGGCGAGTGTGGGAGAAAATTATTGATAGACGGCTAAAACCGAGAATTTTGGTTTTCAATCGAATTCAATATGAGACCGTATCTGTACATTATCTTCTGGATATCCAAGCGCTCACTGCTTTCACTACAGTTCTGAGAAGTGTGGGAGCGAATAATTGACAGACGACTCAAACGGAGATCTTCACTACAACATGATACAGTTCTATCGAACTTAATCTTTCTAGCTTTGAATACAAAGTTGAACAAGTAGTGATTTGGGTTCACAATTCGACCTGTCATTATTATAATGAACTATTGTTGAACTCAATACAAGAACCGAAATCACCATGGTTGAAATCAATGAATGAACGGAAATCAGTAGGGTAAAATTCGATGAATGACCGGAAACCACCAGCGTTGAAATCAATAAAACACCGGAAATCACCAGAGTTGTAATAAATGATTGAATGGAAATCAAAATGTACGCTTTCTCGATAAATCATTCAATTTCCTCAAGCGTTCCCCAGCATGACTGGAAATCAAAATAAAACTATTCCGCGCATTCGGCGCATCACTTGCGAATGCGTTCAAATCAGTTCAATATCAAAATCGAGTAAAATAGAAATCCTCCGACCGCCCAAGCTGTACCGAATGATCAAATAAAAATCGTTCCGCGCCTTTGGCACTGGTCTTGATTTAATATGAGACCATATCTACATCATTTTAAGGAAATCATTTCCATTCGTTCGTTGCTTTTATTACAACTGTGTGAAGTGTTACCCAAACGTTGTTGATCATGCGCAGGTCACCGCTGTTAAGATAAGATAAAAAGTGCTGCTAACTCAAACACACAGGATGGATTTTCCGAGTAGAGACTAGCTTTACCCATTGTGGCAACCTTCCTAAATATCCTCGCAGGCAAATTTTTTGTGATCTTGCATATTCCAACAGATTTTTTTCTAATTGAAACAATGCTGATGGAATTATTCGAAACTGGTTTGAATTTCTGAAACCAACTGCGAAAAGCAGAGATCGAATTTTTTTCATTTATTCGAATCAAAATTAACACAGTTGGAACGAATTTTTGAATAGGAAAAGTTGGGGGTAGAATATAGAACCAAAAAATTCTTTCTCACAAATTAAGATAGAACAAATTTCAAAATTTTCACAGTACCCAATTAGAAATATTTTATACATACTACGTGCGGGGTAAACATAGTAAGAAAATTTAATGTGAATAAGTCACAAATGCTCCAGTGACAATCTTCTACAAGCTTGAAAAAAAAGAAGTGTGATAAATCGTTTAATCGTAAATAAGGAAGGTTTCCATCCGTTAATATAAAAAAATGTGAAATGAAAGAACAAATTATACCTATGAGAACTGTCGCAGATACAGAGAGGAGCTAATTTTCGCACGCGTCCAGAACTACTTGATTGCAGGTTGGAATTTACTTTTTTCTCAGATCGTTATCCTGCTGGCAAATAGACACACAGCGTCTGAAAGTTGAAGTATTTCTTTTTCATTCCGCCTCTTTGCATATATTGAAAACCGCCAATAGGCGAAGTTACTCATATAACATAATAAGCCTTGACGGTGCTTATATGTCATGAAGTCTCAACATGTCTGTGGTAACCTTTATTGTCGACCAGGTTGGAGTCTGTGAGACACCTCGCGGCGTCTGCACAGAGACATGGAATGATCAGGGCCAAGATCACAAGGGGGCGTGCACCAGGTGTTTACATCCAAAAGGTCATAGTCATAAGAGGGTGTGATACGCAGGGTGATCAGATGTTATACTCAATCATTTTCATAAATCTGTCGCGGTATATTAAGCGGACGTGTTCCGGCTGTCTATATTCCAATGGATCGTTTTCCTGTTGGAAAATAAACAACAGTGTGTGAAAATACAATAATTTGCTATTCTGAATGTATTGATACCTCATGAACACAAATATGATCACTCATTTTCATGAAGCTGTCGCACTATTTTTAGCGGTTATGCGCGGGATGTCTAGGTTCCAGTGGGTCGTTGTTTTGTTGAAAAATTAACATCAGCGTCTGAAAGTTAAAATATAATTTTTCATTCTGCCTTTCTGAATGTATAGAAAATCACATAGAGACGAAATTACTCACTCATTTTCTTGAAGCTCTTGCGCTTTATTGAGCGGACGTACTCCGGACTGTTGTCTTGTTAAAATGCAAACATCAGCGTCTGAAAGTTTAACTGAATCATGTTTTTGGTGTTTCATGCGTGTTGGAAAGAAACCGTACGAAAACAAAGTTTGTAATCACTCATTTTCATAAATCTATTTTAATTCGAACTTACTTGTTTCCTCGATCTTCTAATTATATTGTAAGTCGTATATGTAATTAGAACAAAACTCACGCGTTTCAATAAAACTGTCAATTGTCTGTCGAGCAGTTCAAATTTTTTATTGTATTGTTTTTCACTCCATAGCTTTATTTGCAGATGAAAGTGTTTCCAAGCTGATTTTTGATCCAACAGATACTGAGGGCTACCATCATCACTTCTCACGTTAAAAAGATTTTTATTTTCGAACTTGGTTAATTTTTTCGAACAATGAATATGGAATGATTAAAAATTCAGCTGTTTTTGAATTTTAATGATAATCTATCATTTTAAACAGAAAACTCAGTTCCCAGCGACTGATAAACCATCGGAAACTAACAGACGTTCATTTTGGTCCGAGTCAGTCTGAATGAATCGAGTCTTACACATTTTGAACATGATTTGCGGTGAATAATTCATAAGAAAATAACTTGGCCGTAATGGGATTGATCGTGTGTGAAGCAAGAAGAAACAAAGTTAATTCATTTTTACCAAGTTGTGACGCAGAGAGAAAAGGCTCTAATGTTTGAATACTGTCAACAAGAGCAAGGAAAACAACACCGAACAGCTTTCTAGGACTTCATAAAAAACTTGTCTTCTGTCCAATTGTTAGAATTTTTCACAATAAATCTTCATGACAGAATATTCTAGACCTGCTCAGTTGTTTTATTAGTGTGCGTTTTCAAGACTTGTGAGACAGTAAACAATTTGACCTGTTAAGTTCTATACTATTACAACCTTTTTTTTAAATTTATGTAGTCATTAAAATTTGTTACATGTTTGGAAATTTTGTTTTTTTGGTTTTCATCAACAGAAGAGTACCGCAATTTATTGTCTATTTATGAAAAAATCAAATACATGCCCGGGTAAGAACAAAATAGTGTTGGGAACTTGCAGTGTTTATCCGGGTAAAAAATTTAGTGATGGGAACTTGCAATGTTACTTCTTATTTTATCATGGGCTCATTTGTGCAAATCTCAGGTAACCAGAATTTGTGGCGTAGAGAATGGGGAGAAAAATGGTTATATAGCTGTCGGGATGTACATGGTATGTTCAATTTGGGCCTATGAAACACTTTTTACACAAATTCAGCTTCATACATACAATATAAACTGTGCCAAGATGCTCACAAAAAGAAAATTGGGACATCAAAGTGTTGTGACAAATTTTTCGAGAATCACAGCTTTTACAAACTTTTCTTTTTCAAGAATGTTTTCAAAATTAGGAAAAATCACGATTTGATAATGATTTCTGCTGCCGAATCGGAACAATACACACTATAATGTCATTTATCTCTTTTTTTCCGGGTGAAACCATTATTTTATATGACTTCAGTTGGTTTGGTTTGGGCGAATCAATAACATTGTAACAATACCCAAAATGTACGCAGCAACCAACTTCTGTGGAACCGTCAGATGCAGAATTACTGGTATAGATGACGTCGTTGAGCTTGGGTCGTTGGTAGTAGGCAAGGCCAAAGCAATTGCGCTTATCGCACCGATCAATACGCTCAACCATTGACGTTCCGATTGCTGGAAAAACAATAGGTCGTGTGAGGAACAAACTTGTTTTCAAAATCAAAGTTGTATGAAATGCACTAATACTGACTAAATGATTGAAATTGAGACGTGAGAAGTTCACACCAAGTCAAAACGGATGATTTTGTTGGTTCAAAATTTGGAGAACTCAAGAGATGCAAGTTCGAAACAAAACTTTGGCGTCGAGCACGATCACAATATGAAAAATCAAGTGCGCGGTAACAAGCCCGCACTACCAAAATCTCAAATGAACTCAGTTTTTGAATATAAGTTTGATGATCAACACGTGTTCTGACAATATTTCACTGATAAATCAAGCAGAAATTCAATTCTTTCGAGAGTGAAAAGTACCTGTTCCGGTTTATCCGGTTGCTTATTACTCGATCGACTATTACTCGAAGATTTTGCTTTGTTCTCGGAGCGCGTTATGACGGACTGTAAGGAGACTGTGATGGATCCACAAACCTGGAGAAAATTTTGAATGAAATGAGAAAACCGAAAAATCATACCTTCGAATCGCCTTTCTTTTCGACATCTACACGAATCTTCTCTATACTTCCTTGTGGAGTCCGTTGCAAACATCGGACCGTTCTAAAAAGTTAGATGAAGACATTTTGTGTTATTTTGTTGTGATGAGAAAGTGTGAGTTCTCTTCCGACCGAATTTCAAAAATGGGAATTTTAAAAAGATAATCGAAAAGTTGTATGTCGTGATGTATGAAAAACATGCAACAGAAACTGTTCCACCTTTTTTTTAAATGGGCGTTTTCATCCATTCTCTCAAAGAAATCCGTAACTTGAAGTCAGAAAAATACTTAGCATGGCTTTTCTGTTTAAAATTTCACACGAGAGCTGCAAACATGACTTTAAAATCAATAAATCTTACATGTCTTTTCTAAAATTACTCTGAATGTTGCCGATTGAATCACTGACATTGTAATGACGAATTGATGTACACAGAACTGAAAACTCATGTTAAATTAACATTTAAAAATTAAGACTTACGTTTATAGGAGATTGGGTAGTTGTATGGGTTATAAATTGTCAAGGTTTTTACTGGCGTCAATTCATTAACGTCAAAGTACAACTAAATGAAAAATATTTTGATTGATTGAATGCATAAAACTTACATCTTCATGTGAAACAAAAACTCGAATCACTTCCTTCTCTGCAGTCATAGAACGTAGCGGAAGAAAATTTAAAAAATCAAGCGCGGCGGAAAATGGCCGAAGTATCGATTGCTGTAACTAAACCTACCCACTTGGCGTGATGCCTGTTGCAACTGCGCTGCATTGCTAATTATCTTGTTTTCTTTTACGCAAACGTTTGAAAACATGCTTTAACTAGCAAAAAAAGGAATTTAGAACAAATATGAAAATTATGAAAAAAAAATCACACCATTTTTTGAAAGCAAAATCAGATCTTCACGAAATTTCTGAAAATAATTATTATTAATGATAGAAAAAGTAATTTCCAGTGAGTGAAAAACTAAGAAAAACATGTCAACCGTGGTTGTCAATTCAGAAAAGGTGAATAGTTATTCAAGAAAATATCGTTAGAACTTTGTGATAAGATTAATCTCATTCATCAGTTTACAGTTTTCCAGTTTCTCTCATTTATCGCCATATATAGTTTTCAACACCTAAAAATTTAAGTTACGTATAAATTATTCAGATCAGTTTTTCGTTGCAACCGGTCATCAAATACTGTCGTTTTAGTAGTGTTTTTCGGATTTACATGATTTTGATCATTTTCAATAAACAGAAAATGCTTGTTTACTTAAACTGAAGTAGTCCCGGTCTCACAGTTCTAGTAGAAAGACTGTTTATGAACATGAATGCGTCATATTCTCACTTGAAGATGAAGAAAAAACTACTGAAAATCTTATTCAAACTGACTCTTTGTGCTGATAATATCGATTCTAGTGAAAAATTATTGAATGGGGTACTGATTAGCAGGAACAGTAACTACTGCCCTAAAGAAGACGTGTCAAATAGACTGAAACACTTTTTTTATCCCTTCAAAAGTCTTTCCTCTCTCTCTCTCTCTCTCTCTCTCTCTCTCTCTCTCTCTCTCTCTCTCTCTTTCTCTCTCTTTCTCTCTCTCTCTCTCTCTCTCTCTCTCTCTCTCTCTCTCTCTCTCTCTATCTATCTATCTCTCTCTCTCTATCTATCTCTTTCTCTCTCACTCGTTCTCTCTCTATCATAGTTTTTTCATGCGAATTCGTGATGTGAAATGAATTCGGTTTTGTTTCTTATCAAATTACAAGCAGGCAGGCCTCGCTTCGCTCAGAGCCCCATTTTTCCTTTTTTCATTACAAAATCACATGTTCAGACTTTTTAATTGAGAAAAGAAGTGGTTTTTAGAACAAGATCTTCGCTATTTCTCTCTCTCTCTCTCTCTCTTCTCTTTCTCCTCTCTCTCTCTCTCTCTCTCTCTCTCTCTCTCTCTCTCTCTCTCTCTCTCTCTTTTTTCACTCTCTCTCTCTCTCTCACTCGTTCTCTCTCTCTCTCTCTCTCTCGCTCTCTCTCTCTCTCTCTCTCTCTCTCTCTCTCTCTCTCTCTCTCTCTCTTCTCTCTCTCTCTCTCTCCCTCTCTCTCTCAGTCTCCTTGTCCTTCAGTCTCTCAAAAAACTGCTCAAGAATCAACTATTAAAATTTATTGAATACGAAGGAGATCTAAGACGTAGTTATGAATAAGCAGGTCAACATGGTCCGGATGATGTTGTTGGCGGACAGATGAAAAATGGCAACGTGATCCCACTCTAGTTTCCGTCGTAGTCGTATTCACCAGCGCTTCTTTTGGCTGGTGGGGTTGGGACGGCAGCGCATCTGGAAAAATACAGAGTTTCGTCTGCTGGAGGATTCTAAAGGAACTTGTCTGAAACCGACTAACCTTTCTGGGTAAAAGATGCAGAAGTTGCTGAGACTCGGCGAGAGGTTCCGACCACCATGGTTTGGAACCTCCTGTGTAGCGGTTGGGACGGCAATCAGAAAGAACATGAACATGAAAAGAACCGACATTTTCTCGGGTAGTAGGATTTCTGTAAAGTTTCAAAGTTTTTCTAGTTCACAAGACATGAAGTGAAATTGAAAATAGGACATGAAGTGAAATTGTTTTTTGTTGGTAATGATTTGTTCAGACCCTCGATGCGATCAGACTAATGTGAAATATCCCAGACGTTGACTAACTGAGATTTCAAAAATGGTTTTCCTAATTTTTGAATTTCTAGAAGCGGTCGCGCTAGCGGGGCGCTGGTTGGTGTGAATGAACTGCTGGATCAAGGTTCTCAATGTTCTGAAAGTCTACGCCTCCTTTCCTTGGAAAAAGGCGGTCCATAAGAAACCAATTGCTGAAATTGGGTTTCTGATTTAATGTGCTATACGATTCTCAAAAAAAACGCCTCGGAGAAGAAAAAGGAGACCTGCCAGCTGAAACTGTTTAATCGTGGGAGGCACGGAGAAATATTGATTCTGCCATAATGATACTCAGGAGTTTCATCAAGTGTGACCGTTCCAAGAAAAATAAATGAAACTGGTTCAATGTACAGGAGTATGATTTGATAGTGAACTTTAAATTTTGTAGTTTTTGATCTCCTCAACATAAGGTTGTCCGTTGATGTTAGTGACTGTTGAAAGAGATTCTTAAAACCTGAATTATAACTTCTTCTTTTGTCATGTTCTAAAAAAAAAGATGAAAAAAACTGGGTATTCTTTCTACATTTGTTTTTCTTTCAAAACTTCGTAGGTACAGTTTTTGATAGTTGTAAAACATTTGGACCGTACTCACCTCGAACTCGTTGATTGTTTTGATCGAATCTATTCAATGTTTGGTGAATTCATGACTCAACAGTTCTTGTAGAACAAACCAGAATTAGTTTTCACGTGTTCTGGAAGTTTGCATGGAAATCATTCCGATTCAATATTCACTCGAATTTGTTGCAGTACAGCCGCACATCATGGAAACTGAACACATGTTCATGTAATTAGATTATAAGCAAAAACTCCGATTTTTCCATGATTGAATTCTGAGTCGTAGGCAGGGTGTTCGTTGAACTTTCCTGGTAGTCTGGAACGTGTGATTTGTGAATGTCTAGTTTTTGACAGAGTGTGTCAATATCAGTCTCGCTACTGTATTGACGTGGTGACGTAATAAGCTAGTGTTTTTGACCACTCGGAGTACCTTGGACAAAACTTTATCAGTAAGGTTTTCCAGTGATCTCACTGAATGACGACAAAATATCCCTCAGAATCTTCTTTTATTGTGACCGTTCTGGCCACCTCCTCCAACTGATTTTTGAAAAGACATACTACTGAAAATTCTACCAACGGTATCTACGGTCTACAACAGTTCTGGATGCCTACAGAGATGAGTTTCTCGTTCTATCGCCTACAGTTCTCAAAATTATAATACTATTCTGTCTTTGATTGCTAACCCTTGTTCTATCAACTGTTGGGAGCCTTCCTAAATTACGGTCAAATACAATTTGTCAGACTACTGGTTGGAATTGATCTGAATATCCTAGTCGAACAACTAACACCAACGTTCTACCATTACTAACACTCATATTCAGTTCTTTCCTCCGGTTATCTTACGAAGCTTTCCAACAAAATTGCACAACTGTTCTGAAGTGTGCCTGCATAGAAACTTATCACGAAACATATGGTAATCGAACAACTTGTTGAGCGCAATTCAAAAAAATTTTTGCAAGAAAACAATCACTCTTCTTTCAGTACGTCCAGTAACTGCCAGTGTTTCTGAAAAACATAGAGGAACTGCATGATTAGAAGAATGTTTTCGAATGGAATAAATGTTTCATTGGCTGTTTTGATTCTGATAATCTCAAATGAAACTTTAAAACATATTATATTGATAGTCGACAAATCGTCCGCCCACTTCGCCCTGCCCACTTTTCGTGAAGTTGATTTTTGGGTGTCGCTTTTTGTTTTGTTTGAGGTCGAGGTTATGCAAAAGTATAAATCTGACGCTCTAACCACTCGGTAACCGCTGCACAAAATTTTGAGAGAGAGAGAGAGAAAGAGAGAGAGAGAGAGAGAGAGAGAGAGAGAGAGAGAGAGAGCGAGAGAGAGAGAGAGAGAGAGAGAGAGAGAGAGAGAGAGAGAGAGAGAGAGAGAGAGAGAGAGAGAGAGAGAGAGAGAGAAGAGAAAGAGAGGAGAGGGAAAGAGAGGAAGAAAGAAAGATAGAAAGAGAAAAGAGAGAGAGAGAGAGAGAGAGAGAGAGGGAGAGAGAGAGAGAGAGAGAGAGAGAGAGAGAGAGAGAGAGAGAGAGAGAGAGAGAGAGAGAGAGAGAGGAAGAAAGAGAGATAGGAAGAGAAAAAGAGAGAGAGAGAGAGGGAGAGAGAGAGAGAGGGAGAGAGAGAGAGAGAGAGAGAGAGAGAGAGAGAGAGAGAGAGAGAGAGAAAGAGAAATAGCAAAGATCTTGTTCTAAAAACCACTTCTTTTCTCGATTAAAAAGTCTGAACATGTGATTTTGTAATGAAAAAAGAAAAAATGGGGCTCTGAGCGAAGCGAGGCCTGCCTGCTTGTAATTCGATAAAAAACAAAACCGAATTCATTTCACATCACGAATTTGCATAAAAACTACCATTACGTAGCTATCAATGCATCGTTAGCTAAGTTCTCTAAAGGGACGTAACAACCACTTGTTACTAGATTTCAAAAAGCTTGAAAAATTCAGTTCTTCAGAACTTTTTTGAGATTTTCCAGTTTACGGAAAATTTCCAAATCAAAGTTCAGAACTGAGAAGTACTTTAAAAGAAACCAATTTATGAAAGTTCCTTTTTTGAAATTTTTATGATTTTCAAATAACTTGATGTCATGCACGTACTAACTGAAGAGTTTTATTTTGTTTGGTGAATTAAAACTGTAACTGTTACTATCCGGAAAGTGGAGAAGTTACAGGAGGTTTGAAATATAGACGTAGAAACTTTTTTCCAAAGTTGGATAGTTTCGAAAATTGAAACGTTTGATATCAATACCAATACAATTGTTCCGTAATTTCATCTTCTCCGTTCGATATTTGTTACAAAGTCGTTTCCCCGAAACTCCTCTGAGGGAGCTCGTTCAAAATCCATGAACTACCGTAGTCCATAAACAAGGTTTTTTTCGCCGAGCCCACACGCCAACCAATTGGTTTTCCGTACACATGACGTTAACTATCCATCGCACTGAATTATGGGCCAATTTCGTTTCTGTCAGTGCGTGAAGATTGAGAAAGAGCAAATTGATGGTTTGAGCAAGACGAGCACATAAAGCCGTGTTCGAATGATGTGAAACTGAAAGGAAAATGGACCGTGAAGCTAAATGTTCTGAAAGATCATTCAAGCTCAGCCAACGGGGATTGGAAATACTCGCAATTGTGAAAACCTGCCTTGATCTGAGAAAGTTTCAATCTCAACTAAAACTGAAAAAGTGCTTTTTCCACATTGCTGACAATACTGAAAATGTTGCAATCCCTTGAAGGAGTTTTTTTTAATCGATTTTTTGTGAAGGTCACAGAAACGTCAAATTCTTCTGATTTTCAAAAACAGTTCATGAAACTATCAATTGTTTCAATACTAAAATCTTTTGCACTTGACAAGAAAATTCATTGAACGGTATTTTTTGTTTTAATTGAAAACTGTTTTCAAAGTGATCAGAACAAATGGTTAGTGCGTGAAATCAATATTTTCAGAATTCTGAATATTCATGATTATGCATTCTCGTTTTCACGCTTTCAAGATTCCACTACTCCGCTCACAGAATAGATAGAGCGACAAGATAACGTGCGTTGCATCCAGCATAAAATTTCCAATTAAACGATGTTTAGAAAGATCAGAAAAGTATATTTTCAAAATTCTTCATTTTTGAGAACTATTTTCAACAAAACGTTCATTGATTTTCTCCATCACAAATTTTGGATGTTCATTTTTTCTCTTATCATCCAATGATGGTTGTTCAAACCTCGACTTGCGAGTATTATTCATAACATTGGAACTCTCATACAAATCAACTATAAAAAGGTCAACCAGCTTTCACTTTAATACAAGTGACTGATCACGTGACATTTCCTGTGCGTCAAAGTATTTTTTGAAATGTGTAGACCTTCTAGTTTCGGACGGTTAATAAGAACGGTTTGTCCTTATAGCGAGTTTTTATGAATCATTAGTCAAGGTGATTGATGACTACGATGCAACAAGACCGCCATGACGCCACGAGAAACAGCAACAAAGAAACCTGATGAAAGTTCGAAATACCTGAAAAACGTTCGGAACCTCAACACCAACATCCATTTATACATGAAAGTGAAACTCCACTAGTTTTCCCGCACAGTTTCGTGTAAGATGATGGAAGTGTTCTGCCAAAACAGAATTTGAAAAAAAAACAATTCGAGAACTTTTGTGCATAATACTTGTCTGGGCAGTTTTTATTGTTTTAGAATTGGCACACCGGAAGAAAAAATTTTCTTTTTTTCAAATAGCTTCAATTTTGAATGAAAGTAACAGGAAAGTATGAACACAGTTTTGAGATCCAAACATAATTGACGATATTTTTTCCAAGAAAGTTTTTTTTCTTTTTTCAAAAAAATGTTTGAGGATTTATGAAAAAAAATCTATTAACTTGTAAAGTTTCAAAAAACTTTTGAAGAAGACAATTGAAAAAAAGTTAAGATGTAATTTGATAGTGTGAAAACTTGTACAAATGAAATTTGAAAAAGTAGTGCGTTCGAGCAATTGAAAGTGTTTTGATATAATGAAAAACTTTTTTTTTCAAAAATATCCTATCTCTCAAATTTTACTGTACAGGGACTCTCCTTTCTAGCACTTTCTGAACGGTGATGTGCGGTATAGTTAAGGTTCTACAGCTCCTGTCGAAGTGAAAGAAACGGAATAAATTTCGGAAGAAATATACATAAATGTTGAACAATAAGATTTTTTGAATTTTTGTAGATCGACGTCAGACGTAGCTGCACGATTGACGTAAAGTGACGGATCAATAATTATTAGTAATCTTGTGAAAAATTACAGAAAAATATCTTGACACTAGGGGTTTTCTAAAGTTTAATCCACCTTAATTTGATAGTTTTCAGTGGACACTCAGAAAATTTGTACCCCGACATTTCTTGCAGCAGATTGTTTGTGGTTTTCCTCATATGGTACTCTATGCAAACTTTGTCTACAAGCGTATGATAAGACTGCTCGTGATTGACCTTAACACTGAAAACAAGCAGGTGTGATTTATTCACTGAAAAAACTGCAATAAACCATACGAGATGTTCACCCACAAAACATCAAGATGAATGATGATGATAGCGGCGGACAGGTGAACGCTCCGAAACGGGTAACCGAACGCGAGCCAAAAGGGCAACCGTTCAAGAACCTGTAAAGGTCGGACAAGTGCATGAGATACAGACGCTCTCCCCATACTATATAAAGCAATCGACAGAGTAGAGATGCACAGAAGCATTGTATCTATTGTTTTCGAAAAATTTTAACTTTTTCCCACAATGTCTCCGTCTTCTCTTGGCCACTCCTTCATTTTTCGTCTACCCCAGAGCAAAGGAATCCCTGAAGGACTGTGCGACGGTGAGTGTGAGGCATACAATAGGCTACTGACTGTATTCACGGCTGAGTCACGTCAGACATACAAAAGGACGCAACGTTCGCTCTGTTCCATGTAGCTCCTGCCCATTATAGACTGTCTGGTCATGATAACAGCAGGAAACAGTAATTTTACAATGTTCCGTAGAGTTATAACTTTTAACTATAAATCGTTCCTCATTCTCTCTCTTTCAGCGAAGATGAGAGTTGTCGGATTCGTCAACTTTGTCTTCAACATTGACGTACTCGTGTTCATGGCGTTTCACCTGACGCTGATGTTCTCGATATTCTTAATATTTATCATCTTCCAAACCAAATTGATTCTCTACGCCTACGTCCTTCTCATCACTGCATATCTCTGCAACTACATAAAGAAATCTGACGGACTTCCACCGGGCCCTCCACCAGTACCACTTTTCGGGAACACTCTCCTGGTATTTTACTTCAGTAACTCATTGTTTATTTGTTGTTTTCAGATCGATATGAAAGAACCAGAAAAGAACTTTGCTCGCTACAGGAGCATATATGGACGGGTGTTCACACTATGGCTTCCAAGTGAGTGAAAATTAATGAAGTGGAGAATAACTTCAAGTTTCAGATCCAACTGTCATTCTGGCTAGTCACGAGACTTTGATGGAGGCTCTGAGTGCAAATGGTGAGCCAAAAACATTTTATTCTGTTTTTTCCACCTAGTTTTCCTGTCTTCTCGTCACATGTTCACTGATTTTCCAGGATCTGCAACTGCCGGCAGAGTACATAACATGTCTTTCACTCTGTTCACTGACGACAAAGTGAACGGAGACGGAGTGATCCTGTCGGACGGTGAAAAATGGTCGACGCTGAAGACGTTTATTGTTGACTACTTCAGGTAAGGATAAAAACAACTGTGAGAACAATAACATCCTCAATTCTCACGATGAACGACTGTTGTTTTCAGAGACATTGGACTGAATTCTAATCGATTAGACAGTCTCATTCTTTATAACACGGCTCAGCTGGAGAATGAATTCAAGAAAATGGCTGACGGAGTGAGTAGAACAAAATAAAACAAAACTGATGGAACGTTTCAGAATTTAGTCAACGTCGTCAAGCCGATGAGCGCGTGTATCGCGAACATCATCCAAGAGGTGACAATCGGGCGGACATATGCCTTCAACGACCCGGAGTTCACAAAGCAGAAAACCAACATCCACAACGTTGTGAAAGAGGTTAGCGAGAGAGAAAGAAAGAATGAGAAAAAGGAAGTGAGAGAGAGAGAGAGAGAGAGAGAGAGAGAGAGAGAGAGAGAGAGAGAAATAGACACGCCTTAATCTGTATACAAAGTGTGCTCTAAAATGCAATAACAAGACTGGGTTGATGTGAACCGTTAGAAAGCACTTTCTTAAACTGTCACAAACTGAACGGAAGTTTCCAGGTCATGTCAGTGCAACTCTTCCTCATCAATCAATTCAACTTCCTGCGTCACCTGCCTTTTTTCGACAGATGGATCAAGTACAAGAACAGCGGATTCGCACTACAAAGATGGTTCAAGAAACATTTCGCTTACCACAAAGAAACTAGAGTCGAAGGAAGCACAAGAGACTTCTTGGACAGATTCATTGAAAAGATGGAGACGGTGGGCAAGGACGAGAAAAATTTTAAGTAAGTCGACGTCAAAAAATTATCGTTAACAAAAAGTTTTCAGAGAACTCACGGCGGTTCTAACATGCGGAGACATTTGGACCGGAGGAATGGAGACCACAGTCACCACTCTGTCCTGGGGATTCATTCATCTACTCAGAAGACCGGAGATTCAAGAAATTTGCCATCAGGAGATTGTGAAGGTTGGATCGTGTCTTTTGAACAGCTGGTTTCTGACTTCCTTGTTATGCCTTTCAAACAAAAAAAAACAAGACAGAGAGTCCTGGCCGCAGGCAACATGAGTCACAGTTTGCGAAAAGTGAACCACTCTCGAGAAGACTCTATACAACAAAGTTCATTCAGGTTTTCGGTAATGGAGAACCAAACTACTCGAGACTCAACGAGCTTCCCTACATTAGAGCCGTAATTGACGAAATCCAGAGAGTCACCAACGTTCTTCCATGGGCAATTCCACACAGGTAGGATCAAACGGAGAAAAATTTAAAGTCATTTTTTTAGAACTCTAGAAACCTTCACATTGCAAGGATTCACTATCCCAGCAAACACTGAACTCATCCCAGGAATAGGTGCTGTTCTGAACGACCCCACACACTTCCCAGATGCGGATGAATTCAGACCAGAAAGGTGAAACTTTCGATCGATATTCAGGAATAATGATGGAATTCAGATTCCTCGACCGTAACGGAAATTACCAGAGAAACGAAGCCCTGAGACCCTTTGGAATCGGCCCGAGATCATGCCTCGGAGAAAGAATCGCCAGAAAGGAACTCTTCTTGATTCTGTGCTCGATCCTGCAGAATTTCAAGTTCTACTTGGAGAATGGTGAGACAAGCCTTCAAATTCAGAGTAACGTTATTTCTTTAGGAGACAAACTCCCGACGACGGACAGAGTGATCGGGGGAATCACTGCACCTCCAAGAAGCTTCAAGACAAGAGTTCAGTTCAGAAACATCAGACCGCTGAGACACGAAGACGCCCCTGAACATAACTAGACTTCCCACAGTTTAGTAATCACTGTCATACACGTGAATCTCCCTAAGCTTTAACTCTCTCCGCATACATAAAAAACATTGAATGAACTCTTCTCAAATTTTTGCTGTACATACAATGTACTATCTGTAATTAATCTTGACTGGAAAAACATCTGTGAAGTTTTTGAACAACAAGAAACTGACAAGGGAGTCTCTAGCAACAAGTTTTCCAGGAAAACCTATGAAATCTCGATTTTTCAGATAAATCTATCACTTTTCATAAAAATAAAACACACAAAACTTGTCCAAGAGAGCTTTTTCAATGTCCACAAACTACCGTAGTCTATGAAAAAGTTTTTTTGCCAGGTCTACACGAAAACCGATTTGTTTTTCGTACACATGACGTTAACTATCCATCGCACTGAATTATGGGCCAATTTCGTTTCTGTCAGTGCGTGAAGATTGAGAAAGAGCAAATTGATGGTTTGAGCAAGACGAGCACATAAAGCCGTGTTCAAATGATGTGAAGCTGAAAGGAAAATGGGCCGTGAAGCTAAATTTTCTGAAAGATCATTCAAGCTCAGCCAACGGGGATTGGAAATACTCGCATTTTTAATCATTTTCCTTAATTTGAAATTTTTAAAATCTAAACGGTTTCAGTTTTCACTTTCTCACGTGTTGGACATAGGAACAGTTTTCTTATTTTTGTAGAAAATTCATTGAGAGCTTTTTCTACTGCAGGAGTTTGCGGGAGATCGTATAGTTGCAGATCGATGCAGCAACATTCAAAACCAACTCAAAATCGCCATATTTCAAAAAATTTAGAACTTGATTGAATATTATTATTGAATCAAGTAATTGTTGATTTCTGCTACTTCAACAGTTCCAGAAGATTCTGGTTCATGTTTCAAATACATATGTTGTGGGAACAAAAAAGCAACAAATTGTAATTTTTAAACAATTTCACTCGTTGAACAAAAATCCAATACTGTTTTGCTCACTGTTTCTATTCCGAAACTTTTCAAACAGTTATCATTCATTTTTCCAACAAAACAGCGGCTTCGAAGTTGAATTTACTGTTTCAGTTTTTACTTTCTTACATGTTGGACACAGAAACAGTTTTCACATTTTTGTAGAACATTCATTGAGTGCTTCTTCTACTGCAGGAGTTTGCAGGAAATCGTATAGTTGCAGATCGATGCAGTATTGCCTCCAACAAGACGAATTTGAATAATCGAATGATCACATTTGCAAAAATGTTGCATAAAAGAAAGCGACGGTCGACTCTCAACATCATCCACTTCTCATTTTCTTGACAAGAAAAATGGAAAGACGAGGCTCAACTACATGACACACTTGAATCCATCTTTCCTGATAAGTTTCTTCGGCACATCAAAATTTAGTTTTTTCAGCTTGCAATGATCGAGCAGATTTTCAACATCAATGGAGACCCAGAGAAGAAGGACGAAGAAAAAAAGGAAGATGAGAAAAAGAATGAGAGTTGTAAGTTTCAAATCTTAGAATTCAACATTTCCTCTAAAAATCGAAATAAATTTCAAGTTGTTGACAATCATTTTCCAGATGCATAGATTCTTCCGTTTATCTGTTTCCAGTTTCATCACTTCAAGCATCCACTGATCATTTATCTCGATCAATAAATTTTTTGTGGAATTTTTTGTTGTTTCAGTTCTAGAGGTATCAATCTTCAAGCCTTATGGCTAAGATCAATTTGTAATCTATTTTCTGCGACTGAACTGTGAAAAATGAATCTACGTGTCTTGTGTTAAAACAAAAGTACAAATTAAACAAATAGGTGAGTCCTTCCGGCTCACTATCACACTGTTTAGTATAAATGTGAGTTTGAGGGGTTTTCAGTGATAGCCCTTTTTAACTATGAGTGAAGACTCAGTTTCGCTCACCTAACAGGGAAGATGTGGAAACCGTGATTGAAAAATCAACCTCTACTTTGAAAATACTTTTTTTCAGAGAACTAAAAAAAACTCGAGTTCAAAAAACTGTTCGATGCATTACCTATGCCTAAAGTTTTCAATCAATCTCAAGCTGACAAGAGGTCGAGTGACGACAAAGTAGGAAAAAAGAATATAATAATGGTAAGATACAAATTGCTGTACAAACTCTTTTCAAAATTGCTGTACAAACTGTCATGTTGTTGCTCCAGCGTTCCGAACCTTGTTGCTGAGCATACGGAAAACTATAGGGACGGTCTTTCAAACCCGGTCCCCTGTCACCTTAACATACACGACCTGGCTTCAGTTACAACAAGTTCACACCTCACCCGTTGCTCGAGTCTTGGATACCGCTCCTACTGAGAGAGAACGCATCTGCCTTGTGAGCGTTCCCGTCCAGGTGATCTCAGGATTCTTCCACCTCATTACTAATGCAGTGGAGAAAAAGATGTATGTCTTATTTGTATTTGAGGAATGATGTAATCATTTAGATCGAACAAACCCTGACTAGGGACATAAATACAAACTTGTATGTTGACGGTTGCCTCGATTTGCTGATTGAACAGCAGCACGAGATGGAATGGCTGTGCATCACGTTCTGAAAATTTTGTTCTGAAAGGTAATTCAAGCTCAGCCAACGGAGATCGGAACTACTCGCATTTTTTATCATTTTTCTCAATTTGAAAATTTTTTAATCTAAACTCAAACTGAAAATCATTTTTCAATAATTCCAAAAACTTCCGAAATCATGCAAGGATAAATCTTCGAAACTCAATTTGAGAGTATTGTTCATAACATTGGAATTTTCATACAAATCAACTATAAAAAGGTCAAACAGCTTTCACTTTAATACAAGTGACTGATCACGTGACATTTCCTGTGCGTCAAAGTATTTTTTGAAATGTGTCGACCTTCTTGTTTTTGACGGTTAATCAGAACGGTATGTTCTTACAGCGACTTTTTATGAATCATTAGTCAAGGTGATTTCTCATCAATCAATCCAAATTTCTGCGTCACCTCCCGTTTTTCGACAGATGGATTGAATACAAGAACAGCGGACTCGCACTACAAAGATGGTTCAAGAAACACTTCGTCTACCACAGGCAAACAAGAGTAGGAGAAAGCACGAGAGACTTTCTTGACAGATTAATTGAAAAGATGGAGACGGTGGACAAGGAAAAAATATTCTAAGTGAATCAACGTCAGAAAGATCATAATTAATTGAAACTTATTAGTGGTTTTTACGTGCGGAGATATCCAGACCTTTTGATTGGAGACTACAGTCACCACTCTGGCCTGTCCACCCGGTAAACGGAGTCCATCTGAGAACAAAAAGTTGATAATCTTATGCATTCTATTTCTTGCATTTTGTACAACTATTTCCACAATATATGTACATATTTTCTATACATAGTGCCTCTCATAACCTCCAAAATGAATAAATGGTTTTGAGTCATCGTTGTCGCCTATTCTGCTGCTGAATGGCAGACAGTGTCAGAAAAGTGCCGCCAGACGTGTCTGACTCATGTCTCACGTATTGTTTTCAACCAGAAAGTTTTTGTCATGACCAACACCTGCGCATGTGATTACAGTACACGCACATGGAAGTTGGATGGTTCTAAAAAGATTGCGCAACCATTGTTTTCTTGAATAGATGCTCGCCATTTGTGGGAATTTACGACTCGGCTTAATCCTTTGCGTAAGAGATGTGCTGGACGAGTTATTCTTGGTGACGTAGACTGAATTGGTGAGAAAGTATTGTTTATAAAGTTATGTTCAGTTTCAATTTTTGCAAAGTGAAATTTGAGAACATAAAGTAACTAAAAAAAAGTTAGACGATACTTCTTCCATCTTCACTTTTTTTTAAATCAGAAGTACATAACATCTCACTTTTTGTACCTTTTTTTCTGATTCTTGTTTCAAACTTAGAAAACTGAATTTAAAATAGTCGATTACTGTTGTTTCAAATCACTGATAACAAAATCAGAACATTTTTTCGGTATAACTTAAAAAATAAGATTTATCTTACACACAAACAGTTTTTAGAACCGATTCGGCGAGAACCATGGTTTCTCAGTCAGTACTTCAAGAACAAAAGAATAGCAAATTCAAAAGTCACATTCTGTTCCAGAATCTGTACTTCAAGAGTTTCCACCCCCGTCGTACTCTTCACCTGGCGTTTTGAGTGATAACGTGAAGGAACTGCTTTGTCCTCTAGCTAATTGTATGTTACAGACAAGCTTAATCTCTCGCTTTTAGAATTAGAGAATGGGTTCATTAGCAGTACATCAGTGGATTACGCGCCTTTGTCATGCCGACAGCTAATCCTTGCCAACTGACACTGTTGTCGACTGTCTCGAGTGCCGTTGTTTCAGCTGCCAACCTAAGAAAATCACTGGTTTTGTCTTTCTCGTGCTTGGTTCGAGGCTTTTTAGGTAATTCGAGTAAGATTCCAATTTTTGAGACATGTCCAGAAAGTATCCAAAGTTCTTGAAAGAACACTCAATTTTATTCCAACTAGTTTCTTGAAAAAATAGTTTTTAAATTGTCATTTTCTGTGAGAAAATTCATGTTCATTCGGCAAAGTTTTCGTTTCGAAAACATTTTTTCAGCTCACAGATCACGAGAATGGGTCCAATCTTATTTATCCTCATAAAACAAATTTTGAAGAATACATGTGAAATTCATATAGGAAAACGACGTGCCGTGCATGAAAATGCCACTAGAAGAGTACACGACTTCAATCTGTTGTCTGTACACGCTTCCATTTGCAAGTTGTGTGCACGAATGATCAAGGACAATAGTGCCTTGGGTGAGGCATGGAGTATGCACGGATTACTGACCACATTGGATTATGCGAATACTCGGACGATGACTTCCGAGAATCTTCACTTGGTATTATCTCTCGTGCACTTGTGGTTGACGTCGAACCACCAAATACGGTACTTGAAGAGAGAACGCTCAGAGAGCAAGAACTCTTTTTATTCAAGTTTTTGATTTTGACAGAGATGGAGAATAACAAAACCATTCGATGCTCGCTAGTGAAACAAAAGTTATTTTAAGTACATGAACAATCCAGTCTGATTGTGAAAATGTCAAATTTCATGTAGTAAATGATCCATGCTATTCACGACTTATTATTCACAACTCCCGATCAAGTTTCAGTTATAACTGGGCGTATGTGATCCGAAGCTGTGTTTGAAAATTCAAAATTGAAGTGTTTTGAGCTTATTTAAAGAAAATGATTTAAATTTTCATTATTTTTAATTCGTACCATTTTTTAAAATTAGTTTCTTTCGCTCTCCCAATTTTTTTCAAGTTTGTTCTCCCTCTTTCTACATTTTTCTACTCCTTTTTTCAAACTTCAACCTAGTTTGGAATTGAGGAAACCTTGAACTAAACGAATACCGTAGCTAAGAAGTTTACTAGTCAGCTGCATGAAACGATTGGATCTTCGAAAAACCAATTACTGAGATCTTTCGTCGTTGTTGCCGAGTTTGAAGGTCCCGACTCGTTGCCGCTAGTGAAATCTGGCCGAGTCCTTTAGTCTGTGTTATACATGTTATACATAATTCCTTAGGCGAGAAGCCGCAGCTGCCCTGGTTGTTCCTCGGCTCGGCTAATTATAAGAGACACTCTATTATCATTATTATTATTATTATTGAGGGAACAACTACAAGAAACGATGCGCTGACATATGTAAATACTAACAGAAATAGAAACGTCATTGATACGTGAAGGAATTTTGGTGAACTATGAACAATAATGTTGGGAAAGTTTAAACTCGAAGTATTCTATTATTTCATCTCAGAATGAATTTCTGAGAGCAATCAATTTATTGAAATTCTGAATTGATCGTGAAGAACGGTGTAAAATACACTGTAATTATTGTTCTCTGGTTTCGTTTCATCAATTTCGACAACCATTGAAAAACTTTGGAGCTGAAAATTTCTCAACAATCGATTATAGGTTGGGCGTCGCACATAACAGGAGTTGACAACAATGCTTGAATAAGCCTTCCAACATTTTTTTCTGCAAATCTCGAAATTCCGTCTTCACAATAATTCGAGAGTTCATTTTCATTAAAGTATTCTGGTTGATCAGCTTCTTGATCAGAACCTCTGATATGAACACATTTTTACAGGCCACGACATGTGTAGAACACCTCGTAGTCTCAAATTAACCGACCCTACAAATGTGATAAGTGGCGGTAGTTGCATACGGTACCATATGTTGAATGCGCCATCGCCGATTTATCGCGCAATCGCCTTGCTTATTCCCAATTTGATTTATCGTCGTGAGGGTATTAGGTGTGGCGGTATTACCACCTTGCAAGACAACGGCGGCGTTGAGTCACTTAGGGTGGTTAAGACAATTCAACCTATACTGTGTATGACCTTTTAACTAACACTGGGAACTCTCCGAGATGCAAAGTGAGCCGACACCAGACCCATATATGACATGACTAACTTTTATAATTGCGTTTTTGCTCGATTTCTATTGATGCTCACTGGCAACGAATACAATAGCGTCAGATGAATAACGTTCTGTACACCACGGACATTACACCTTTAGGATACTGTAGTTTTTCAATTTGAACGAGACTGGCGTGTAGCTCTCGAGCGGAAATTGATTGGTTTTTTGGTGATTTCTGAGCTGAGAACAAAAAGTAGATTTTAAAGTTAATACTCTTTGAGAAAATGAATGTTTTGTGTGATTTTTCAGAAAAATTTTCTTTATATTAAAGTTTGCTCGAAATTTTTACTTCAAATGAGAATTTCTTCTCTACAGATGGCAACGAAAGGACTTGCTGAAACATTTTTCAGGATATTCGGAGATCAGAGCAAGGGTCACACTTGCGAGTACAGTACTGCAATTTCTTCCGACTTTTTGGTGATTTCTGAACGTTTCAGGGTTCCTCTATGAGCTACTCCGTTACTTTAGGCGACTCTATCATAAAACAAATTGTCGGAAAGTCTTTAATTGGGGATGGAGAGAGTTTCCGATTGAGTCGCGAAGACACCAACACTTCCGAAACAAGCGCTCTCGCTGGCCAAAACAATCAAACGCCTTCTTAATCAGTGCGCAAGAAGAAGTTTCTTTATGTCCTGACACTTGGTGAACTGAGAAGTTGTTTAAAGAGTGTCCTCCTCATAATGTAAATAACTCGGCTGTCGATCTGCCCGGTGTCAAGGTAAAGGGATTAACGGTGCTGGCAATTTTGCGGATTGCCCCCATGCGACCTGTGGAAGGTGGGAGACCAGGCCAATTGGTCGTCGAGAACAATAGCCAACAACTCTAATTAATAGGAAGGTGCGGACCCCCCGGACCGAGCTGACCAGGCCACGGGTGTCTTGCTCACCGACAGTTTAACCTTTAATCCGGTCACTCATATGGTCAAGCAAATTCAAATCTCGAGAGTGCACACAGGTGTTGAGCAAGAGTTGAATTTGTATGGAACAATAGTTCGCAGCTGACAGGTACATGAATGGATGCGCACGCTATTGTTCACTCATCAGATTGATGTGCACATGCGCGTCTCCAAGTTGTCAAATTCAAACTGACAGTCCCTTGGAGAAGTTTTGCTCCGTGTCTTTCTCTTTCTCTCTCTCTTTCTCCGCTGCAGAAGGACGGTGACTGTACCACAGGGCTACGGTATCACGCCGGCACACCTATTGTTTTCTGTTCTGAATCAGAAAAATGTCGGTCTAGCGTTCCGACCGCTGGGATACACAACTTTTCTTCTTTCATTGATAACCGTTGGGGATGGGATTAGCTTGGTCCCCGTGTCTGGTCGATCCATTACCCAGCACGAAGAACAATGCGTGTTCAGGCACTGCAAACACACGATTCATGCGGACGGACGTACACTTGTCGAGAATACAGTACCTCCGAGCCGGTAGGTCGCGGGCACTCTAACTTCTGTGCGCTCTCGTTTTTTCCGTCTTGCTTTCCATCGAGCTTATCTCGTCGACGAAGAAATCGGCGTCGTCGGAGACTGAGCAAAAAGTGTGTATGTTTTGGCTTTCGGCCCTACAGGTGAGCCCCTGGCGAAAAACATTGCCCGTGTCTAAGAATTCCTGAAAATAAAATGCATGTAAGATGCGTTGTCTTGGAAAACAAGGATTGAGCACACGGCGGAGAGAGCTCGAGGCGAGGCAACCAGACTCTCTCTCTCTCTCTCTCTCTGTGGTGCATGGACGTGCAGAGAGCCCTGACGACTACGGTAGGAAGCGATGTGCCCGTGAGCCCCAAAATTGACTCACGGTTACGATACTTGTGAGCGTCAACAAGATTAGGCCAGTTATTACGGGGTCCCGCTGTGAAAAATCTCAACCACCTTCGGCTTTTCCCTAGCTGTCATTACTCGCCAATAACGCGACACATATTGTCAGCTCGAAATAATTGAATCAACTCAAGTGGATTTGGACCATACCAACATTAATTAATATATACCCGACCCATGAAAAATTACGCAACTATGTCTTGTCGGTCTACCTGTTGAAATCTGACCGCAAGCTACAACACGCCTAATTGGGCTCGGCATTGTTGCGGAAAATGCAAGTCATTCATTAGCCGGATTAGACGCCGGTCAATTGAGCAAAACTGTTGGTATTCTGAGCACAATAACAATACCGGGCTCACCGGAGAATCGTGAGCCCCGGTTTGCGAAGCCAAACAACATGGCGAAATACGATATTTCGCGCGATGCTCGAACATGAAGAATCAATATTGAAACTATTCCAACTTTCACCATACATTACATTTTATGTTGTAGCCATTACAGTTTACACCGTATGGGAACCGGTGATCGGTTCCCAGCCGGAAGAACGAGAGAGAGGAAGTGTGAAAAGAACTCTACTTTTTGCCCTTGTGAGAACTTGCGAGTGTTGGAGTCAAGATTTATTTTTAAATTCAAGTGTGCCTACAATCGGATATGGTTGAACGCTATCAGAGAGCAGATGTGACAAAAATACAGTTGATACCCTAAAATAAATAAACTAAGGGGTTGGCGGAGGAATTTTGGGTAACGGACGCTTAAAGCATGGTACCAGGGATCAATTCTAATGGAAAAATGCAAGTGTGGATAGGTTTGATAATCAAGAAAGACGAAAAATTCGTGTTCTTTCATTGTATGGCTAAATACATTGCGTTTGTCAAGGGTATGATTGTACAATAAGAAAAAAACAACAAATCCCGTATGGAGAAATGGAACTTCTAGGAAGTTCATGCACACCTTGTCAGATTAGGAGGGGAAAAATAAGAGGGAACTGATTGGATTCGACCTGTCTGACACAAAAACGCAAAACCGAGACTTTAAGCGGGGATGTTATACAACTTGAGAGTGTTGGTTGATTTTTTGACGGGTCGATCGCCCGTTTGAGGCAATGAATTAGTTGGAGAAGAAAAAAGAGACGAGTCAATGCTAATCTAAACCATGCGTGCGATCCCGTCTAGAAAATGTTTTGGAAGTTGACAACCCGTGATGAACTTATGAGGTAACATGTGGCTGAGTTAAGGCTGTTGGGATCTGAGCGAGTCCCATGCTTTCAAGCGACGAGTACGTCAGTGGAGCGTTGTACATGGCTGCCGACATTGGGTCTTTGCTTGGGTCATAGAATGGTCGGAACTGTTGATTTGGATCCAGTGAAGCCGAGTCACTGCCATCCGGTGACGCCTCAGACTCGTGCTTCACCGACGTCGCTGGAGTCAGATAGTTGGTTGGGTAAGCTCCCAATGGGCTCTGACTGTATTGAGCCGGTGGTGATGCGTTGCCAGCACCCAGATAGTTCATCTGGTTCATCATCTCGTATCCAGTGCGGCCGTACAGCGGGTAAGCTGATGGGTCAAAGTAGGTGGATGCTCCGTTCCAAGCTTGCATCGTTGGATACACCTGAAGTTTGCTCATGAATACTGGATAATCCCAATCAAAACAATTTCTGGGTTTCCTAGAATCGATCAGATGACATACCTGGTTTTTGAGTGAGTCTAGTCCAGCGCTGAATGGGTTCATTGACATTTGCTTTTTCACTTGACCACTCTTGGTCTTGCGTCTTGGACGATACTTGTAATCGGGATGTTCCTGAAATCATGTGGATAATATTGCTTGGGAAGGAAAATGCAAAACTATAAAGTATAAAATGAATAAGTCATCCTCACCTTCATATGGATTGCCCGAAGTCTCTTGGCTTCGTCAATGAACGGTCTCTTGTCCTGCTCATTGAGCATTTTCCACTCGGTTCCGAGGCGTTTGCTGATCTCTGAGTTGTGCATCTTTGGGTTCTCTTGGGCCATCTTGCGTCTCTGTCCACGACTCCATACCATGAAGGCGTTCATGGGACGCTTGACTCTGAAATGGAAGCATTATGAGATGAATGAGGTAAAGAGGCGTTGTATTTATGTGGTATTGGGTGGTTGTTCAACAAAAAGACGCATTGTTTTAACACCCGCTGCAGATAACAAAGCGAGGACATCGCCGAGTTTCAAAGGATGAAGAGAAGAATGGAGTATATTGTCACAATGAACAAAGCGGTCAATTGGCGGGCAAAAAAGAATAGAAAAAACAATAAGATAACTAACCTGTCGTCATTCTTCTTTCCATCTTTTCCTGGTGATTCTGGGCTATCGGGTCCATTTGAGAGGTCATCGGGCAGGTTCTGCTGTTGCATCTGCGACGATGAGGTCGGTGGCATGGGAAAGTTGGAGATTCCCCAGAGTTGATAATCGTGCATTTGCTTCAAGTCTGCATCCATCATCATCATTATGATATGACGACGCTCTGCAAGGCAACTAACACAATAGAAGATGGGTGATGTTCGGAGGAGGCGGGCGCTTGGGGCTCGGCCAGCGAATCACGGCACAGGGGGGCGGTGCTACCGAACCTAGGCGTGACTGTGAGCTAGAAAGCGAGGCGCAGGTGTCACCAAGGACTCGGATTAGAGGCTCGTAGAGCTGATAATGATAAGAGAAACATTTGCAAGTGGTAATCAACTTGTATTGAGTGTTGAATAAAGGAGAACAATGGCAACAGCAGGACAACGCCTTGCCCGATTCAAACCTTTGAGACAGACAAAAGATGAAAAGACGGATGAAAGGACTGCCAGAGCGCGCAAGGAGGTCGCACTGACCACAGGTTCTCGCTATTGTTTCAATCAACAAGACCACTACTTCCGGTCGAGACCCGACAAAAAAGAAGCGAGAAAAAAGATGGCGTAGAATCTCTGCTGATACCCATTACCAGTTAATCCTCTGAGATCACCGTCGTAAAACAGGTGATGTCGCTCTCGTCACGTACGGAGACAAATTGGAAGGGATTCGTGACGGGAATTACCATGAACTAAAACACTAGTGCATCCGGAATAATTATACTGATGCATGTTCAGCTCAAGAGAATCTTATTGTGAGTTTGACGACGTGAGATCTACTGAAGTGACGGTGTTGATTATTATTTAAAGTCTCTAGACTTTATATTTGTGAATTTGAAGAATCCAGGACCAGGCAGTTTTCGGATAAGGTAGCGGACCTGGATTTTCTTAGAACAAATTCTGAGGAGACTCGGCAAGCATTGATTGGATTAACGGTGTTGCATACTCTGATACCACACGAAAAACTTCAAAAGCAATGATTCTTTAAGGAGGCGAGAACAGTTGGAAGAATTGAAAAACAACAGTCGATACAGTTTTCAAGAGTATCATCAAGAAAAAAGATTCTCAGAGACAAAACTCTGAAGTCTTTGAAGTAGACAGTAGAATAAAACAAAAATCCATGAAAAACTGAAAGTGGGAGCCCAATCAACCTCTCATATCCGCCGCTCACATCTTCTACCGTAGTCAAAGCGGCGGCTGCGTTCAGCTCATTACTAATGATGGCCTCAAAATACGCCGTCAAGAATTTATAACTAGCTGGTGATGGATGCCAAGGCATACGAGAGTAACTTTGGTGCCAGCTGACAATACCAAAATCTCAGCTGTGGACAATTTTCAGTCTCGACGCGGGTAACAACAACTAGGTGCCGACAAGTAGGGGAGTCAAGTCATTTATTTGGCGAGCCAGAGTAACACTTTTTCTCTCTACCTCGGCCGGAAACAAACTCACAATTGGACTTACAGAATGATGTACTCGACTAGAGAGTGAAAGAGAGACACTCATTTATACAGTAGACTCAATTTGCATAAATACAAGCTCATTGTATCTGATACAACCATGTCTTAATAATTAACAACTATATGCAGACACATCCATGTTGCCATTACGAGATTGAATCTGATGTCAAAAGAGGTACATGAGTCAATGTAGAAAGAGGACGCTGATACAGTGGAATGGGAGACAGGATGAAAGTCTGTAATGGGGCAAGAACGAGCCAATGAAGGTCAGTATCGAATCTGCCTCTCTCGAACTTTGCAAATTCGGTGAATGTAGTGTGCTGGGTGAATATCGGTGACGCAGAAAACGCCCATCGAGGTATTGTTGGAAGTAGAAAGCTGGAAATACTAATCTTCGACGGAGCTTGACATATTTCTGAGTGTTATCATTCAAAAAGTGTGAAAAACTGAAAAAAAGTGTGCTGGGTAGTCTTACTAGGAAAAAATCTTGAAGAAGTACTTTTAGAAATGAGAATGTAATTGATTTTTCGAAGTACAATAAAATTCAGAGTGAAGAAGCTCATGGAGTTTCTGACGGGTTGAATGAGGGGAGGTGAATGGTTAGAATGGTATTATGAGAGACAAAAATTGGTCAACTATTACTATTACATAGTACTTACGTATTAGCACATCCTCTAAAATATGTAAATCACTGAATGAAGTAGTAGAAATCTCTATCAAATTTTTTGAGAGTTACGCTTTGAAGACGTCCATCACATAATAAAGTGTTACAAGATAAAATAAACATCGGGACAAAAACTGGACCAATACATCGGTAGGATGGTCAGGTCATCGTGGGAGACGTGAGAGTGGGAATGAGCGAGTCAGAGTCGAAGTAGTTCCACCTAGCTACTTACCGTCGCATCATGTCGTCGTGTCGAAGTTCAATCAGTTTGAAGAGAAGACGACCACACACGAGAGAAGGTTTCTCGCACACTACGTATAATGGCTTATGCGGCGCATTGTGGCCGCCAATCATTACAGAGCATTGTTTCTTTTCAATACACCGCTCCATTCCGTCTATTCAGTCTTTTGTATTCACTTTGAAAGGACGCACACCACACACACAAGCCACGCACATGCAGTTGCCGCCTTGTTTCTTCACAACTTCTTCTTCCTTTTCTGCTCATTTTATCAACTCTCTCAATCCTGTTGTCACCCTTTTTGGCCCTGTTTGAGCGCGGCTTTGTGAGCTCGTGTCACGCGCCACAGTTAATGTGACGGATACAACCGGCTGGTTGTTTTTGCGCTTCGCCCTATTTGTCCTGAGCAAGGCGACAACACCTGAGCATCAGGAAAGACCATTACTTTCGAATGTGGGGGTGGATGACATTTCCCCATCAAAATTTTCTTCTCACACAAGTTTTTTCATCATAAAAATCACTGTTTATTCTTGTCTTCAAAATGGATCATTCGATTCAACTAAATATGAAGTTGGGAGATCGACATTGGAGTAACAATAAGTATTGAGTTGGAATGGGTGACAGAATTACGTTGTGGTCATCGGAGAGCTCCGATCGCACTATTCTGGAGAAAATCAAGAATGGAGATCTTGTGCACACAAGTTTTCAGTGTGTGTGTGTGTGTGGGGGAGTTACCGTATTCCATAGGCGTACAGACGGATCATGTTATCAATCTTAGAGGCAAGCAGCCCGCCCCAGCCTTGAACTACCGTAGTCACCTCTGTGAAACGATACATCGTAAATTCAAGGGGTAAAACAAACACGTGACGTTCATCTCGTGTGGCGGTACGTGTGAGTTTGTCTGTGTGGGCACAAAAAGTTATTACAGGAATGAGAAAAAAATCAGATTAAAGCACAAAAGTGATACAGGAAAAATAAAAGATACTACAGTGACAAGATTAAAGCAAACTCATTTGGTGACGATATAATCAATCAGGGCCAGAAACTGACACTTTACGAAAAATTTGTGGGTATACGACATTAAAATCAAAATGATTGAAACAATCAAAAAGTAGAGCACTCACTCAAAGTGTACAACATACAGGGTAGGGACTGTCTTCAGTTCAAGTGTCGGAATCGATTAGAAAAGTTCGAGAGTGAGAGAAAGGGTCGAGTGTGTATGTGTGTTTGTGTGGTGTGAGAAAAATAAAATACAAGGAATGAAAGAGATCGGATGCTGCGCTACTACTGCCGACGATGGCTGTGGTTGCGGGCGTCTTGTAAACTTGAATCAACATGACATCTCTGTCTCTCTTTCTCGCCGAGGCCAACCCAGCATCACCGGCAGCAGCAGCAGTCACAGCAACCATTGTCATGTATGCAAATCAGTATCTCTCTACAACTTTCTCATCTAGGTCGTCATATCTATGTTGGGTCCGGCCGAGATCAGAATGTCTGCGTATGGTCCGGCCTGGCTAACGTCAATCGCCTGCCACTTCTTGAGCACCAACATGGTGTAGAACTTCTGGGCGGCAGTTTTGCGGGTCGCTCCTTTGGTCAGTAGATCAGCCAGAGCAATCTGTAAATTCAAATTTTCAAACTTCTTCCATCAATCAAATTCTGTCACGCAATTATGTAACTGTCAACTCATCAAGTTGCTTGCGCTCATTGTACTCGTTTCAATAAGAGTGCACAACACCTGTGAGCAGAGTGCGCGCCAAATTCAAAAAATTGAATCGCTGCTGCTACTAGTGGTTGCGCGTGCAACTTCTAAACGTGAGAGTGTGTGAAACAAGGGATCATGGTTTGTACTTGGTGCGACAAAGTTGACAACGCTAACCACTGTGAATCGCATCACTTTTTGAGAATCACATCGTTCATGTAGAATGTGAGACTCGCCATTGTCAAAGCTAGGGTGGTCTCATCAACCGTATTATGACGCTGTGTGAATTTCTCTGACTAACAAGTTCGTACTTTTGACACTGAGAAAATGAGTACCCGGGGTCTGTATCATTATTGTACCCCGTGCTCATTGGTGCATGGCAAACTCGAGGTGAGCTCTTGGGTCATAATTATGAGCCCACACAGACAGTTCAACACGTTGGTACCAGCACGGCAATTATCACGATATCTGAGGTCCATGTGCAACCATTTTGCTCGTGCATGCGTGCTCAATCTGCGAAATAATTAGCATGACATGGTCTCTCGCGTCACCTACTGTGGCATATTGAAGCTATTGCGCAACCCGGCTAATCAGAGCACTTCACCTCTCCGGTGCAACTTGTCACCTATTCGAGCAGTGCTGGTCAAGCCCGGGGGTTCTTATAGTTCTGATGGAATTCGAGAGTATTCTAGGCATTAGAGCAGTATTTGCAGAGCTCGGCGTTTTCTAACTCCTAGGAATCTACTGTATGCGCCCTTTTTGACCTAATTTTGAGACAGTTGGCCGAAATTACTTAATAACTCGAGAAAAAGTTTTGCGTGGATCGCCGCCACGATGATTGATTCAGTGTCCGTATAAAGTGCAAACAATTGGAAGAGGTAAAGGTGGTGGGGTTGAACGAGAGGCGCCGAGAGCAATTAGCATGTGACGGAAGGTCAGTTCAAGTGGTGGCGAGAAATCGCAACCGCCGAGATACACACTTCGAAGACGACGACGGTGACCAGGGAAGACGCCCTGTGGCAAAACGTGGTTCGTCTCGCCAGTCTCGAGTCTCTCCATCACGCTGGTCGTTGTCGTCTTCGTGACGGCGTCCGCCAAGGTCGGCTGTCCGAGCCTTACTAATCGCAGGTTCGGGCTTCAATTATATACTTTCTAGCCAGCCCCAAACCGTTGACCGTTTGTGTCAAGAGTTTGGCAACAATAGAAAAGGGGGATTGTGTGATTGTCCCAAGTTTCTGACTTTGATATCAATAAATGAAAGGTGAAGAGGATTATTTCAAGCAGAAACCAAAAACTGCCGGTAAACTGTGGGTCACACCATGTGGTTAGGGATAGATGCTATAGCTTCTCACGCGGGAAAAATTTTCATTGTCCAGCCCGGAGCAGTTATATGTCTTCAGTATAAATCATTGCAGCCTACTTCTTTAGCTCGAGCTATTCGTTCTAAGTAAAATTTGGGAAACTGAGAAAAGTCATATTCTCGTTATCAAAAGAGTTCCAGCAGAACGCAAAATGGTTACTCTCTCATAGACTCATTCAGACACCCCCTTCAAGACTTCTAATATGTTGTTCAAGCGCCACTTCAACTTGTGTCAGCTGCTGTGTGCATCAGCAGCACAAGCAGCAAGAGCTCTACTGTACCTCTTCTTGCTGAGTTGTTCGTAGTTTGACAGCAATCGAGTTGAGCACTCCTTGGGTCCTCTTGTTCCACTTGTGCTCATCAGCCTCATCGACCTGTTCTTCATCGTCGCGGGACGCCTGAAGTTATTGAAATCAGTTCTCACTACCGTATATACACTGTTTGTTTGTCTTGTGATAGTGATAGAGACGAGAGAAGAGAGAAAGAAAGAGAGAGAAGGAGAGGAGGGTCTCATCGGGTACTGTGTCGCGAGTGCGATGACTCGTGAACGATCCAAAGGACCAAGCCGTTTTTTCACCAATACCTATGAATGTTTATTCTATTAGCCAGTGGTTGCGCGCCAGCGACGCGCGTGATACGGTCGACATCATGTTTTTTTCTATTAAACTGTCTGAAAAGTTGTGGTGTGTCTCTTCCACATCAGAATATAGATTGTTGATGTTTTTCAGTTCATAAACAAGAATGAGAAGGAGATTTTTCTTTTTGTCAGAAACTTCTCATTCTACTCCTTGTTCTCAAGTTAACATGAGTAACACACAGAGAACTTCTTGACATCTCTCGACTTCATGCATCGAGGTACCGTTTTGCCAGAAACAATAGGATCTAAGGAGGACCGCAAACGGAAGTCCGACACATCGGCACCGCTGGTCCTCCACACATCGCACCTGTGTCACGCCGGCTCTCAGCCCTATTGTTCTATGCCGGCGGTGTCGTCAAAGGAGGAAACGGCAACGACGCAATCAAAACACCCTTTGCCTACAGTACTGTTCACAATGGGAACGTGACTGTGATTATGAAATTGTAAAAAAAGGGGGAGCAAGGGGTGAACACTTACATCGCCCAACTTCTTCCTTTTCTGCTTCTCGCTTGGCGAAGAGTCGCTGACGACGTCTCCATCGTTACTCTCCTTTGACTGTGGTGACAGCGGGGTGTCCGGCATGTCCATCGGCGGTGGTGGAGTCGAGTGATTGTTATCCAGGGCTTCAAGATCAATGTTGGCGATTTCTTCAAAGTCATCGAAGCCGGTCTCCTGAAAAATTGTTTTCAACTGATTTCGAAAGTTTCTGTTTCTCGAGGCGTGTTTTCTAATTGCTCATCAAAAATCTCATTAATCCTAGGTGCCAAAAAGTTGGCGTGGTGGTCAAATAACATTAGACAGTACATTAGTTGTGGCCGGGATCAGTGTTGACCAAACAAATGTGTCGGGAGGGAGGGGAGATGGTATTGTCTACGGTTGTCACAAATAGTGTTGATTACATCCATGTTCGGACCCCATACACTGTTTGCTTTCCACAACAAACACACACACACACACACACAGAGTGTTGGTATCTGTGAGGGTACTACCGAGCAAGATGCGTTTTTTGAGGTACGCCGCAACTCTATGAAGAGTCACACATTACCATATTCTGGGGACTTTGCACTCTCGTCTCATACTCTACCGGGGGCTACTTTGTTCCAGCTGATCGGTTTCTCGTTTTCAATACTGTGATACAGTAGGAACTTCCGCCAGAAATACACGCCCATGACACCTTGTTTCGCGAAAAGCTTAGCACACAAGATTAGAACTGGAAGGTTGGTTATGCATGTGTGCGCTAATCCTTCACCGATCCCATTTCCACGGAAGTCGACGAGTCAAGTGGGAGACTTATCGGTGAATCGACTTATAAAGGGAGAGAGAGAGAGTGAGAAAGAGCTACTCGAACAAGACATAACAGTCACTCCCCATAAATGTGTCAATGTTTTATACTTGACATATCACTTGGCCGCCTGTGGGGGGTAGCGGGAGAGGCAATACCGTATCACCAAGTGGCCGGCTTCTCGCCTCACTTTCTCCTTCTGGTGATCCGTAAGAATTGTCGTGTTTCAGGATCGGATACCACAACTTGACCGACCGTGTAAAAGTGCTTAGCGCGTGTGTGTGTGTATGTGAAGGTCAATCAGGTTGTCGCCTGTAAAATGACAAGCAACCTCGTAAATGGTCATTTTCGCGCGCAGGCGCTCGCTACGGTGATTATCAGATGGTGTTTTCGACGGTCGAGGAGCACCCGATCCGACGGACCACTGGTCATCAGATGAGATAATTGAGAGGAGGTGGGGGAAATGCTACTGAGGGTATTTCGAGCCTGTTCGTCAAGGTCGAATCTTTTATTTGTTTTATCGTTGGATGGCAGAATGAGAATTGGTGGGCGAGATTTATGCGAACAACCGGTGTGTGTTCGCTTCAGAGAAAAGTAAAATGTCGCTTCAGAGCTTTTATTTTTATTCTTTCTTGAATAAATAATTAAATTAAATTAGAGAAAAGTAAAATGCAGAATATCAGTTCCACAGTTCGCAACTTCATTGATTCAACAATAAAGTTGAAACAAACTCAAAAAGATTTTTCCAATCTTTCCCACTTTTTCCGCGCTTCAGTGATACAGTGATTATCCAAAGTACGTCTACACCTCACATGCCGATCATTGACAGTTCAGGTGGCGAGCAAAAAAAAACACATATAACGCGTGCGGGGGAGAAGATAATCTAATACCATAATTTTACGGCCCATTGGTTTTAAGGTGCGGCATTCATCTGTGTGTGTGTGTTCGTGTGTGGGAGAAAGAGTGAACCGTCTTCCTCTCCATCTCACTTTTCTAATACTCACAAACGAGTTGACGCGGGCCAAAAGTGGTGATCATCGCATCAGAACAGACGGACACTGTTTCTGAGTCATGGCTGAGGTATGGGAACCTAACTTTGACAATTTTGAAAGTGTAGAGCAGACCAGAAGTCCTCATGACATATGGTGATGGGACTTGTACAAGTGCGTGGAGAGGGGACCACATCTGTATAGGGGTTACTCAATCTGTATGTTACAAGCTGTTTGGCACCCACTTCAACACTGGATTCAACCTGCCACCACACGCGTATGCCTTTTTGGTTGGCCGAAGCGCCATACCACTTGACGGCTCCTTCAGCATACCTAATTTTGATAGAGTACTTATAAATAATGGGACAAATATGGTGGCGTGTGAGAAAGCCGTGTGGCAGCTCGAGGGACTTTGGAGTTTCTGATTCCGATTCACTAAGTTAATAAAGGTTAGTTTAACAGTTTTCTGAGTTTTCGTTTTTTAAAGTTAAATTGTTAATTACTGCAGGCCAGAAAATGAAGCTGTTAATCACTCAAACCGTTTTGACTTCTTTTATAGTTCAAGGTGGAAACGTTATTTTGTGAACCTAAGTTTTTTATTCATCAATTTATGAAACAGTCTAGTGTGAGTACAAAGCTTCTAACAACTTTCGGTTGTTTCTTATTCGTTCAAGTTTGTGAAATTCTCACGCAAAAACGTACTCCATTACTGATCTTTGATGTACGTCTTCTTCAAAAGGCATCATGAAGATTTGACAGATCTTTAATTCATTCTGCGTCATGCTAATTCTGATTGTCTTTCTAGGCTTAAACTTCAATAACTTATGAAACCCATCTTTCCTGTGCAGCACACTATGAAGCTCCCGAATTATAAGCATCCAAACAATTTGTTTCAAACTACGTTCACACAGCTAGGCAAAAGAATAAGACAATAAAACCGCTTCGCAACCGCTTTGCGGGCCTCCGCTTTCATTTTCGAAAGAGTTTGTACTTTAATGAATGTTTTACTTGACATAATGAACGTTGCAGACTGTTACCAACGATAGTTTTACCTACTTCAAACATTTTACCGTTACGAATTTTGAATCTGGGATGAAAAAAAGGGGAAAGGTAAAATTTCTGAACTACAGTAACTGAAATTTGATCTACTCTATTGATTTGCTTTGCTTACATTTTTCAACTGCGTTTGCCGCGGTGTGCGTTCACAGAATTTTTAAAGACAAAAATTTCACTCACTCGATTATCAGTTAATACGAAAAAGTGTACTGAATCGTTTCTATTAAGAATCATTTTTTCATTTATCTTTGTCGACACCTCAAATTTTAGGCTTAGGTAAGGTTCAAAGCACTAGTTAGGTACGATGATAATATTTGATCAAAGTTTAAACTTGATTATCACAAAAAAATTTTTTCACCTTGTAAGCCCTCCTTGAGGAAATGATTCTTAATAGAAACGATTCAGTACACTTTTTCGTATTAAGTCTCGATTATCCCGAACTATTCATTAAATAGACCTATGAAACACTTGCTCCTATAAATTTTTTCTTGCCATTTTCTTGGAAGAAGTTTTTGCTTTTTGTTGAGACTTTTCTGTCCTGTACTGTAAGATGCTTTTTGATGCATATTTTTTCTCCTTTACATGGTACTTTTTGAGTGAAGTTTATCTGGATTGTGAGATACGCTATGATACTGCAGATACCATGCAACATTGCAGTTTTCTCAGTTCTCAAACATCTTCACGTTCTCACACACAAATTTCTTTTCCCACTACCGCTGTTTTCAACAAAACTTTTTTTGCTATTGTTCTTCCACAACTTGCGCAGTGGGAACCTCTAGGCTTCCGGCAGGTGCATACTGTAGACACACCGTCTCTGTATATCAAAAGAGGTGATGCGTGTAAACAAAAGACACGCGGTGTAAATTATCGTGGATCGGTTGCGTATGGTCGCCGGCTCTGAGATGTCTTATTGTTTTGAGATGCACTAGTTACGTCACCCGGCTCACGCAACTTTGACACCCTTATGCGGCTGTGGTACATGAAACGCGCGGTCAGGAAGCTAATTATGTTGCAATACTTTCACAGAGTTGGGCTAACATTACACGGTTTCTGTATATGAACAGGGGTGAACAGATGTACTATGGTCTGAAGTTCAAATTTCAACAACTGTTGTTCTTATACAGAGAACATCAACAACTTCAATATGGAGATGACTAGATGACTATCAAGTTTGGAGTACCTGAATGCTCTGAACATTCGCAGACCTTTTACTGTGTCAAAGTTATTCTTTTCGACAAGTAATTTGTCGTTGCAAGTACTCCACTTTGCTATGACTCAGTCTGGAGTTCATTTTTTCTCAAAGGTCAGCATGAGCATCTGAACGTGCGAACACCGTCTCTTGAAAGGTTAATAAGATGACATCCAATTGGCTAGAATCGAGCTCAACCCCACAGTTAGTAGATTCGACAACAGATAGACATAACTCGTCGATGACTATAATTCTTTCAACAAAGATACTAGAGACAAAGATGCTTTTCATCGCTCAGAGAGCCTTTATTGTTACAAAAAAACTTGTTTTGAACAAGTAAACTGTTGATCAATTTTCCTTTAAAAAATTCTCTATAACCTATGGGATGTTCACTTCCCGTGTGATCAAATTCCAGCCATATCCGTTTATGATTTATCTTGTAAACAGAAAATCTAGAAGCCTTGTTATGAAATTTCGACCTGACGACAGTTATTTGAACAAAACCACTAGATAACTAGATCTTGCAAAAATCTCCAAATATTAGGTCAATCAAATATTTCTATTACATACTGGACTCTACCAACGGCAACACTGAAGCCAAGACGTTTCGAGCTTTTATAGCATGACAAACATCATGGTAAACGTCGGCTTTCAGGTTGTGATAGGCTGTAAACGGTTACTGTATGATGATGACAAACAATCGGCAATCGTGTCAACACAAGAAGACTCTGATCTCGTATCATCTGGTTCCGAGAATTTCGGGACGCGTGTAATTAGAGAACCATTGAGAAAGGTGGTTCAATTAGCGGTTTATTCATATTGTTCGTTGTTATCTTGGGTGAATGGGTACCTTGATGAAATCGGTTGCTTACTTTGGATGAAGGCATTTTTCTCACATAAGGGATTCGACATTTCAATTGAATTGTATGCATTCGATGTGCTGACTTCAATAATCTCAACTATTGCAAGAGCATTGAGACGAGAGTGGGAGGGAAAGAAAATAAGTAAGTGTGTTAAAAAAAGAAAAAGAGAGAGAGAGAGAGAGAGAGAGAGAGAGAAAGAGGGAGAGATACAAAAGAGAAGGAGAGAGAAAGAGAGAGAGAGAGAGATAAAGGAAGAGAGAAAGAAAAAGATAAAGAAAGAGAGAGAGAGAAAGAGAGAGAGAGATAAAGAAAAAAAAGAGAGAGAGAGAAATTAGTATAGAGGTAGTTACTTCAGGTAACTGAATTATTTGTTAAGGATAACGGACAATTCTTCACGAAGATCAACCAGATAGTATTTTCAAATTTGAAAAGAATAAACTCTATTATTTTTTGAAAATTATCAGCTGGAAAAAGTTTTAGAACTAACTAGGTGAAAAAAAAAACAGGTTCAGTTTTCTGACCACCCAGTTGAAACCGAATTTACAATTTTCGAACCTTCCAGATTGAAAGCTAATTAAGATATTTGCGAATTCTATTTGAAAATCTTAGAGTTTTTTATGACAGTTCTCATTTCAGTTAAATAAAATTGAATTGAATTTCGGAAGCTCCAGAAAACCAACTTCTCCACGAAAAAAAATATATTAAAATATTCTCAGATCAGAAGTCGTGACATGTCATGCTTCTGGTTGACTGATTTGTCCACCTAGTCTGATAAGCGTAATCTCGAATTTTCTCAGAGAAATGGTTGCTTTCGGACTTCTGAGTTTTTGATCAAAAACCAATTTTTGCGTCCAAAATCTCTGAACCTCGTCTCATTAGGTAACAAACCATTGGTACTGGTTCCGGGTAGTACTGGAACTCTTCCTCTCTGACTTCTAGCATACAGAGTTCGCGTCTCAGTTTATCGTTCTCCGGCTCTTGCGGGACCTGCTTGAGCACCAGGTTTGACTGGTAGAGCTGAAATAGATTTAGTATAGTTTGATTCTTTATTCTGAAAAACTCACTCTGACTAGTGGTTTGGCACGGAGTGTGCTACAACCGGGGAAGTGGAACATCTTTTCGACACTTCCGTGAGTTCTGATCTGCATCAGCTTCTTGGTTGGTGGAGCTAGATCCAGAGTGCTTAGAGTGTCTCTAAACAATTATATATTCATACCAGTAGTTCAGTGTATTTTCCTGTTTTCTACAGGAAACAAAATTTTTGTACAAAAACAAGAGTAGGAATGACGGTACTTACCCGAATTCTGACATGTTGGCCTTCATTTCATCTCCGCTAATATTCTTCTGCTCGTCGATGATCAGTCTTCTCTTCTTCTTCTTTCTTTCTTGTCGCTCGTAGAAGCTCTCAGCGGTTTCCAGGTTGAAGTGTCCAGTGGTAGTGTCAATGCTCGTGGCTGAAAAACATCATTTAATTTATTTTATTTGAAAAAATGTTTAACAAAGACCCGTTTCAATGAGATGACTTTAGAACATCATTCAGAAATGAGAAAAACTCAAGAAATATATAATAAAGATGACTTTCATTACTGTTGCAACTACAGTAATTTGCATATCTGACTGTTGTTGTACTGATTTTCCTACACTCGATTTTTTCCCCACCACCCCGGAGGTCACGCCAATCTGGATCCACTACGCAAGCTTACGACTCTCATGTATTTTATTTTTGTAAAACATACTCCTTCCATGAACTCATTATATTGGCTGGAGTGTCATACTGTCTGAGATACAACAATTGTTAGGATCAATGAAATCAACGTCTTTTAACATGAAAAAGACACGAAATCTGACATATCGCTTCCCTGCCAGTACGGAATGAAAAGAGCTGACAAACACACCGCAACACACGTGGAAAACTCAAGCAGGTTTCTACCGATAAAAGGACTCAGCGTTCCAGTGGGTTGAATTCAAAAGCAGGAAGTCACCTGTCGTCTCGTCCGGAGTCATCATGCAACCCGCCACGGATCTTACGACTTCACGTGAACAGAAGAAGATGTTTCGAGTGAACTACAGTAACTATCATGTTCAAACTTTGACCTAGCGACTTTCTCGCACTCTCGTTGTCTCCCACGATCTCAGAACCCACATCGTTCAGAACCCTCTACTTAAGTGTTTTTTTTCTCGTAAACTTTGCTTCTGTAATAATTGTTTTAATAAACTCATCATATTGAGTGGCATAGCACATTGTTCTTGCAATATAGCAAGTACAGACAGAGTTTTTGTGATTTTCATACTGTTTTGTGACAATATTTCATTTTTTAACTCACTTTCTGAGAAAGTGGTGACAGATCTGCGACCTTCCGAGTTTTCCTTCTCCCCAAATGGACCAATGCCGGATGAAGCGTCATCATGGAAATCATCTGTAATAAGAAGAAAAGTAATTTGGATTAATGATAAACTAGTGATTTAATCAACAGTTTCGTACACGTATTTGTGATTGGACGATACACGAAGTGCCAAGATCAAAAAAATCGAGTGGAGGTGGAGTTTCAAAAAAGGCCCCAATCATTCGATCCCAATCAATAGATTTGAATTTTCGCTCCGGATGACTGCGTTGCAGCCGACTTTTGGTATTTTTACCCATTTATTCCAAGTATTCTGCTCAATCGTATTTCTTAATGAACAAGAAAATTTTTGTTGAAGTTGTTGTAAGATATTTTGAGAAGACTAACCAGTATTGATATCGAAAATGTAGTTAAGGCCTTGATTTGAAAATTTTGCAACTGAGCGATTTCTGACCGACCATCCCTGGTTGTCCCACCCCGTTACGCCCACTTTTGGAATGGTCGAAAGTGTTACACCGTGATGATAGAAAAAAAGACAGAAAGCTCAGACTGGTTTTGACCATCATCTTTTTGACCTCAGAAAACCACTAGTTTTCGAACCATGTTCCACATGACAACACAGTTTGAAACTTAAATATCGAATTCAAGAAAAAGTTTGAAGAACTTTCATTCAACCAAGTAACATCCCACCAATGCAAGATTTTTTCAATCACTCCGACGTAAGAACGATCCGTCATCTCAATGCTAAGACTATCTTTTCCAACAGCAATCGAGTGATGTTTCTCGATTGGATGTAAGTAGTTAACTTTACCGATACATTTTCCAACCTAATGAAGTTGCCTCGAAGATTTTGGTGAATTTTATTTTCCAAATTTCCGAATCGATTGAGCTCATTTTCGAGCTGATTTTAAAATTATTGTTTTTGGTTCCGCAAAATTGACCAGTGTCTATGAGTATATAAAATCTCACCATGACCGAGCAGATCATCGTCGATACCACCTCCGACGTCCATATCGTCGTCTCCAAAGATGCTGCCTCCTGGAGCTTTGGCGTTCTCAAGGTTTGGTGTAGGGTCACGGATGTCGCGCCTAAAATTATCGTTCAGAATTTTTGTCTATTTTTCGATTAATATAGAAAACATCAAAGACATTCATTGTATTTTCTCAATTTGAAAACAGTTCTTCCCAGACATTAAAATTGAAATGAATTAGCGACAATTCTGAAATGTGTTCCAGGTTTTCGGAACATGTCCAGGCAAACTTTCTATCCCAACTCAAGGTACGAGAATTCAACTTTTAAAGCACCCACGATTCGGAATCCTGCTGTCTAGCCTTCAGAGCAGCCTCTTCACGAGCAAGGTCTCTCTCAATCTCTTCACCAAACTTGTCAAAATCGTCAAAGGTGACTCCAGCAGCTGCCTCTCCAAAGTCATCGAGCTAAAAGTGCTTTCTAAAAGGAATAATCCAAACTAAAACTTTACCTCAAAATCGCCAGTCATAATGGCTCTGTCCGGAATAATAATGTCTTCTTTCAGGGTGATTTCGTCAATTCTGCTCTGACTCACCTGGAAAAAAATTACGTCGAGCATTTCTCAACACTTGCTAGTGATTGTGTGAGAGAGAGAGGAAAAGAGAAAGACTAAAAGAGAGAGAGAGAGAGATGAATCTTTTGTGGTCCCAGCTACAACACATACCGGTTGAATGTTGTATTCTATCTCATTGAAATCCGGGAGTGTTGCTTCGTAGTCGCCAAATAACTGGAATGTTTAAACTACATTTTTCCTGCTTCGCCCTAATCTCACGTCTGGCATGGCGATAGAAACTGTAGGCATAGCAGCTTCAGCATCGAAGCCCATTCCTGGCCGAAAAGCCATCTTGATCTTGAGAAAAGCCTCATTGCAATCGGCCAGCAGGTATTTGGTCTTTCTCGAGTAAATCTTGACGATACCCAAGAGTAGATGACCAGTAGTTCGGAGAGCGATTTTGGACTGTAAATGTGTTTCTGGTGATTTCAAAACCTGCTTCTATTAACTTTCTCCCTAATTCTGATCGATTCATCAACATTTTAGCAAAAAAAGAAAGAAAATGTTGAGAATAGTAATTGCAGGCGCAAACGACGCAGCTTAAAAACTCTCGTGTGATCATTTGAAACCCTACATACCAATTGGTTTTCAAAGTTCTAAAGTGGGTATGATCTTTGAGACTGGGGTCTGAGAAAGCCTCGGTGCCATAGATTTCAGTACTTCCATTAGATGGGGCCATCATAATTTTTTTCATTTCAGAAATTTTTTGTTGGATCATTCTCACTAAAAGTCAATTGAGATAAATTTATTCCTTTGTTTTCGCTTCAAGTTTTCAAGTGATTTTTTCGAAATGGAGTCATTTTATTTGCAGCGGGATATAAATATTACCAACAATTTTACAACTAATATTTTGAAAGAAATAAGGTTCAGATGCTGTAAAAAAATTGACAAATTTACCTTTGGTCTCATAATTTCTCCACATGCTTCTTCGACGTTAGTATCATAGATCTGGGCCTTGGACAGTTTCTTTTCCCAGTGGGCCGCCAGCCAGATTTTGGCTAGAGGTCCCTTTTTGGACAGCACAAACTGTGCATAAAACATCCTGAATAATTTCTAAATCGGTTGAAATAGAAAGAAGTATCAGGCAGAAAGTTGAATAATCAAAATGGGTTATCAGAAGTATAGTTTTTTTTTTCCTATGGCGGTTCAATGATTCACCAGGAAATGTACAAATATTGCTTTTGACGGGCACTTAGGGAACTTGAAGCGTTGAAAAATTTTCTTTTTGAACAATTGAATTTTCTACTAACTCCTACTTCAATTGGGAATAATTATCAGTCAACAAGAAAAATGCTCTGATAGGAACATTAATTTGCACAATTTAAAAAACTGGTTGAGACAAAATGAATATTAATTTATTCTGCGGAGTCAGGAAAATTTTTGAAGGAAAAATTTGAGTTATTACACAAAAAAATGTGCTCCGACCTGCACAGGGTTGAGCATCTCCTAGACACGGATTTTTAGGTCAGATTACAAAAAAAAGGAGATTGAACAAAAACAACCAATGGCAGAAAGCCAAAAAAGACGGCAGCGTTCGCGAAGCGGCTCAGTGGGGTCATGGACGCAGAGGGGAACACTCTGTCACTAGCGCTCTCACCTTTCTCTCTCCGTTCTCCTTGTACTTTCTTTCTTGAATCATTAGACCATTTCGCTTTTTGATGTGTAAAATGACGTAGCTTACGATTATTTTTTCTTCTTAACATGACGTTACAATGACAATATATGTTAAGTTATTTGTACCTAAACACGCTTAACCTAACAATACTAACTGGTTTATTTCACAACCATCCTCGGTTACCTTCATAGTTTACCTCCCGCACCCAGATTGCTCATGAGTCATGGACAATGTACGCACCGTTTTGGCTGTTTTCGGTCATGCAACTATTTTTACAACTCTCAACTTTCACGTTCTTGATTCAAAAAATAAATGTGATACCAAATTTATACACCCCTTTTTGAGAAAAAACAAGCGTAAGCTGCATCTCGTGCATCAAAACTTCATGATAAATATCTCTTCGTCAAAAATTGCAGTCGAAAATACTTTCAACAAAAAAAAACAGTTCTACCGTTTAAGATTGGACTGACTCGATTGGAATATTTTTTCAGTGTTTTCCAGATATCTTACTGACATCAAAATATTGTTTCCGTCACATTCTATTCTAGACAGATGACGATTGTTATCACAAGTCGCATCCTCCCGCACCAAGACCCTTTTATTACGAACTTTTTCGAATTTCTCGGAGTTCATAATTTTGAAGTTTTTTTCGTGTTGTCTTCAATTTGAATGGTAGAAAAAATCAAAGTGAGTGAGAAGCATATCTTCTTACGAACCGCGTATTGGGCATTTTTGTTCATCAAAGCCATTATATTGAAGTTGAATAACAATTGACGAAACATCAGTAAAATTTTCATGATTGTCTTCTCATTTGAAAATTTCTTCACGCCAAAACATCTTCCAGAAGCTTATAGAAACAAATTCACATTTCATTGAAATACGTTGATCGTGAAGAAAATCGTCTAGTGTCTTGCGCCATCGTGAAATCGTTAAAGCGAGTTTTGTTTATTGATCAAGCGACAATGATGAAAACGGCCAGCATTTTGTTCATATCATTTTGCTGGATTTCAGATTCTTCCAGTGATCACGTAAAACTTTGCGTTTCCTCCAATAACCAAATCTACAATCAAGCCAGTGACAAATTCATTTCCCTACAACTTTTTCTATGACACAGTACGAATGCACTCATTAAACTACAAAACAAAATACGTCACACATTATTCTGCTGGTCTCGAGTTGAGACCAGAAAATTGCAGTATCTTACAAAGAACACTGTTTTTCCCCAAATAAATCTATGTCGAGTTTAACTCATAGGCCAGTTCTGCACACTCTGAACTAACTGAAAAAATTCTGACGCAAGGATGAGAATTGGTTGGGAGAACCGGTATCTCTCAGACAAATCTCATTGTCACTTTGTCATTGTTACCGTCACCGAAAAAAATGCCGTTTCTGTCAGTGATCAATAGAAGAGGCCGATTAGCACCTGATTTTTTCAAGCATTTTTGATCCTCCATAAACCTCAAGAAAACAACAAAATTTGTTTTCGTAAGTTCAGTCCACGCTGTCGAGTCGAAGATTTTGATCGTTTTCATGCGGATAAAATGGCCAACCCACCGGTAGGCGGAGCAAGTGATCATTATACTAATTGGGACTTCTCACCCGTATAAATAACAGGCTTCAAGCCAGTCGCCGGGCAGTTTGCCTCTGTTGTTGATAGTCCAATTGAACAACTATGGCCAGTTTCTGGCATCTTATCTCTTGAATAAAAGTTATCTGTCATGCTCTCTTCTTGATTGTTATCTCTCTTCCCACCATTCTCTATGATCATATCTCCAACAATAAGTTTATGGTATTTTTCAGCGCTCTGACTGCTCAGCTTCCGGCGGAAATCAACATGAATTGTGAGTTCATGGATAACGAAAGCGTGAACTTGATAAGAAGATCGAACGTTCCAAATGTGATACTACTTTGTTTTCAAAAAGGCTAATCATACTTATTGTGAAAATAGAATGAGTTTCAGTGAAAATCAATTGGCAGAGCCGTCTCACTAACAGTTTAATCCGTAGACATTCCCGAGAACTTGTACGAAAATTTTCTATCTCTCAGTTCAACAATACTTACTACTAGATGGGTCACACGGTTTACGGGGATGGATATGTTCACCATGACAACCTGGACGCATGTGGGAATGACTAACAATCCACTATACACTAATTGACGGTAAACAATGATTTCCAGAGAGGATTCTCTGTTCCGATAACAAATTATCTGAACACAAAGCTCATTATATTCGACTAAAATTTGAAAATGTGAGAATAGATTGTGAATGTGATAATAAAATAGTTTTCACTACAAAGAAAACCAATGTATCTTCAAAAAATAATTGACGGTAGATTTTTTCAGTTTCTACTTACAGTGCGGGGAAATCGGATTATAAGAAAAAAGTTGAGTGACATGTATGAAATGAAACTATGAAGTACTGAAGTGTAGACAAATTCTGTAATGAAGAATCATACGGAAGCAGAAACAAAAATTTCAGTCCGGAATGAGATGTGTCTAAAGCTGGATGACCCGAGCTTCTCCACTCCCTTACCTCAACCACCGATAGAAAAGAGCGGAAAGAAGGACTTCCAAGCACTTTTGCGGGAAAAGAGCGACTTTTCCGGAATACTCACGATCAATGGTTTGATTTGAGGATGAATAATTGTTTTAATTGATTTTTACAGGAAGAAAGGAGAAAGTTGAGGCTAAAGACCTACAGTTCGTTGCTGACATTGGACACGGAAGCTGTGGAACCGTGTCGAAACGCACTTACCGTGGAGTCATCATGGCAGTAAAAGCGATGCCATGGACGAACGTCGAGATCGAGATGAAACGTATTCTGACCGACTTGGACGTGATATGTAGAAGTTACGACTGTGACTATATTGTCAAGTCCATGGGGTATTTCATCTTGGAGGTTGGTTATTTTTCAAATAGTTCGGAAATACGTAAGCAAAGAACCAACAAAATTATTTTTTTATAGAAAGAGGTCCGCTTGTGCATGGAGTACATGGCAACATGTCTCGATCGTCTGCTTCTCCGAATGAACCCAAGAGAAGACGGGGTGGATGATGACGAGAATCGTCCAACCCGTGGAATCCCAGAAGAAATCATTGGAAAGATCAGTTTCAGCGTTATCAAAGCGCTCCACTACCTCAAACATACTCATGTGAGTTATCTTTGTAAGAACCGTGATTCATATCAAAAATTCCAGAACATTATGCACAGAGATGTCAAGCCATCGAACATTCTTCTTGACTGGAGTGGTGTGGTAAAACTCTGCGACTTCGGCATCTCAGGATTCTTAATTGAGTCAAGAGCTCAGACAAATCAGGCAGGATGCCCGCTCTACATGGGACCAGAGCGTCTCCGAACGGCTAATGTAAGTTTTCTGAAAATTTTCAAAATATGAAGAAAATTCTAGGCGAATGCCGGTTACGATATCAAAAGCGATGTCTGGTCGCTTGGTGTAACTCTAGTTGAGCTGGCTACAGGAAGATACCCATTCAAGGGATCTGAATTCAACATGATCACCAGCATCCTGGAAGGTCCTGCGCCCTCACTCGAGGAAGTAAGAACCTCCAATAGTAAAATAAACGACGTTATTCAATTTAAGGGAAAGTTTTCGCCGATGTTCATCAACATGACAAACAGATGTTTGAAGAGAGAACCACGCGAACGACCAAACTACAATCAACTTCTGGAAGATGAGTTTATCATCCGCCACGAACATCTCGAAACCGACATTGAGAACTGGTTTGCTGATGAGATGGAAGCAGCCCAACCATGATAGAAAGAGCTATTTATTGCTATAACTTATGGATTTGTGTAGATAAGCCCTCAAATCACGTCACAAAAGTTCTAGATCAAACTTGGTGCAGTGGCTTGAGAGCAAAAACAAAAAAAACCCCGTCCAATATAGGCAAATATTGTTTGATCGTACCCTTTTGGACACACAATATAGTTAAATTTCTTAGCAGTGTCAATTGACTAATGTGCATGTTTTTCTAGTCCGAATCCTCTCTAACGTTACTAATTGTCCCGTCGTCATGAATGACAGATGAATATCAACATTTGTGATCACCATATTAACATCAATTATGTTATCATCTGTTTCTCACATTCCGTCATAGACAAATCTTTGGCCCAGCAGTTTTTTGTAAGTTTGCGTCTCAACAGAAACGAAAAACTGATAATGAGATCATATATCACAGAAAAAGAAATAAAACCCATAATCACTGTTTTCACATCTGTCGTATTTACCTATCACTACCACATTCAATTCAGAAATCGAATTAGTGAACTCGGATAATAAATTTTGAGAACGGAAATCGAAATTTGACTGTGGATACTTAGAGAGAGAATGCGAAAAAAAAAGAAAACATTGTGAAAATTAGGTGAATGAAGCTTATTTTAGAGGACAACGAACTCTCGAGCAATTAAGTTCAAAATTCATGGAAGAAGTGAAGTGAACAAGAAACGACGAGGAAGTTTCTGACTTTCGTAGCTATCTGCTTGGTGGTTGAAAAATTATGATATTACATACATGTTGGTCACAGCCAGCACCTTCTAACACAGGGCTTCTGTTCATAATTAACAAAACGAACAGGAGTGGAATGAGTATTACACTTCAAGAACGGGCTTTGAGCAAATTTTGTTCACACAAGATAACCGAAACAGTACGTTCAAAATGGTGGAGCAGAGTTACGATAGAGAATAGATGAATAAAACATTTTAGACAAAAGTAACAGTGAGAGACATTAGTGATAGGTTGTTCGGTGTAGTTGACTGTGATTTTCACGTTATCTAGTTTTTTTTCCATCAATAAGAAAACTTACTGTAATGTTCTCAGAAACCTTCTGGATAGAAAAAAATGAATTGTAAAATTAGGAGTGTCACTTGGCCTAAACTGGAAGCTACAAATGTAAACAACGTAGGCTTTCGCGCTCCTCTGTACTCCTAAGTGTTAGTTTACGAAACATTTTTCGTTCATTTCCTTCTCTCTTCTTCATACTTTTGTTTTATTTAAAACGTTACTATGAATACAATTGTCAATTTATTCATCGAGTATGGTTTGATTCACCTTTCTGAAATAATTTTTGCGGGAATGAACACACATATTGAGTTTTGCCATTCATGAATAAAAATTTCCACTCTAATTCACATAGGTTTCACAGAAAACTATGAGCAATCGTCAACGTCGCAAATCCAGCTGGTCTCCAGAAGTTGTGAAGAGTGAATCTAAAAAGACGTTCTTGAGCTCCGTCTGGACTGGTATCTGTTTCTTCATGTTGATTCTCACAGAGTAAAATATTACAGAAGAGTTTGATCCTGTGAAAGCAATTAAGAAAAACTTTAATGAGCATTTCAATCCGCAAAATCCGAAAAACAGCAAAGGTTGGTTGTTTCAGTTTGTTGTGAAAAAACAAATGTTCAGCGTTCACATGCCTCGTCCTTGCGCTTTCTAGTTTCATCCTTGTGTCAGTCCTCTGGTTCACGTTTGGAGAACGAGTCGACCGGAAGACAAAATTAGAGGTGACATTTCTGACTGTTCTCAAAATGTTCCAGTTTTAGAATGCGCTCCTGATGCAGAATCTCAGAAGTCTGAAAGCTGACCTGACATTCATGGATCCCGCAAAAATCAGAATGTTGCAGATGATGTATAAAGGAGTGAGTTGCGTTCGATTCTATCGAGTTTGAAGTAGTTACCACTGCTTCAGGTATACCAAAGGTCAATCTCTGAACCAAGACCAATGATCATCATGATGGTAGGTGAAAAAGCAGTAGTCGCCGCCTTCCGTTTTGCCCAACTTTCCTTCGATATTGCAAAGAATCCTTACACGGCTGGTTACGCGACTGTAAAAGGTGGAAGTTCTCGTGGAGACATGCACAATAGATTGATGCAACGTGAGTTTAGAATCCCAAATTCGAACTGATAGTTTTTCAGTCTCCACTCATCAACATAATCATGTGGTCAGAGTTGCAGTGGTTGAGGATGGAGAGAAGCTGCAGTGGGACAGTGTCCTCGTTCTGCATGCTTTTGGAGATGCGGACACTTCACCGGTTGGTTTTTTTTATATTGTTCAGACAATCAAACCGACTTTCAGGTGAAGAACCTATTGATGTTTGTTACTTTTGCTGAATACCATGGTGATTGCTCCGAAGAGGCGATTCACAGGTGAACGTTTGATGGTTTTGAAGTTTAAAAAAGAACGAACGTTGTTAAAATTGACCACAATATTGTTTTTCAGACACATATTCAAACGTTGGGTTGACAATCCAGACGCTGACGAAGATAATATTTCTCCAATTCTTGCAAGAATCGATCATTTTTTGTGTGTCTGAAGTAATTTAACTCCACTTTTCATATGTTCTTCCAAAATGTTTATGTCATGAGACGAACTTACGTTTATCCAGAGTAATTTACCCCCCCCCCCCAATATTTCACGTTTTTGTCTCTTCAAACTTATCATGTCGAAAGACCACTTGGACCAGTCCTCAGACCATATGTTGTATGTCTGAAGTGATGTACCTCTAGTTTCCCACTTCCACCTGTCTCCTGCCATATCGATGACACTTTTGTAAACTACGAGTTCACTCTACCTCAGCCAGTATTTCTTACGAGTTGTGTCCATTTTTACTGGTAATGATTTCTATGATGTCAAATGTTTTGTGTTTTTTTTCCAAGAATGAATAAATTTGTGTTTTCTTTCAAAAGCAAGTTGTATTCGGTAGGTGAGAAAAGAAAATTTTTTTGGAACCATAAAGCTTAGCTATAGAAGACTGGCGAAATCGTTGGCTTGATTGCATAATAAAGAGTTTTAGGCACGTTTGAACTTTTCTTGAGGTATATTTGATATACAAAACAGTAGTCAAGGTTTCATAGAAAACTCGTAAGGATTCTGACTATAGTAATCCATTCTCAAACTCAAGATGTTTTACTCTATCAACTAAAGAGTAAAAGTGACTTTATTTAGAAGTTTCTAGTTCATGGTTTGTTTTGGTGGATTGTTGACTCATGTGCTGTTGGAAGTGCTCAGGATTTTTCTAACGAGTTCTCAACCTATTTCTTTCATCATCAATATTGCTCTTTGACAGTGAAATCATAGTAAAACAGCATACAAAGCTGTAACTATCGAGAGGAGATGGACTGTGTGAGAGCGAGAGTCTGCAGGTAGGTGGAGGGAATTGGAAGCGCGCTCCATTGTAATTTATTTTTATTATTTCTTATCTCAACGCCATTTGATTTCTTGTTGTTTCTATTGTTATTATCATTAATTATTATCAATTTTGAACTGATTCTTGCTGGAATGAAATTTTGAAAGCGTAATCTATCACTACTTGACAAGTGTTGACTGTGATAGTAAAACTTCTCGACTTTTTTTTCGATGTTAAATTTTTCCGTCTGAAATTTTTCCAGTTTTTTTTGCTTTTATCGTCCGAATTTTTTTCAGTTCAATCTCATTATTGATAAACTTACAGGAACGTATGGTGGAGACCGATAATGTGCCACGAACCTGCAAGTTGGGACAGGCAAGTACATCAAAATTGACGCGGTCTGGTCTGGAAGTAATTGTGGAAGTGAATGAAGATGAATTGAACGAACCATTCAAACCTGGACGTGTTGTGACCAAGAAGATGATGAGAGAAAGTTTCTACAACCACTTCATGCCTGGTAAAACGAAAGTGAAGAAGAAAGGAAGGGATCCGGAAACAATCGCTGTACCAGAACAAGACTTTGGGACCTCGCCAAAGACGACAGACTTTCGTTCTGCTCAGAAGCGCCATTTCACAAGCAGAAGTAAGAATTTTGTCAATCAACACTTGGAAAGTAGGAAGTTCCGTGAGTCAATTTATACTAGACTGGAACACTTGCCTGATCTGGAGATTCTGCAAGATTCCTACACCAGCTACACTCGGACAAACTTTAAGGACGGTCAGAGACGGTTGGTTTGATTCATCTTGTTTCTTAAATATAAATTTTTCAGGTGTAGCATTGGAGGAATCTACCCGGAAATGTCCTGGATAGGCGACAATTTGCTTCTGCAATACGATGTGGACGACACGATAAAGGTATTTGTGCCAGATTCTGATGTTTAGCTCTTTACTTCTCACTCGAGACCAGTTTCGTCAATATCATTTCAGGTGTCTGACATCATCGACATGTATCAACCATCGTTTTCGGGCAATAGTGTATCCATGAAACTCTGCATCAAGCCTACCGACTTTGTCACTTGCCTAGAAATGAAGGACCAATCGGAGTATTTCACCTATGGACTCAACGATGGAACAGTTCACGTTGGTCGGATCACAACTACAACGAACAGGGAGTGAGTTCCTAGAATACGGCAGTGACAAATTTTTCTTATGAGGACAGGGTATATTCGATTCCAGTTCTAGCGAGTAGTTCTTTCATAACAGCTATTTTCAGCTTCCGAAGACATATGAAAAACGATAAATCAAATATAATTTTTTCTGAAACGGTTGCAACACAGCTGAAAGCTCATGTGACAAACCTGAGGAGAGGTGAACATGATACGAATCTTCTTGTTATGACATCCTGCCCAAACTATATTCCGTAAGTTTTCTGAATTTTTGTCAGAAATTTTTCCTTCATGATTCTGGGTTATTTTATGATGAAGAGAACATTTTTAGAGACAAGGGAAAGGCTAGTGTCATGAATCTTGCAACACCAATCAAAGCTATGGTCGAATTCTACGCTGACCGGCCTATCAATGACGTCGCATGGTCCTTGTTAGTCTTTCATGGTTGGTAGTCAAGTATTGGATCCATTTACAGTGACTCTCCAACAACAATCATGTTTGCATGTCAAGAAGCGATCCGGATTGCTGATACTCGTTCGACGCTGTATGCCAAGGCGCTGTACACAAGTACTCCAACAAAGAAGATTGCTGCGGATCCGTCAAGGTGACATTCTGAATATTTGACTGGGCACCATCTTAAGATTACAGAGTTCATGAGTTTATGACGTACGATGGTAAAGATTTTCTCATCTACGACATACGGATGATGCAGCGCGCGTTCTACCGCATAGATGCTCTGGTGAGTTTCTGATTTGAATACAAAAATTAGCAATGTAAGTTCAAAAAAGTAGCAAAAGAGTATTGAATATATAACTAAAAAAATATTATTCGATTTGGAGTAGGAAGTTTTTTGTATAAACCAAACAAATTCAGAATGTGTGCGGACCCGATGAAGTGGTATCTTTCAAGTATGACCGTCGGTTTAACTCTGTTCTTCATCTGAACACGGACTGTCGAATTCTTGTTCTAGATGTCGATCATATCTTTGCTTCTGAACTAAAGGTGACACTTGCCAATGGTTTCTTTCACGAATCACAATGTTGTAGGAATACCGTTCCGGGGAGAAGGCGATACGGAAGAAAGGAAGGAGACATAAAATGAAATTGGATTTTGATCTGTCCAATGAATTAATTCTGCAACGTGACATCACCGTTCAATGGCCAAAAAATTATGCTGATCACCTGACAAAGAAATCTGTGGTGCAACCAGGCTCTTTGTATTGTTGGCTGAAAGAAGATGTAAGTTTTAAAAACACGATCAAATTGGCATTCTACGAATTTCAGTGTACAGACAAACAGCTCCAAAAACAAATGACGCTTGGTGTTGAAGAAGATGGCTCGGAGAAGGCCATCACTCTCAAAAATGTGAATAGGCGTCAACCGAAAATTCAGGAAATCAATATTCTAGATGAGGTAATTTGTAATTAATGATGCCAAATAAAACCGAATAACAGATGACGGATGTAACTACAATGACTTCTTGCCTGAATCCGTTTCCAGCAGTGTTGAGAGTAATGAAGGAAACTGGTAGCTTGGAGTATTATGAGGTATTTTCTCTTTTTTATTTTTTTTCTGGAGTTGAGCGAAAAATCAACGTTTCACGAAAATGCCGTCACAGCTGTGATTTTTAGCCGAACTTCTCTAAAATACCACAACCGATCAGGACAGAGGATGGTATTGAAGATATTAGTTTTGCTATCAGATGCCAGAGACCCGCGTCAATGGCGAAGATAGTAAAATCACTGACGGAACTAAGAGGCAAGGTGAAGGATGAAAGCATACCACTGAATGGTGAGGTTCAAATTTATACCGAATTTATCCTTCATTATTACAGAGGTCGCTAAAACTGTTGCGGCTCGTCACAAAGATAACGCTTGGTCGACATGGCTCCGGAACGCAGCCGAGATTCAATACGGTGGTAGAGGTTTGTGATGAAATACTACAAACGTGAAATTATTTTTCAGAGTTTTATACTGTTGATGAAGACGACGTCGGACCTGTCATCGAAGCGCAGCCAACGGACGCACAAAGTTTAGGCAACGTGATACACGAGAGCACGGACATGAGCCAGCTGTGTGCACCACTGCTGTCGATGTTCTACTCTCAAACGTCTGACTATGATGAAGATGAAGCGGTGGACTTAACAATTGAAGACAAGGCTCTACGCGAAGAGTTCATCGGTGAAAAGGAGCTTAAAGACAGTGGAAGTGTCGAGGAACCTGAACCGCCGCCATTGACGCTGCAAAAGAAGAAGAAGGTCAAAAAAGAAGAAAAAGTGATTGAAGTCGAAAAATCGGTGCTAGACGAAGAAGAAGAGGAGTGCGAATTTGTCTGGCCATCAGAGAATCGTCCATCCATCGAACCGCCACCAGTTGAAGAAATAAAGATTGTCTCTCCGCCACCTCCAACACCGTCGAGATCAGCCCAGTCATCACGAAGGTCGAAGTTCATCAATTTTGTGAACAAACCCAAGACAGTTCCCGTCAAGGAGGCTCCGGATCTGATTCATCAAGTCGTTGTGACAGAGCCACCACGAATCAGCGAATTGAAGCCAACAATAATGAGCCGGGTGAACCTGTTGAGGTATCTGCGTCAAACACTGAAGAGAAAAGGCGTCACGGTGAGCGAACTGCAAGAAGACGGAGAGATCATCAGAAGTCATTTCGAAATGCAACGCCTAGAAGTCAGAGCCTCATTGGACCAGGCGTCTCGACTGGGTTGCGATAGTTTCTGGAGTAGCCACGCATTCGAGACCAACTTTCTTCAGTTTTTCATGGCCGTGGTGACTGAGGGTCCTGAGATTGTGAATACCGAAAGGAACCGAAGTTCGGCGGCTCATATAATCCGCAAGAAGTTGAGAGAAGACAGAAAGAAACGTGCTTCCCGGAAAACAATCCTGCTCAAAACTGCCGACCAGAAACCAAAGAGACCATCTTCTGCATACAGGAAGTTTAAGAGATCGGTGAGTTGTTTCTGAAATTCTCTCAGAATAACCACAATAATTTCAGTCCGTCTTGCCGCGCAACTCACGATTCAAATTGTCGCGATCTTTTGGCAGTGTACCCATTTCCTGGGAAGTGGTAGGCAAACCACCAGCCGAAGCGCGAATAAACGAAGCAACAAACTATACATGTCATTTTGCACTGGACGAGCTGACAGACCAAATGGATCATAAGGTAATTATTAATGATTGAAAAGACTCCTCTTGAATAAAATAAAAAATAACTTCTTCTGAAATATATCAGAATATGTCATGCTTAACAAGTTGAAAACTAAAAAATAAAATTACAGCAAAACAAGCGGAAAGAGCAGACCATGTTCCAAAAACTACCTGTGTTCAAAGTCAAGCGTCGTAAAAAGCTGCTTGAACTAGAGAAGATGGATACAGGTCTTGTTGAAAAAAGCGAGAAGATAGATTCTGGACTTGCGAAGAGTAGCGAGAAGGGTTTCGTGGAGAATAGCAAGAAGACGGAGGATGGTCCTGTGAAGAAAAGGCAGAAGACGGAGAGTGTACCTGTTGAGAATGGCAAGAAAACGGAGAGTGTTCCTGTTGACAATGGCGAGAAGACGGAGAGTAGTCCTGTTGAGAAAAGAAAGAAGAAGAAGTGTGGTCCTGTTGAGAATAGCGAGAGGGACTCAACTATCATTGACACTCAAGACTACCCATTGTGTCGGCTCACTGCCGTCGATCCATCCATTGTACCAGATCCTGAGAGAATTTTCGAATCGCACAACGCTAGACCGCTGCTTGGAGTCAACGTTGTCCGATACCAGCCAAAGTTTGTCAAAGTCAAGGACATTTACGATGACAGTCACATGACGCTGAGTAGAAACCCCCTGGTCCTGTTCCCGTTCTCGGTGGAAAATGATAATGAGCAGAGTCGTCAAAAAGAAGATGTTCTGCGAGGTTATGAAGCAATGGAGGTTCGCAGAAGGAAACGTTACCTATTTCATTTTTGATTTCCAGAAAGACGTTGTTGAGAAGTTACCCATGTTCTCGTTTGAACCACTGTCGTTTGAACAGCTCAACATACAGAAGTTTTTCGAAGCAAATGAGGTGACATTTTATCTTTGTGATATAGTCCTCTGAGCACTTACAAAATCATAACCAAGAAATTAGTTTTTTGAGAACATCGAACAATTTGGAACATTGCAGCATGAACCAAACGGCCGGCTCACCAAAGTCTTCACGTGCACAATTTGTAAACATTTCCCATCTTTTGAGGTAACCTCGAACGTTTAAAGATTGTGTAATTCAACAAATTTGCAGGCTTGTCCAGTTTGCAACGTAATGCCCAAGCGGATACCAAAATGCTTTGTGCATAAGAAGGAGTTCCGTCTTGTCTGCGCAAAGTGCAACTGTCGTCTGATCGTTTTCCAGTGCACGGAGTTTGTGACCGTTCTGGCAACTGTCAAATTCGGACTGACTAATGAAGTTTTCTCCTTTCTTCTAGACTCTGATTCTGAAGAAGAAGAAGAAGAGCAAGTCGTGAATGAGGTTGACCTCACACCGATCGCAGTTCTAACTAACGAAGTGTCTATCGCCTCGTTCGACAAGATGTTGCTTGCTGATACAAAGCCGTTCTCTCTTCTGGATTCAGCAAGTCCGTCAAAAACTAGATTCCGTACGATCCAGTGGTTAAAAGAAGAGAAAAATCGCAAAGTGGGTTCAAAAAAAAATCAATCACTCACGTAACAACTTTCAGAGCAACAAGACATTCCGCAGGAACACCATTGTTAACACCATTCAAGAAATGTTAGTTTGGATTTTTCATTTCAATTGAAAATTTGCTCGGACAAAATTATTAAAACGTGGTAATTTCAGTGAGTACAAACACACCGACTACAGAACTAAGTATGAGACTAAAGAAGAACGTCTGAACAGAGAGGATCTTGAAGCGGCAGTTAAGCGTGATGTCAAAGTATGTTTTGATATAGTTCATGAAACTTCTGGAACTTCTTGGAAACAATTTAATGTACAAAATGTGATCGAATTTCTCGGAAACCAATCTAAAAATTATTTTTGTACCTTTGTGCACAAAAGCATCATTCGAGACCGAATTGAATATTCAGGTCGTCGAGAAGCCAGTTGACGACGACAGTGATGAAGAAGAATCAGAGGTGATGCCACAGATGGAGAATGTTCTGCACATGTCCACCGAAGGAACCTCCGAGATGGAGCTGGTTGAGATTCAATTGCCGGACGGGTCGACCACAATGCAATGGATGACGGTTGGTCAGAGGAGGAAGAGAAAACATCGTATCAAGAAGCCGGACGGTGGAATGAGTGACAACAACAAGCGTGGTTCAACCAAAACGAGCGACCCTGTCACCGCCATAACCATAGAGTCGGATCCGACAGCGCAGTTATCGCAGACTCCTCCAGTTCTTGCCATCACTTCTGGGGAGACAAGTTCGTCAACGATTGCATCGACATCTGAGTCGAAAACAAAATCCACAGCACCAATGCCTGAACGGAAACCTTCATCAACAACTGAAACGTCGTCTTCATCAGCTGATGTTTCGACAAGAAACACTAGTGCATTAATTCGCTCACGACAAGGCCCTCGTAGGACAGTATCGTCTGGCATCGCAATTGGACAACGTGATTCAAGTCACCCAGTGGTATCCTCCGAAGTTTCAATCGGAACAAGTGCTTCTTCAACAAACCTTTTCAACCTCGATGCTCCTACATCAGCTGCGTCAGAACGTCGAAGACATCCGTCAGGATCAGCTCCAACAAGAACCAGTCTCATGCGTTCAATGTTCTCTCTGGTCACGTCTTCCAACCGTAATTCCAGTGGTACGTCTAACACAAAGAGTTTGTCACAGCGTATGGGACTCAGTTTCTCTCGAACGCGTGCTTCAAACACGTCGTCATCGTCAGTCGTGCCTACGACAAGAAGTGTTAGACCTAGCAGCGCAACAACAAGATCAAACAGCGCTATACTGGCCAAACCAACAAAAGGAACTTCGAGTGTTCCATCGTCAAGACCAGGTAGTGCTTCTTCGTCCACCAACAGATCCAACAGCACCTCGGACACGACGAACACCGATAGCAACACTAGAAACAAACTTCGGCTAAGATTCCCGTTTTCGTTTAGCCCCGAGAAAAAGAAGAAAGTGCCAGAACCGAAGAAAGAGAAAACGCCACCACCTAAAGAGGATTCTCCGGAACCGGACGACACACCATTTGATTGGGATGAATACGAAGCAGAGATGCGAGAGGACGAGTTCAAGCACAAAGCGAAAGCTGTCCCTATCAGTCAATTGGAGTGTCTATGGTTTCTCCATGAAGATAAGCCAGAAGAACCCTGCATTTGCGTGTTCGAGCCGGACAAGTACAAGTATTCCATCGAGTGGGCACAGGCTGAAGAGATGCTCCAAGTGGAGACGGATCGTCCTTATATTGAGCTCCATGACCGACACCTATGTCACAAGTTTGATGAGATTGGTGCTGCTCTCGTGGAGGATTTGATCGCGAACATGGAAATACCAGTGAACACTTCGTTCAAGGAAACTTATAAAAACTGGGAGCACACCACTGTCATGCCGTCACCGTATCCCGGGATGGTCTATGGGTCACTGGATACAGCATTTGCACAAGTGAGATTCTGATATTCATTTCTCCAACCACAGTCTTATTTTCAGCTCGAAGCGCGCGAATTTTCGACAGAGAGCTTTCATCCTTTCATGACCGAGGTTCTCGTGTACCAGACGTTGGAGGTTGAAGATGATTATGACGAGTACGAAAATCGGAAGATGAGAACAAAGATGCAAGCGCTTGTGAAGTTTGTGAGTTCAGCCTTGTCTTTACCATCTAATTTCAACTTTTTCCCAGAGAGAACTCATGGAAGGGAATACGTACACAAGAGATGAGCTTCTCCAAACGTTCATCTCATTTACAGAAGTGATTATGAGCAGGAAAGCAGATGAGACGATGCTCAACATTATTGTCCCGTTACTCGCCAAACTCGTCGAAGACATTTTCGCGAAGAGTAATGAAAAACTTTTTTCGTTCGACGAGTATCCGGAAGAAAAAGTTGGTATCATCTAATAGTCACTTTTTCATTATTCATGTTCAGAGAGAGGCATCAACAAAAGGAGATTCATGGATCTACGCACGGGCTATCAAAATTTTATCGCTTATCGATACGACGTATCGAAATGACGTGAGTTTTTTTTTGAGATTTTCTTGTTTTCATCAGGAAAACAGTGTGCTTTCGGGTTTCTTTTTTTTTTACAATTCAACCGTTCAGATTCTTGGTAACCACCGATTGCCATCCTTCCTAATTCTGAGTAACTTTTTGCGTTCTTCGAGTCTTAGGGAAAAGTTGGAGGCTGAGAAAAAGGAACCTATTTTTATTCATCCAACTCATGTTTCCAACTCTCTTTATCTTGACCGAAATGTGGTCACTCGATTGGAACCCTCCGTCAGTTTCGAAGCGTTTTCCGACACTTTCGACGACAGTATTGCATCAATCGGAGCAGTTAGTTTACTTTTAAGCAGAAAAGCTATGTTGACGTTGTGACGTTCCTCATTTCACTGTTGTCATGAGTATCATCATTATGATTTTTAAAAATCATGATCATAATAAGTTCTCACACAAAAACCTTCACACCATTAAAACATTTGTTCTTGTCTGCCTCTGTAGATGCTGTTTATGTTTCAACTGACCACAACGTCGACGCGACAACAACGCATCTTCACCACTAACAACACATACGTTTGCTCACTCACTACTACTGTGTTGTAATGCATTTGTATATAGAGCATGTCTGACAAGATGATGATCGTTGTGATAGTCCATGGCCGTTAAGTTGCCGCTCCCACCTTGCTAGTACGATCTCACCCGCTGGAAACTGACTGAAAACGCGAACCAATATCACTATATTTCAGATTGGAACGCTGCCAAATTGGCTACAGTCTACGTCTTCATTCTTCAGAACTTATCAGACTCCGAACCTCATCAGACGCAAAATTCACATCAACACTGTTAACTGCAATCTGCCACTGAAGGTGAATTCATTCTGACCTCACGTAAACAACCTTTTGTTCAGTGGATGTGTAGCCCAGAACGCGTTCCAGACTTCGACTTCGAGTACCCACCAGAATATCACAGACGTCATCATGATTCGGTAAAGGAACATAATGTCTTCAAGAAAGATCAGGAGCTAGATCTGGAAAGTCGAGAAGTTTCTACAATCCAATCAGTGGAAAGTGGATTCTATTACAAGGGGTAAGTCATATACAGAATTCTATATAGAACCCAAACTTCAGCATACCCGGCCTTCTTTATCTCGCTGAGAAAGCAAGTAGAGAAGATGATGTTACTCGTCAGCCATTTCTTGGAAACTTCTACAAAGGTTTCTCGAAAAAGTACAAGGTACAATAATTTTTTATGTTTCGAATCAGAGTCGACAATATGTTTTTTAAAAGTCACGTATCGAACTGCGTCTTAATGTTTTTATATCAAAAGGGTAACTTTGGCTCAGAACATATCAATCACTGTTTTAAAGTCTACATTGATTCTCAACTAACGCGAACCTGATCTAGGCACAAAAAATGATTTCATGGTAAAGCACATCACGTGTTCAACATTTGTAAAAAAAATTCCTTTTCCAGATTGTCCAAGAATATGTATGCAGAAAAAGTTTTCAGATCCATTCCACTCCGTACCGCCACATGATGCTCCTCTCTGCTGGACTGCCGGTAGCTCGATCAGTGCAAAATATGTTGTCTGAAAACCGAAGCACGCGAGCGATGTTGGCCTGCATGTATATTATTCTTGTTCATGGACGTGGAGACTTGATGCCGAAGGTACTTCTTCTTTCTCGCATTTCCTAGATATTCAGTGTTTTCAGCTGAGCAAAATGACAACACGTCCACCAAGCCAAAGACGAAGACGATCACGCCACAAGGAGATTGTGCACGTAGGAAACAAGCACTTTGTTGTACTCATCTGGTTGTTCAACAAGTAAGTTTACACATTTTTCTCCGGCTCACAATAATGATGCTTCAGACAACGACGATTAAGCAGTAAGAGCCAAAAACAAGCAAAGAGGCAGCACCTCATTGAAACTTTGAACCACTTTCTGACTAACGGAGTAGCACGTGGAAGACCGCTGCCAGAGTTTCAAGCATGCGTACTGTACATGCGCATGGTCGCAAAGAGAGATAATCCACACTCGATTATTCCATCTCTGTTGGAATTGGTGTGTTTATTTATGATGCAAATTTCCACGTATTTTATCAGGGCGTCACTATGGACCTGAAACTGCTCTACCTCATCAACTACTGCAGCAACGACACGATTGTGGCGTCGATTGAAGCAGTCTACAAAACTGTTAATGGCCTCAACAGGCTTATGTTCACGGGTCTCGGAAAGCATCCACAGACACTGGCTATTCTGCAAGAGTGAGTTCTGATATATAAATTTTTCGAAGAAAAAAAATGTTCAGCTATGTGTACACAACGTCCGACATTTTCACGACAATTCAATTGCTCGGACTTGCTCGCTACTACGATGATGACAACTTTGATGACAGATGGGTCTACAGAAAAAGAGCTTATGATGTCGCCAGCGCCGTGGAAAACAAGTTCAATCTTTCTGGAGTGTTCCGCAAGAAGCAGTCGACATCGGAATATTACCCCTCTTCGGGAGATGTGAATTGCCAGCTGTGAGTTTTTTTCTGTCCCAATATTCAAGTTTTTTGATTGATTCGGAATTTCTCAGTATCTCTTTTTTCAGAGACATAAATCAATTTGAAAAATCCATCATCCTCATGGCTGAAGAACTGAGAACAATCTCACTGGGTTTCGACATGCCGACTCTTTCTCGCCTTGCAACTCATCGCATTCCAGCCATTTTTGAACGTCCAAACCCGAAAGTAGTAGAGGTAAACTGTTGTTTTCAAAATTGAATGAAAATTGTTTTTTCACAGATGGATTTCTCTTGCTTCTACTGCCGGACTCCGATGCGAAAAAGCTTGATTATGGCTTTGTTCGGTGAAAAAGTTACGTACTCGTTGGTGAGTCCAGACAATATTCTGTATCTTACTCAACACACTATTCAGCTCAAATCGACGGAAAAGCGCAAGGCTAGTGAGCTGTTCATGTCAGAGACAGACTACTACGCTGTGGATGAGTATTTGGAGCCAGAATTCTGGGAGGGCCTCAACTATGAGACTGCACAAGTCACGCATGCCAGTCTGGTTGCTGCAGGACTTTTGGGCGCCAACATGACCAAGCCGGAGCTGATGGAGGACTTGAGGGTGAGCTTGGTTTTGGGAAAAAACAACTATTCCCGTTTTTTGCCGACAAATTCTTAAATTTGCGTTTTTAGGAGCAAATCGTCAGCATGAACGCGTGCTACAACTGCCGCAAGTCTCTTCCAAAGTGCAGCGTTTGCCGTCACGGATACCATCTGGTGACGATTCCATACGATGGACTCCATGAGATTGAAGAGTTTACGTTCTGCACGGTAATTTTTGAGAGATTGAATAAAAAAGTAACTATTTCGTCAGATTTGCTCTCACGGTGGTCACATCACTCACATGATCGACTGGTTCAGAGTTGAGGAAGTGTGTGCGGTTGCCGAATGCAAGTGCAGGTAAGCTTTTTTGCTTTATATTTCACCTTGTGCCAAAAATCAGTTGTATCGTAATTTTATCTGAACGTTTTTTTTCACCGTATTTTTTTTAAAGATGCACTGAGCTCTCGAATACCCTTGCTGGAGCCATGGACCGACTCGTCAACATTTCACCAGCGGCAAGTATTTACGTGAAACAAGAGAAACTCAACAACGACAAGCTTTCGCCCGTCCAGCGTTTCCTCATTCTACTTGACTGTTCATCCAAACAATGGATGGCCAGTAATAAGACTGTTCAAATTTATCTACCAAAGTGATATCCCAAAACATTCCACAAGATTCTTCTACTGGTATTAATAATCTGTTTTATTGAACCGATTGTCATTATTTTCATTTAATCTTGTTTATTATTGTTTTATAGTGTATATTTTTCATTTATACGACCCTACAGTATGTTTTTACCTCAGGATCTTTTGCCATCGATTTTTCTCTTCGCCCATTCCTTTCCTAAACGTGATTGTCCCGTGCTCCGAGATTGATTCAGTTCTTAAATATGAAAGTTATTTTGATCTCATATTTTTTCGTTTGGCAGTATGGTGACAACCCAAGTCAAGTTATTGGAATTTCGTTTTTTTTGATTGATAACATTTTGTACAGAATGCTGAAAGCGTTTAACGCAGTCCTGCAACGAAGACCATTAGCGACACAGATGCTGTTTGCAGGTCGGTTGTTAACTTTAGCTTCCGGATATAATGGTCGTTCAGGATCGGTTAGTGCTGGAGGAGATGTTCTAGCACAGGCTTTGATTGAGGAAAAGTATGATCCGATCAGAAGTTTTCGGTTTGCTGCCCTCGCTGGACTTTTCATTGTGAGTTTCCGTCCACTGTCAGTTTCGTTTCGGAATTTATCAACATGATAATTTTTTCTTATTCGAGGCACCGTCGCTCCATCACTGGTTCCATGTTCTAGATAGAATCAAAGGAGGACCAATGAAATTACTGCCACTGAAGCGACTTGCCATTGATCAAGTGTTCTTCAGCCCAGTTTTCAATGCCTCCATTCTGTTCAACCTTAGAGTTCTCGAAGGCTTCTCTCCAGCAGAGTCGTTTGAAAAGATGAAAAACGACTGGTGGCCAATTTGGTCGACAAGCATCAGAGTGAGTGATTGTTATTGCATATGTGGGTTCTCTCTGAGTTAATGAATCAAGTACTAATTTATTGCTCGGGTATTGAAAGGTGTTTGTGTTCTGTGATTTCACGGTTGTTTATGGTTGTTTTCTGGGAAAATGGTGAGAAGAAACCGAAAAAAAATTTTATGATGAATTGAAAATTACCGAATTAGTTGTAGGTTGCGGAAGGTGTTATTGTGCATCGTTTGTTAGACTCGTGTGAATGACAGATCGTCTCAGTGACCACGGGTTTAGCACAAAATATTTATTAAGTCCAACGTTTCGGCGTCATGCCATCATCAGGGACAGTAAGTTACCTATAAGTATTCACATAACTAACATGTTTTATTTTCATTTCTAACTACATCAACCTGTTTTCAAACTAACCTCATAATGCTTACCTATCTCATGTGAATACTTAAAGGTAACTTACTGTCCCTGATGACAGCTTGACGCCGAAACGTTGGACTCAATAAATATTTTGTGCTAAACCCGTGGTCACTGAGACAATCTGTCATTCACACGAAAATTACCGAACATGAACGGAAAGTTGCACAATTTTTCAATTTTGATTTCCCAAGAACTGGTAAACATCTATGAAAATGAACAATAACACAGATTTTTCAGATCTGGCCGGCAGTTCAATTGATCAACCTTTATTTTGTCCCTATTCACTACCGAGTGATTCTCATCCAAACTGTCGCTTTTTTCTGGAACTCGTTCCTCTCTTTCAAGACCCAGTCTGCTCATTTAGAGAAACATATTCAGTAGTCTGATTTGATTTCATAGGTTTTTAGAATTTTTTAGTTCGCAAGATTTCCCCCGTTTGTTGCCGAAATGTGCCATTACTGCCCGTCGGGTTAAATTTTCTTCACTTGCTCTTTTTTTGTTGATAAAATTTTTTTAGTTTGTGTTTTCAGGTGTTCCATTGTTGATGGCAGTCAAGTATCTGTTTCCCTGGTCTCTTTCTCGTTCACAATTTTAGTTTAGAATGAAAACAATGTTAATTCAAAAATTTAGAAAAAAAAGTTGTATGTGATCAGTTCCAGTCTGATAAACTTATATTTAGCAGCGTTTCATGATCATTGACGAAATTTCATGACGCTATCTCTTGGTTTGATAGTGAATCGACAATTTTATTTGCGTATAGAGAAAGTGCGACGTTTATGACAATCTCTAACCACTCGTCACTTTTTTCATACCTTTTTCATGCTGATCATGATCGTTCATGTAAATTATCACATCACTGTGAAGATGATGACTACGACAACCTGTGTGCACCTGGTTAGAACCCAATCTCATAGTGATAAGGATTGCAGGCGGAGAAACAAAATCGATTCTCAAATGATTCAACTGTGTAACCAAACGGTGCGTCGTACCGCAGTCTGTGCAGCGACCGCAGCCACAACCCATTCTCACCAAATGGCGTCGAGTTCAACGGCGGCACATTCCAAATATGAAGTGAGTTATTCTGTAAATTTATAATTTTACCGACATTATCTGGCGATTGAAAATTGATAAGTCGAAAAAAAAACCAATTCCTGTATTTTTGAATTTTTAACGTTGAAATGTGGAAGTTAAAGAAATTATTTATCGTAGTCAAATGAAAAACAGCTCTGGAAAAAACGTTAGTTTATCATTTTTCACAGTTCAAAATTAGTTTCTAAATCTGAATTTGATGACAGATATATTCAGAAAGCCGTCCAGACACTGAATGGACTACAATCAAACGCAGCAACAATCAAAAAGATGCGAGAATACCGTGAACAGCTTCTGAAAGAGAATGTACCGGACACGAAGCGTTATTTGGAAACGATCGGGATATCGGTGCGTAACTTTTGCTGTCAACAATCGCAACCTGACCAGTTTAGGTCAAAGATCTAGACACACTAAACATCATTCACGTTAGCGGAACCAAAGGCAAAGGATCGACTTGCGCGTTTGTTGAACGGATTTTGAGATCTCTGGGATACAAGACAGGACTGTACACGTTAGTTTTTGTTTCTGAAAATAGTTGTATATATTTTTTTGTTTCACAGATCACCACATCTGGTCCACGTTCGTGAACGGATCCGAATCAATGGACAGCCGATCTCTGAGCAGCAGTTTACGAAGAGATTTTTCGAAATCTACAATCAGTTGATCGAGGTGAACCTTACAACCAAATGCGTACAACTTCGTGTTCAGAATCAAGCAACAGACGGGATGCCAGCGTATTTCAAGTTTTTGACGCTTCTAGCTTTTCACGTGTGTCTCCATGAACAAGTCGATGTGCTCATTTTGGAAGTAGGAATCGGCGGAGAGAACGATTGTACCAACTGTGTTGAGTAAGATTTGTTGCATTCGTTTGGTTCCAAATTCTACTTGTATTATCACTTATTCAAACATTTGTTTTTTGTTACTGTATCCTTTTTCCAGAAGTCCAGTCGTATGTGGAATCACAACATTGGACTTTGATCACACTTCAATCCTCGGCAACAAAATGGAAGCTATCGCCTGGCAGAAAGCTGGAATCATGAAGAAAGGAAGACCGTGTGTACACGCGCCAGCCATTGAAGAAGCATTGAATGTCTTTTACGAGAGATCTGTTGAGAAAAACGTGAGTTACGTGCTGTCAATAAAATACGACAGAGTTATTACAGAGCACGTTATTTGCCGCACCATCACTAGAAGAATACAAATGGTCGAGAAGGCCGGTTTCTGGAATAGCTGGAGATCATCAGAACTTGAATATCTCTGTCGCCCTGCAATTGGTTGGAATCTGGCTGAAGGCTACATCTCATGGTTAGCTTTTTACTCTTACTCTTAAGATCATTTCATTTTGCGACTTAGATACTAGCTCTGAAAAATAAATTGTAGAGATCCCAGTATCGATCACTGGATACCCTTGGAAACCGGGAACAGGCTTTGTCGTCAATGATCGGATTCTGGAAGCTATTGAGACGTGCAAGTGGCCTGGTAGAAGTGAAATTTTTGTATCAGGAAACATTAGATTTCTTCTTGACGGTGCGCACACCCCAAAAAGTATGCAGGTGGGTATTGGTCTTCAAAAAAAGAAGTATTTTTGTTCTAGGCATGTCGCTCCTGGGCAAAAACCGAATTGGACAAGCACACCAATACAAAACGTGTGCTTTTGTTCCAATGTACTGCGGATAGGCATCCATCAACTTTGTTAGACTTCTTGAAGGTTACAAGAAAGAAGAATTATCTAAAACTTTTATTTTAGAATCTTAACATCTCAACTGCCATCTTCTGTCCGACTCAGCTTGAAGTTTCAATCAATAAGACTTCGGACATTGCAAATCTTAACAGCTCAGAAGCAGACCAGCTGGAGAAGGCACATCTCTGTGCTGCTGCATGGAAATTGTTCACTGGACAGGTTCTCCATTTTGGCCCTCTATTGAAAATTCGTATAAAAAGTGTGACAAGGAACATGCAATTGGAGCTTCCGCATAGACGTATGGCGTACTGGAATATGCGATGATCCAATGTCAAAGCTCTTTGATGCGATGCGATCAAGCGGGGAAAGCACGAGAATCCATCAATCAACATCAGAATTCGAAGACAATGAAAATTTTTTTCAGGAAAGCATTGTACATGACTGTGTCTCGTCAGCAGTGGCCCATATCCAGTGCATGTCACAAACGGATAAACTTGACGTATTGGTCACGGGAAGTCTTCATCTGGTCGGAGGAGTTTTGAGCTTGATCAGGCCTATTGACTGAATCAAAATATAAACTGTTTCATTTTTCAATCGACACGGTTAATTCTGTTCACTCACCATGAAGAAGGTTCGGAGAGAGACTTGGTTTTTTTGTGAAGTCCTCGTGGTCACTTTCAGAATTTTTTCGTCCTTCCCCACATCAACTGAAAATCTCACTCTAATACACGCTACCATATTCTACATTATTTTGTAAATTAATAGTTCTACTGTGGCAGTTTGAATAGTTTAGTCTCCCAACTATTATATCGTTGTTAATGAAATGAATTGATCAAGCTTTATTCGATTCAATAGAAACAGGGGAAACATTTTTCACACACGAACTTCACTCGGACCCAGATGCGTAAATAAAACTCGATCACAAAAAAGGGTTTTAGGTGTTGACGTACGGTAATCAGCATGCCAAGTGACCGTTTCGAGTACAGAAGAGATATGGTAAATATGAGAAGGATAAGCAGCAAAGAGAAGAGAGAGAAAAGAAGAGTTGATTGTGGATAAAAATAGATTGATCTTTTCTGAGACTAGGCATAATTATTGTGTGCGCGCGTTATTCAGGATATGGGAATCTTGTTCACTGAGAGCTGGTATAGTCAGTTTATGTGTGTACAATCACGTGGAAAAGAGGCCTGAAATTCTCAGGGTGCGTAGAAATCAGTGGACTGCGGCTGTATATGGAGAAAGAGAACGGCGGGCTCTGGCGGAGTTGCTTAGGTTCTGGGTGAACAACTTCTTCTTGGAGTTTTCCTCATCAAAGCCGACTCGCATGAACGAAATGATGGTTGAGATCTGGAATTGAATTTTCTGGTCAAAGTCAAAAATCCCGAAACTCACCAGAGCTCTCCAAGCTCCCAAAGTTGGTCTCTGACGATTGGCTTCCCACTCGACAGCAGCCTGAGTCATGCATTCAGCAAAAGTCTCCCAATAGTCTGGTTCGAACCCTCTGCCTTGCATTGCTACGTGTCTTCTTCCGAGATTCTGAAAACTTTTTTCTCAGCTGTTTTCATCACTTTTTCTAATACCACAAAGTACGTTTCCAGTTTGCCGGGATAGTCGAGATTGCGGACAACGAAGTCGAGTGTCTTTGTGTAGACTGCAAGAATTTAATGGAATTCATCTCATTTGGAATAATGTACCTAGTGCGTGTTGTCGGAAACGAGGATCGTACTTTAATCTTCCATTAGGGATTTTTTCGAGCCCGAAAATGGGTTTTATATCTGGTTGTGCAGTCAGCACCATGAAGAAGATCTTTGTCCCAACGTGGTCGGCTCCAGTCTGAAATGGGTTTGGTGAAAAAAACATGATTTGATTTTTGATGCTAGTTTTTTTTTGTTTTCGAGATAGCAATGTGAATGAAAATAGTTGAAAAGGTCACTATGAAGAAAAGTTATATAAAACTGTCTGAACAGTCTTGGAGTTGCATTTGAAAAATTCACATAAGTGATGGTGCGTTTTTTCATTTCTTAATGCTCTTGGTGAATCAGAATAAGTCCTTGCAGTTGCCAATTCCCCAGTCCTTTCCTGTTCCTGTCACGTGTTGACTTGCGATATGTTATCAAATTTGACTCAGAAAGCAGCAAGATATTTTCAACTTGATATAATTCCATGTTATAATGAAATTGCTTGTTGAGACCCTCAAAGCGCCACCTACCTTCCTAGTTTTCTTCCAACTCTGCTCCAGAAGTATTCTATCTCTCCTAGACAGGAAATGATTACTCTTGGTTCTTGGTGGGACATGGGTTCCATTACCAGTACCATTTGCACTCCCCTCTTCCTGGCTCTCTTGCTCACTTCTGAAATTAACTCTCCCAATGCCGTTTTCGCGTGTTGCTTATCGGCATGATGAACTCTCGAGGGGTTATTGGCGGTCTTTGCTCATCGAACTCATGCGTACATTGAAATATATGCAATATACGGAACGAAAACACGCTCAGAAACAACACATACATCTCATTTTCCAAGGGCAACACATAGTGAAAAGAACAAGCGAAGTTTAGTCCACAGCTATCTTAATTAAAGTGACACTATGAGGCGAGCGTAATTTGAATTATAAATTACTCGTAATCCTGCAACTTTAGCAAACTCATTAAGTGCTTATTGTACTACGTATAGTGGTTGTTGATCGAGTCCTTGCAAAATTAATGGATGATGTCAACTCACGATATCTTGCGAGTTGATGCGGTGCTGGTTTTTCGTATTGGGGAGCCAGAGACACTGTGAGCTCGTGCTGAACGGGAGGTGTCAAGAGTGAGTCGGTCAACTGGGCAGCCAGACGACATCGTGCTATGTTCTCCAACACTCGACACTGAAACTATGAAATTTTCGAGAGATACACTTAGTTTACAGTCTCAAGTATTTTCGGAAACCTAATTTGAATAGATTTCGCTCTCAGAAAATTTCCATAACAAAGATTAGATGACTCGCCTACATCCTAATTGATGAGAATCATTTATTAAAATTGTTGCGTGACATAGGAATCTATGATCTAAGATGGTGATATCATACGTTAATCTTATTAATTAAGTACTTTTTATTGAAAAAAAAGATGTCTGATAAACATGTTTTCTCTGATCGCTTGGAAGTTTCATTGAAAACTTTGAAACAGGGAAGGCTTTTAAATCTGGTCGCGAGTTCATTTGAAGCAGAATTTCTGAACTGGAACAAAAAAAAGGACAAACCTTTCTTAGTTTTGGGTCTTTCAACCTTGTACCTCTTCTCGGCGAGTGTTTCCTTTGGACATTTGCTGTTTTCCGCACCCATAATCTTAAATCAAAAACTTTTTGGGCGGAATAATTGTTCCAAATGGAAGCGTCTTCCCACGCTATGAAACGTCAGTTGGTGAAATCCTTCATGATTTTCCAATTATTTTCTCCACATGACAGATCTTTGGCTTGGGGGGGTTAGGATATACAAAGAATGCGGGTGTGTGTCATGTGAATCATCCGTTAAAGATTCATGAAGCTCAGTCTCATACATTTTTGGTAGTGACAGAGTTATGAAAAGCAGGATTATTAGCTTGCAAATGGTGAAAAAGAAAGTGGGATAGAAGGTAGTCTTCCTATTTGTTCTCTGATAATTCATAAATCAGAAAGAGATTGGGAGAGTGATAAAGAGAGAAAATGATTGTGTTATTAACCTTTTAGAAATGACTAGTATCAAAAAACCATCTTAGGATAAGGTTACTCGATTAGCTCAAAATTATAAGGCATTCATTAGGTATTCAGAATATGAATGCGTCTCTTGACGCCGCCTCTCTTCCATCAGTAGTAGTAATTTCTACCATTGGCAGCAGATCATGACACTGAAGCTGACTGCGATGTGAACATGGGGCGTGGTCGGGTGTTTTACAAGAGTGCATAATCAGGAGGAGGTGTGGTTTCCCAAGAGCTTTGGAATATAAAGCGTATCATTAGAGGAAAGGTTCCATTCACTTGCAAAACGGGCACATGCAACGAGTTTTGAGTTTTTTCTAGACACTCGCGTACGAACATGAAAAGGACTCAATTGCACAAAAGAGCAAGCGGAATTGAATGACCGATAGATGCAACATGATGATCACTGAATTTCTTATAACTTCCTACAAGTTTTGAAAATTTGAATGATTTGGAAATCGGTCCAGAGGTACTTTTTGCAATAATATTTCGAGTGAAAATCTGAGCAACTTTTTTCAAACATTCCTGTTTTCGAATTTTGCAGTAAATCGAAAACAATTCAGAAGTGGTCAGGCAGAAATGGAAACAATTGTATTTTTCGACCACGAATAATCTGTATGAGTTTTTAACTAATACAATTTTGTCGGAAGAAGAGAGGAGCGTTTTGATGTGTCACTTTGTTTTCAGAATGTTAGCTGATGATTGACTTTTATGTTCTCTTGCTTCTAGAGATTGATGAACAAGAGAAACTTTATGCAGTTAGCAAATCCTTATTCTTTTGCAGCTGACTCGCGATGTTTCAACATGATGATTAAAAGTTCAAAACATTCAGGGATGGAATCAGAATTTGAAGTCGAACCGGAGAGATACTACAGTTTTATCTGCTCGACATGACGTCTAGACTACTTTTTCAAAACACAGAACCCGCAAAAATATTTTTCACCGAGAGACTTCTAACAGGTGAAAAGCATTCCACTGAACCGCAGTTTCCCATTTAGCTTATGTGCTGTCGGTTAATGACGTTTTGAGTAACGACGTAAGTGAATGGAGTATAGGAGCTAGAAAAATGGATTCAAGATCTAGTTCCTGCACATTTACTTTGTCTCGATTGTCAACGAGATCTGATAAGAAGAACAACTCTTAAATTAGACGAGTCTCAATGGAAATCTTTTCGAAATCGCGTTTTCTATCTCTATATGTGACGTTATTCCGAATTGACTCGGAAAATTTGAATAACGTCTGGGCCATATTTTCAGTCATTCCACGTTTCAATCAACATCAATCATTTTAGGACGATGTTTTCAAAATTCTCTCTTCAATTTGACTATGTCTATGAAACAATTCAGGAAAAATCCACAGTCTTCCATAGATCAACTTTGAGAGTGTTCTTCAGATTTAGCGTTAAAATGTGTGGAGATCAAAGCACAACGGCTTCTTTGCGGGTTTATACTGTACAACAAAACCAAAGGATCAACAGCTTGAAAACAAGGTTTCAGCTGGAGTGAGAGAAATGAAACAACAAAACTCGGTCAGTTGATTCATGCTCACAACGCAAAAGCGGATAATTTCCGGTATTTTTCCGCTCGTGTCACAAAAAGAAATTGTCTTCAAAGATTGGAATCTTTGAAAATGATGTTTGCCTAGAGTTTGGTCGAATTACGTGACTCAGTGAGTCTCTCAGAACTGAAACAGAGAACATTCCAATTATTAATTAGTAGAATTGTATAAGTTCTGACGTGGACGGTGAATTAAAAAGGAGCTGAATACAACTATCTAAGTCTTCATCTTCCAGTTTCGAGTGAAAGATGCAAGGGCATGAGCTCGTTGCGGTCCCTTATTCAACATACTTTGGAAAACAAGTCCATTCTTTTTGTTTTATTTGTTTCTAAATGTCAAAACAAGAAATGACGTGTTGGAAAAATTTCAACTCAAGTTCAATGAAGAATTGAATTTGTCCGTGTCTCATTTCTTTCTGGAAGTCCGAACTTTGAACTTTACATGATACGAACTCGAGTGGGTTCTGCAAACTTTTTGAACTGAAAAATGTACGATGTTCTATATATTTGCCATGATGGGTGAAGTCATTTGACTTTTCTAAACTATAAACTACGAATGTCAAGTAGTGCTTTGTGATGTTTTAAAATTTGAAGAATAAATAAGTTTGATATCTTAAATTTATTTCTGAGAGTGAGAGACTCATTCAAAAATAATTATGGTTCTTCATTTTTCTGTTATTTTTGAGAACTTTAATATTTCTTTGAAGCATATTCCGCATGTTGAAAAAGTAATTTTTAATTTTTAATTCATCTAAATTTAATCAATTGATCAAATTCTAGAAAAAAAGACATTATTATTATAAAACGCACGTGTAACAAAAAATGTTTATATGTTTTCTTATATACATATATGTATGTACAGTAGCGTTCAAAAGTTTAGAAAGTTTTTTGTTTCGGCCATAACTCGGGTCAAACTCGAGCGATCACCTTTAATTTTTCTCTGAAGTTACTTCAAACAATTAAAAACATTTAAATAATATGAAAAGGTGAGTTACCTCCTTCCCTTTCAACTAAAAACATTTTTTTACAAAACAGTCATATTTTCGTTTAGTAGTTCATACAACTTTTTGAAATTTTTTTTCAGTTTCATGCTTTTTTCATTCCTTTTTCATACTCGTCTTTTATGAGAAACATTTTCTTAACTAGAGAAGTAAGTTTTCAGAAATGGATATGTGAAAAGATGTGCAGAATTCAGATTCAATGACCCAGTCTAGCGGGATTCCTTGTAACATGGATTCAGGCATACTTTTCTCTCATATTCAGAGCTTTCTGTTTCTCAACTGTTGCTAAATATGTTTTTCAAGGTATGAAACACTAGCTAGGTTAAAACTGTACCAAGACCATGACACTACTGGAGAATTATTCTGTTAGTAACATTTTGTCACAGTAGCGTGGCAGTGCTTGAGATCGTTGTCCTTCTGTGGAATGGAGTACTGCCCATCATTTCGATAGCAAAAACATAACACAATATCTTGTTGTTTATGTGTGTTGAGTCCATCAATCATAACTACGGAAATAGTGACCAAAATGTCGACTCAACGTGCAGCATTGAATTCTCAGAACAGCAGCTCGCGTTACCGTATACGTGCCATTAATAGGATCGAAGCGACAGTTGCACAATCTGATTGAAAACATTGTCTCATCACTAACAGACAATTTAAACTCTGAAGCGATGATTCACAGAAAGTTTTACTGTAGTTAGCACTTTAGATTTTGTACACGCCAAAATGCGCGGAAATATTTGTCAACAAAGTCGCCATAATGATCACTATTTCCGTAGCTAGGACTGAGGGACTCAACAAAAACGTACAAAAAGATAATTTGTTTCGTTTTTGCTATCGAAAATTCGTGTATTACATTATTTCACAGAAGGACAACGACTTCAAGCTAGTGTTTCGTATATCGAAAAACATATTTAACAACAGTTGAAAAAACAGAACGCTCAGAATACGAGAGAAAAGTATGCCTGAATCCATGTTACAAGGAATCCCGCTAGACTGGGTCATTGAACCTGAATTCTGCACATCTTTTCACATATCCATTTCTGAAAACTTACTTCTCTAGTTAAGAAAATGTTTCTCATAAAAGACGAGTATGAAAAAGGAATGAAAAAAGCATGAAACTGAAAAAAAATTTCAAAAAGTTGTATGAACTACTAAACGAAAATATGACTGTTTTGTAAAAAAATGTTTTTAGTTGAAAGGGAAGGAGGTAACTCACCTTTTAATATTATTAAAATGTTTTTAATTGTTTGAAGTAACTTCAGAGAAAAATTGGAGGTGATCGCTCGAGTTTGACCCGAGTTATGGCCGAAACAAAAAACTTTCTAAACTTTTGAACGCTACTGTATGTATGTATGTATGGATCTGCGATATATGTTTGACTATAAATGTGTGAATAACTCTTTTCGGAATCGACATTTTCGGTTGAAACTTTGGCACGAGATAGCGAAAATTACGCATACTTTGCCTGAACTTATTCCAAATTTCTACCTATTACGATACCGTAGTTATGATGTAATTAGTGCAAATTGTGGTCAAACTTCACGTGTCACGTACACAATGTTCAACATGTGTCGAACACGTGTTTTCAAAGCTCAGTGGCAGAGAAGACGATTACAAAATTAATCGAAGCCCGATCATTTCCTGCCCGTTGTTTTTCTTTTGCTTTTTGGGTGGGCGAAGCCCCCGGAAGTAGAAAAATACTTTTGTGCACTTGGTCTCCCAGGGGGCGAAGCCGCCGGGAGTAGAAAAATACTTTTGTGCATTTGGTCTCCCAGGGGGCGAAGCCCCCGGGAGTAGAAAAAATTATCGTTCGCCGGGGAACCGAGGGGCGGAGCCCCTGAAAAGAAAAAACTTGAAAGAAAGTAGCTTATATGAGAAAAATTATTCCCTGCGCTTGAGTTTATCAATAGCAAAGAAAACGAGCACCCAAAAAAACACACAAAACGCCTGAGCGCAGCGAAGGTTCAACAGCTAGTTCACTAAAGTTTTTTCTATTTTTCCTTTGAACATCTGTCTCATCTCGCCTTTGTAGACTTCAGACATGATCTACCAACATGTCCCACAAGTTTCTCACACTACGTAAAAGATTTGGGAATGGGAAAAGTTTGCAAGTGTGTCTATTTCCAGGAAATCTGCATGCGTTCTTGATTAAGTCAAGTTTAGAACCTAAGGGCACTCAAATGCTTTGGTAACTTATTCTGGAGAATAGACCAAAGATGACAAAATCCGTGTTTGGAACAAAAAAAAATTAATCTTTGTATTTGTTCTGATGAATATTCAGATTCCGTCTTCACGTGAAAGTGTTCAGTCATTGGAATAAGTTCCAGGAGCACCGAGAAAATAAGAAAGAAATAGTTATAACTGAGTGTTTTGAAGAAGAGGATGAGTTTTTTCATTTTCTGAGATAGACAGAACTTGAGTTGAATATTCTTTTTTGCCAAATAGGCAATTTAAAAAAAAGTTTAAACGGGATGACAAATATTTATAGAGAAAGTTGGGAAGTTTTCGGGTTCAGAAAATAGTAGATCAAACGGCATTCAAAAGCGAGGATGTTTTCCACACAGGTGGGTGTCTTTTTTAAAACGCGTCAGCACTCATTTCAGTGTAAAATTTGAACTTTCGAAAACTATGTCCCATTGATGCCTGAATTTGCATGGATGGGATGGGTCAAGGATCGTGAGAATCGAATTCAGGAAGAAGAACGCAAAAGTTGCGGGTGCCGATTGAAGCGATAAAAAGTTGGATTAAAATTAGAACAAATGGAATGTTTGAAAAGGGGTAAGGTAGTTTCCGTTTCTTCGGCAAGAAAGAACAATGAGTTAAGATGTTATTCATGGTTTTGTAAATTTGCGGACATCTCTGTTCGTATGTCTGATGCTATTTCTAGAAAACTCATGAATATATGAAAATTTGATGTAGAGAGTGAGAGAAAGATTTTAAAAAATAGAGAGAGAGAAAGAGAGAGAGGAAGAGAGAGAGGGAGAGAGAGAGGGAGAGAGAGAGGGAGAGGGAGAGAGAAAGAGAAAGAGAAAGAGAAAAAGAGAAAGATAAGGAAAGAGAGATGAAAAGGTACATATTTCTGTCTAGTATCTTGACGCATTCATTAAAAATGAGGCAGGTTGCTTATTAGCGTAATAGTACAGATCTGAAAAAAGAGAATCTGGATGTTGCTTCACAACACAGAACACACGATGTCTAGTTTTAATGTAATTTATTCAGAAAAGAGAAGGGTTTGTGCTCAAGAGATGAATACATATTTTCTATCCCGAGACAATAGTCTTCTGAAATCCGACACATTCCGACGTATGAATAAATTTAGAACCAATTAGGGATAAAAGTGCAGTGGTTTTTTTCTGGCCGCTAGGATGTTCTCAAAAATTCATATCCGAGACTTGAGTAATATCAAGTTTCAAAGGCATTAGAGACAAGAGCAGACATTCTTTGACCAAAGAAATGAAGTCGGTTGCGATGTTACGGCTTAAGAGGCCTCGTTACGATTATTTATTGACCTTTGAGAGTCTTTTCAAAATTTTTGATGACTGTCGTGAACTTCCTCATCAAAGTCCAGAACACCATTTCCTCATGGAACTTCCCAGTAATTAGAAAAGTCTCTCAGAGACTTTTGTCTTTGTGGGAATTTGATCGAAAAGTACACAGCGTCACGTCCAAGCACAATTTGGGGTTTAGGAAATGCTTGTTATGCTGGAGATTAGAGAACTTGTGCTTGATTCGAACAATAAAAAAACACTATGACTTTTTTTTGTTTTTTCTTGTTTTCTTAGCCGTGTTCCGTCCGAGCACATTTGGAGAGTGAAAAAGTGTTTGAAAATTACGGACGGTACAATATCCTGCTGTGAAGTTTCGGACGTGTGAAAACATGAATTGGAATTCATCCTGTTCCGCACCATATCATTTTCAACAAGCAGAGAGTCCTCGCTACGCTCAGAGCCCCTCTCTCCCTTTTTCATTACAAAATCTCATATTCATACTTTTTAATTGAAAAAAAGTAGTTTTTAGAAGCAAGATCTTTACTATTTCTCTCTCTCGCTCTCCTTTTCTCTTTTCCTTCTTCTCTCTCTATCTCTCTCTTTTTCTCTTTCTCTCTCTTTATATCTATCTATCTCTCTCCCTCTATCCCTTCCTCCTCGCTGCTCGCTTTCACACTCCCTGTACAATCCAAACACGACGAACACTAATGCAAGTGTGGCTAGAACTAATGCAACAACCTGCGAGGGTCCCCAGTGGTCACGCGAATAGCACTAATCAGAAACGTGCAGCGATGGCCGAGTGGTTACAGCGTCTGATTTGTAGTCGCTTAACGCGCGTTCAAATAGACATGGGAATTTCGCCACGCCGGCGATGGAGTGGCGATGGCTATGAAGCCAGCACAGCCAAAATTTTGGCTATGAGTGGCTACGCTTTATAGCCGTTGCCACACCATAGCCAAAAGCATCGCCGGCTACGAGTGGCGATGAAATGGCGACGGTAATTGTAATTTCCTTGACTGATAAAATTTTCATGTTTTTGATTACTATCATTGGTGATATTGTTATCACCTCGACATAATTTTGAAAATGATACATTGTAGAATCTGATACCCGATTCCGACGACGTCGTCGGTAACATCGTCGATGACGTCGTCGACAACGTCGTCGAAAAAAAAATTTTTGAAAATTGAAAACTTTTTTCTGAATCAATTTTGGAATCTGACATTCGATTCTGACGTCATCGCCAACGACATCGTTGGTGACGTCGTCGACAACGTCGTCGAAAAAAAAATTTTTGAAAATTGAAAACTTTTTTCTGAATCAATTTTGGAATCTGACATTCGATTCTGACGTCATCGCCAACGACATCGTTGGTGACATCGTCGACGACGTCGTCGAAAAAAAATTTTTTTTCGAAAATTGAAAACTTTTTTCTGAATCAATTTTGGAATCTGACATTCGATTCTGACGTCATCGCCAACGACATCGTTGGTGACGTCGTCGACAACGTCGTCGAAAAAAAAATTTTCGAAAATTGAAAACTTTTTTCTGAATCAATTTTGGAATCTGACATTCGATTCTGACGTCATCGCCAACGACATCGTTGGTGACATCGTCGACGACGTCGTCGAAAAAAAATTTTTTTTCGAAAATTGAAAACTTTTTTCTGAATCAATTTTAGAATCTGACATTCGATTCTGATGTCGTCGCCGACGAGATCGTTGGTAACATCGTCGACGACGTCGTCGAAAAAAATTTTTTTTCCAAAAAAATCAAATGTTAACAGGATTCATTATGGAATCTGATAACCGATTCCGACGTCGTCGTCGGTGACATCGTCGATGACATCGTCGACAACGTTGTCGAAAAAATTTTTTTTTGAAAATTGAAAACTTTTTTCTGAATCAATTTTAGAATCTGACATTCGATTCTGACGTCATCGTCGGTGACATCGTCGACAACGTTGTCGAAAAAAAAATTTTTTTCCTAAAAAGTCAAATGTTGTCAGGATTCATTATGGAATCTGATACCCGATTCCGACGACGTCGTCGGTGACATCGTCGATGACATCGTCGACAACGTTGTCGAAAAAAATTTTTTTTTTCCTAAAAAGTCAAATGTTGTCAGGATTCATTATGGAATCTGATACCCGATTCCGACGACGTCGTCGGTGACGTCGTCGGTGACATCGTCGATGACATCGTCGACAACGTTGTCGAAAAATTTTTTTTTTGAAAATTGAAAACTTTTTTCTGAATCAATTTTAGAATCTGACATTCGATTCTGACGTCATCGTTGGTGACATCGTCGACGACGTCGTCGAAAAAAGATTTTTTTGAAAATTGAAAACTTTTTTCTGAAATTATTTTAGAATCTGACATTCGATTCTGACGTCGTCACCGACGACGTCGTCGGAATCGGTTATCAGATTCCATAATGAATCCTGTTAACATTTGATTCTTTTGGAAAAAAAAAATTTTTTCGACGACGTCGTCGACGATGTCACCGACGACGTCGTCGGAATCGGGTATCAGATTCCATAATGAATCCTGACAACATTTGACTTTTGAGGAAAAAAAAATTTTTTTCGACAACGTTGTCGACGATGTCATCGACGATGTCACCGACGACGACGTCGGAATCGGTTATCAGATTCCATAATGAATCCTGTTAACATTTGATTTTTTTGGAAAAAAAATTTTTTTCGACGACGTCGTCGACGATGTTACCAACGATCTCGTCGGCGACGACATCAGAATCGAATGTCAGATTCTAAAATTGATTCAGAAAAAAGTTTTCAATTTTCGAAAAAAAATTTTTTTTCGACGACGTCGTCGACGATGTCACCAACGATGTCGTTGGCGATGACGTCAGAATCGAATGTCAGATTCCAAAATTGATTCAGAAAAAAGTTTTCAATTTTCAAAAATTTTTTTTTCGACGACGTTGTCGACGACGTCACCAACGATGTCGTTGGCGATGACGTCAGAATCGAATGTCCGATTCCAAAATTGATTCAGAAAAAAGTTTTCAATTTTCAAAAAAAATTTTTTTCGACAACGTTGTCGACGATGTCATCGACGATGTCACCGACGACGACGTCGGAATCGGTTATCAGATTCCATAATGAATCCTGTTAACATTTGATTTTTTTGGAAAAAAAATTTTTTTCGACGACGTCGTCGACGATGTTACCAACGATCTCGTCGGCGACGACATCAGAATCGAATGTCAGATTCTAAAATTGATTCAGAAAAAAGTTTTCAATTTTCGAAAAAAAATTTTTTTTCGACGACGTCGTCGACGATGTCACCAACGATGTCGTTGGCGATGACGTCAGAATCGAATGTCAGATTCCAAAATTGATTCAGAAAAAAGTTTTCAATTTTCGAAAAAAAATTTTTTTTCGACGACGTCGTCGACGATGTCACCAACGATGTCGTTGGCGATGACGTCAGAATCGAATGTCAGATTCCAAAATTGATTCAGAAAAAAGTTTTCAATTTTCAAAAATTTTTTTTTCGACGACGTTGTCGACGACGTCACCAACGATGTCGTTGGCGATGACGTCAGAATCGAATGTCAGATTCCAAAATTGATTCAGAAAAAAGTTTTCAATTTTCAAAAATTTTTTTTTCGACGACGTTGTCGACGACGTCATCGACGATGTTACCGACGACGTCGTCGGAATCGGGTATCAGATTCTACAATGTATCATTTTCAAAATTATGTCGAGGTGATAACAATATCACCAATGATAGTAATCAAAAACATGAAAATTTTATCAGTCAAGGAAATTACCTTTACCGTCGCCATTTCATCGCCACTCGTAGCCGGCGATGCTTTTGGCTATGGTGTGGCGACGGCTATCAAGCGTAGCCACTCATAGCCAAAATTTTGGCTGTGACTGGCTACGCTTGATAGCCATCGCCAGCCAATCGCCGGCGATTTTCCCATGCCTACGTTCAAATCCCGTCAACTAACCCGCCATTTTTGCACAACCCTTCCTATTCCCTCCTCCCCCCCCCTCCCCGTAAATCGACACATAAATGGATCACCCAAAAATTTGCCTCACGAAAAAGGGGGCGGTCCCCTTGTTCTATTATTAATACGATATTTTCTGTAGCGTGAATGATTTTGTTTTCACGTTTCGTCACATGACGTGAGTACGTTTTTCTAGACTACAATTGAAACAAGTCATCAGACAAAATTGCTCGACTTCTAAAGATTCAAACTTCATATAATTTACTACGATTCTGTACAAATTTTAATAAGACATCCAATCAGACATTTTTAATTAACTCAAGCGCGATACCATGTACTAGTGTCGGCTGGAATGAAAGTGCTTTTGGGAAATTCAAAAAACAATTTGAAACAAAGATTATTTCCGTCTAAAAAAAGAATGTCAAGTAGATAATGAAGAAGCTTGATTGAGTTTGCCCAAAACAAGACTTTCCCCATTGAAAGAGCAGTCAATTTGGGTTGGAGCAAAATCAAAACTTGGGAGATTGGAGATCGATGTTCAAAATCACTATTAGTCTGTGTTTCCAAATCAGTCTCGAAGTTGTTTTGGTCTTTTGAATGCGAAAGAGCATCAACTTCAAGTTTTCAAAAATACATCCTGTAATGAATGAATATAACAGATTGTTTTCCTGTTTTAGGAATAATATGAAATTTCCAAAAAAGACGACAAAATCTTCACAAATACGCAAAAAATAATCGAATGGTCTATGAAGAATGATGCTCGTAAAACTTTATGGAGTCGTGGGTGAAATATGCATTAGGACAAGATTTGATGACTATTATGGTCGAAAGTGGGATATGATTTGGAGGAGATGTCGGAAAAATTTTGGAAAGTGACCTTATGATGGATTCTACTGTTTTCTCCTTCTTAGTGGTTTACACCTAAACAGAAAAAGAAATTTTTAAGAAGAAATTTGTTGCAGACAGCAAATACCTATTTTCAGCCTCAAATTGACTTGCAGTTCATACTCAAACATAAATGAGTGAAATATCAAGAATTTCTCGGAAGCCTAATGAGACAAAAGTAGAAATGTTTCACCACAGCTTTCGTATGGATTGAAACTAATAGTACTACCGAGAGCAAAAAAAAACCTCTGAGACGTGAAATTACAAACAAGTTCTCAAGGATATTTCAGTGCAATTTGAAAGCAGAGCTCAGCAAATGGGTGAGTGACAGATCAACAATAACATAGCATCAATGGAGTTTGAGCATTCTCGAGCAATTGGCGGCTCTCACCTTTGCTGACGTCACGGGTCGGAGTTTTTACTTACGGTACTTATGACCTACGCTCGTGAGAAAATGAGTTGGGGAGACAACCTGCATGTAATTTGAGAGATTCCAAAACGCATTCTGAAGTGGTTTCTGGCCCTCTAGCTTTGTAGAAAAAAAAATTTGGAAGAACATTGATATCTTGTTTCCTGGTGTTTTGGATCCAGTCTGAATCATATTCTGTAGAGAATACTCCTGTTTTGTTTGGAAAACAGCTGGAAAATGACTCAAGCCATCAAACCTCTGTGGAAATTCAACTTTATTGATCAAAATATGCAAATTATACGGATCTATGAGAATCAGTTCTGCTAAAAACCTATGAATAAAAAATAGAGGCATAAGACAGCCAAATTTAATACTTACGAACAATGGGTATAATTTGATATGGACATTATCCTCGTCTGTTCCTTTTTGCCAAGAGTTGGCAAAATAATATTCACAATAGAATGATTAAAAACGTTTTCTCTAAACCTATCTTAGGATGGGATATACACGTAAAAACAACGAAATATATAAAACTCAAGATCATTAGGACGTTCATTGTCGTTGGAAGTGGTTGTTCATGTGTTCTGCTATCTGAAAGTCGGCAATTTCATCTAGAGTTTTGTTTTTTAAAGTTTGTCAAGATTTTTCTTAAAGATTGATGTTTATGCCATCCAATCTCAATTTTCGTTCGTTTTCTGGGGTCACGGTGACTTTCAGCGAGAATATTCGGCAGACAGGCGTGTGAAACACAATCTGCCAAAAACATGTCTCAAAAATATTACTGTGAAGTCGATACTTAATCGCTGGTCTCACACTGTTTGTTACTTTCTGTTTCTTTACGTTTTCAATCTCTGTACCTCACAATGTTTACTAAATTCACTTAGATTTTCTCAAAAAACGTGATACTGGTGATTTCTAATAGCTGACCTCTAGTACTTCCACGGTATCCGGTCGTTTTGCCGCCTCTGGCAAGATGCATTTCGCTACCAGCTCTCTCAGCTGCAAATTGGACTATTTTTCATCTCATCGCCTTGCAGGCTAAGTGGCTCATGCTGTGTAAATTCGTTCTTTCAACTCGGCACCCAAGACTTTTTGTTGTAATAGAACACACGATTTGTGGTTTTTGGCGTTTGAGCCAGAAACTCGGAGATGGGTAGACCAGGAACTAACCTGATGGGAGTAGATATCAGCCGGTAGTGGGGGGTACTCACAACTCTCGATTTTTTTACACAGAGAGTACAAGTTGATTTTGTCACCATAGAAGGGAGACTGAAGTGCAGCCATCTCGTACAAAAGACATCCTGTTGACCACAGATCTGATTTGAAGTTGTATCCTGATTCTTGAATTCGTTCAGGCGACTGAAATTTTTTGTTTCATTAGTTGAATTTGAAAACTATTTTTGCTTCTGACATCGATTTTGAAATCTCCAAAAATGTCTATTTTACAGAAAAGCTTCAGAAATCAATTTTTTCGCAAGTTCACATTTGAAACTTTCCTGGTTTTACAGCATTTACAAATTCATTACCCAAAATTGAAATTCTATAGTTTGTACAACAAAAACTGAACGTTTTTTTTTCTCTTTCGCAAAATTTAGCAAACCCAACCCTTACTCTATCGTGTCACTCATAATGTTATTGACAGCCTAAAACTGCGGCTTCTCAAAATGATGGCTGTAAACATAATTTTGCACCTTCGTATTATGATACCAAGTTTGTAAATCAAAAATCGCTTGATCCTCTTGGTGTCATCGACCTAATGTTCATAGAAATGTTGCAATATCGAACTTACCATGTAATACGGAGTACCCACTAATGAGTGAGCTGCGGTCGTCTTTGATGAGAAAAATCTCCCCAAGCCGAGATCACCGAGCTTGACGACTCCATTTGCGGTGATAAAAACGTTTGCAGGCTTTATGTCTATAATTTTGAGAAAATTGAAATGTAAAGGGGATTATAATAGTCACCTCGGTGCATGATTCTCTTCGAGTGCATATGGGCCAAAGCTCTTGCCAGCTGTACAAAATACTTCCAGATTGTTCGTTCTGGGATTAGGCGACCGTTTTTCTTGAAGTGCTTAAAACTGGGTGGATAGAAAAAAAGACTTTTGTACACATTTCGAAAAATATAAACATTTCGGACTTTTTCATTTCAAACTTGGCTCTCTAAGTTCTTCTCTCTCAAACCTTTCATATTTTAAGGATTTTTTCACGAAGAGAAGGTGAGATTTTGTACATCACTTTTTGTTCAAAACTATTAAAAATTTTGAAAACCTGATAAGAAAAATAACAACAGATAGCCGGAAAATACTGTATTGAGAATCCTGACATAGTTTCAGAAACTGTCTGAACGTACCTTGATCATTCTGCTCATGTCTCCGGCTTCCGCCAGTTCCAGTACGATATTCAGCTGGTTGTTGTCGATAAAAGAAGCGTAGTACCTGAACTTTAACTTGCGAATTTTTTTGGAAATAACAGGAACCGTATGATGTTAACATGATTGAGCTGCTTCAGCAAATCAATTTCTTTGAGACAGTCTTGCCGAGCTTTTTCGTTTTCCATTTCGAAGACCTGAGTAACACGTGAGTTAGTTGAGATACAACTGCAAAAAGTTGATAAATTAAAAAATACCTGAATTTTTTTCAGTGCCACATTCTGATTGTTCCACTTGCACTGTGCGCGAAAAACCTGAATTTCAAACTGTTCAAAGGTACTTTTTTCAACGTTTACCTCTGAAAACTGTCCCTTGCCTACTTTTTTGTCAATGATGAACATATCCAACGTTAATTGCTCGGAAGGCAATTCATTAGTAGTTGAGACACTTGCCATACCTGGAGTATAGAGTCAAAGAGAGGAAAAGATAGAGAAGGAAGAGAAGGAGAGAGAGAGAGAAAGAAAGAGAGTGAGAGAGAGAGAGAGAGAGAGAGAGAGAGAGAAAGGAAACGAGTGATATAAAGATACCCATTCGACTTGAAACTTGTATCTATGGAAACAGAAAAAAAAATGGAAAAACTCGTGTGAGACATGGCTTCCGGTTAAGCCTTTGCTCGAGTGGGAGCTCATGAAATCGGGAAAACTTATTTAGAGCAAAACAAGGTTGGTAAACGGCGAAAATGCAGATGATGAAACCTTGGGAACAAAGAATGAATCACACATGAGATATATTCATCAGAACGAAAAGAAAGAGTAGGAAAAATTATTAGGAAAAATTTCGAGAATCTTTCGAAGAAGAACTGTGAATCCTCAAGTATTTGATTTAAAACTCAAACAAGTAAATTTCACTTGAATAAAAATTAACGAAAAACAGTCGTAGGAGAATTTCGAAAAAAAAGAAGTAACTATAAAGTAGGTCGAAGTTTATGACTGGTCAAATTTAAAGTTCATTTGTAAAACGAACGGGGAACGTAATTATAGCCATGATAACGGGAATCATTATTTCGTTCAGAGAAAGTTCGAAAAAATTATGAACGGAAAAGATGACTTACCGGGGAAATACTCTTAGACTTGAAAATTTGTGAAGAAGAAAACGTGTTGAAGAACGGTAGAATTGTTGTAAAATTTGAAAAATTGGATTCTGCACAGAAAAAATCTGAAAAACAATTTCCATAGAAAACAAACGAACCAGAATTTTGAAATTTTGAAACATGAAACATTTCAATGAGTTTATTATATATGAAACATGTGAAAAAAATCTGCTTAGAAAAAATCTGAAAGAAAAAGTTTATGAATTCTATGGCAACTCATGAATTATGCCTTTTCCGTGAAAGTGCGACTAACATTTAGATTCCAACCAAAATCTTCAGAATTCTAGAATACGAGAATTGAGAAAGCGAATGTGACGGACGATAATTTGCAATGAGACGACAGACTTGTTTCTATCACACAGACTATCAATTCGTATCTACGTCATCCACCGTTTTTCCTCCATTTTTTCTCCGCAAAAGCTCATTATGAAACTTTTCATCGCTCTATTTATTTTTAAAAGTCAGATGACGTGTTTGATGTTTGTGCGAACCTTGGTTAAGTTGTGAGTTATACCTGTAACTCGATGAAGTAGGGTTATCAGAGCGTAAAAATTTAGCAGTGAAAAGTGACATCAGATAGAATTTGAAAAAGCGTGTTGTTATTGGAAAACTATGCTTACAAATGCTCAATTTTTCACATGGATACGCGAAAATAATGGTTTTTATTCGATTGTCCCAAATGGGAATGTGTATTAGTTTTTCGGCTCCTGATATCCTGGCTTCTGTTTTCTTTACTTCTTGGGCTAAACTTCTGATGATTTCTGAAAAAAAAGAATAAGAAAATTGAAAAGACGAGTTCTATTGTTTTACACACAGTTAAGAGCAGTGAAAATTTAAATAATTCTCAGTTTCTCTAGAGAAATTTAACATCCGAGATTCAGAGACCAAGACTAACTCGAAAAAATTAAGATTAACTCGAAAAGACTAAGACTAACTCAAAATTGAATTGAACTTTTTTTGAACCGTTATGAACTTTCATTATTACTTCCAGACCTCTCATTCTTTGGTTTTGACAAAAATTGGATAAATTTTAGATTTCCAAAAAAATGCATACTACAGGTCTCTCGGAAGTAGTTCTCATTTATTTCTGTAGTGGTTTAACCACACACTTCCTCTTTGATCATGTCTAGAGTTTAGAGAAAGACTAGTATCAAGAAAATAACTGCAGATAAGCTTCTTGGATCAATGTTCACGTGCGGGTCACATGTTCCACGTATGGTAAAGAATGTTTTGATCGATTGTTCCTTTCATCTCAACATGAATCGTTCTCATTACTCTATTTGTGTATCTTAAAACACAGTCAACACTGATTCATGATTCAAGAATGTGAGTCAAATGCAGTTTTCTGTGAGTGCACTCCGACCTGATACAAATTTGACAGACGCGAAAGTGCGCGTGATCTGCATTGCAGATTTCACGTTTTGTGTCGTCAACCAAAAATTGACTTCTCTCATTTTTAACTTTTTTTCTGAGAAATCTGCCTATTTTTCACAGTTTCATTTGATATATGTGATATAATCATATTTTCTGTTCATGACGGTCATTTCCTACTACATACCCATTCTGTTATCCAGAAAATGTCGTGGAAAATGGTTTTTAGGATAATTATTTATATGCACAGTGCTCCCAAACTCGTCATACAAAAGCGGAAAGGTGATTTTTTAATTCGAGTCATTCAATTACCAACAACCAACGTGTATGAGCTCACAATTTTATAATAATAGACCAGAAATTTGTTTTCTCGAATTTTAACAAGTTACATGTTCAGGATGGAAGCTGTCGTTGTTGAATCTGGATTGGAGGGCTCAAGTACAATGGAAAGTTTAACGGGTTTTCAAGACTTGATCAATTCTCTGATGATTTTTTATTTTAGAAGTGCTGGATTTGAAATCTATAGGTGAACACGCCAAGCATGTCGCACACTTCAAACAGTCAAAACATCAGCCGTTGATTCAGGTGACTTTCAAATTCAAAATCAACTTTTTTTGATAGTAAAATAATGTTGAATTAAACTTATATAAATAATTCCAGGGCTCCGTCTCTAAAGAAGCGGCCATCGCAACACACTCATCATTACATTTGAAGTTGTCACCAGAGAAGGAGAAACGGTATATTATCATTTTATCCAGTTCTAGGCGTTTTTTCCAGTATTCGTGAAATGTACGATCGTCTGGACGTTGATAATGATGGGACAGTAGATATTCGAGACCTGACGAGTGCGATGCAGAAAGAAGTGAGCCACATACCCTATCAACTTGCTCCGGTAGGATTTTGGACTGCATGAAAATCAGTAAAACTGTTCAGAAATTGATGGCTCGCATCAAATCCGGAGAAGAAGATGTTATCCGGTTCAAAGATTTTGCTACTTACGTTATGGCACATGAAGAACGTTTGGCAGAAATGTTCCAGCAGATTGATAAGAATCGAGATGGTGAGCCTTCAAAATAAATTTTACTATTATTTTATTAAGGAGAAGTCGACGTCAGAGAGATCAAGAACTATTGCAGCGATTTGGGATTGCCAATGGATGACAAGAACGCATTGAGTATAGTTAATTTGTGAGTTCTGATTTACTGATAACTGTTAAAAACAAGTTAAGAATGGACCAAAGTGGTAACAAATCCATAAACCTTGCTGAATTTCAAACTTACATGCTTTTGTATCCTTCGAGTGATTTCCGTGAAATCATCGACTTCTGGAGACACAATTTGGTGACAATTTTTGCCTGACTAAGTAAAAGTGTTTTTTTTTTTAGAAAATTGATATTGGAGAAGATAGTCAAGTGCCAGAAGACTTCACAGCAAAAGAAATGCAAACGGGTGTGTGGTGGAGGCATTTGGTAGCAGGTGGTGTAGCAGGAGCAACGTCTAGAACTTGTACGGCTCCGTTCGATAGAATTAAAGTCTATTTACAGGTATTTGTTCGCTTTTTCTTGAAATCCTAGTTTTTCAGGTCAACTCGACGAAATCAAACAAACTTGGTGTCATGAGCTGTGTACAAATTCTGCATGCGGAAGGTGGTATCAAGTCGTTCTGGCGTGGAAATGGAATCAACGTCGTCAAGATTGCTCCAGAATCAGCGATCAAGTTTATGAGCTACGACCAGCTTAAGCGATTGTTTCAAAAATATAAAGGAAGTGAAGAATTGTCTACAATTGAAAGATTGTTAGCAGGTTCGGCAGGTAATTTCTCGACAATTATTCAATTTTAAATCATATTCAGCTGGTGCTATCTCACAAACCACGATTTATCCTATGGAGGTTATGAAAACCAGATTGGCGTTACGTCGAACAGGACAATTGGATAAAGGATTGTTCCATTTTGCGCACAAGATGTATACCAAAGAAGGAATCAAGTGTTTTTATAAGGTTTGATCTGTTTTTCCGAACAATAAAACCAAACTTTTCAGGGTTATGTACCAAATCTTCTGGGAATAATTCCGTATGCTGGAATCGATCTCACAGTCTATGAAACTCTAAAAGCTATGTATACGAAGAGACACACGGTGAGAATTCCAATCTCGTTTATCACTTATTTTTATTCAGGACCATGCGGAGCCAGGTGTTCTGGCACTTTTAGCCTGTGGAACTTGCAGTTCGACGTGCGGACAGTTGGCGAGTTATCCGTTAGCTCTGGTTCGGACACGATTGCAGGCTAGAGGTAACTTTTGCTTTTTGAAAGACTTTTTTGAAAAAAGCTTTCTACTTTTTTTCAGTTCGGGAATGGGAAAGTGAATATCTTGCGCGAAGAATCTGTATTACATGCCTAATCCCCTTATTTAACTCACAAAGAAGTAGAACAAAGCCACCAGACACAAATTAGTATCCAATTTTAAGCTGTAACAAACAACTCTCATCAACCGGACACGATGATTGGTCAGTTCAAATGTATCCTACAGAACGAAGGATTTACCGGTCTGTATAGAGGTATCACACCAAATTTCATGAAAGTGAGTCTGCGTTATCGCATAGAACTGATTTCCTGTTCCAGGTTATACCGGCAGTAAGTATAAGCTACGTGGTTTACGAGAAGACACGACAGAAGTTGGGTGCAAATATGTCATAGAAGTGGTTGTATGCAGTTTTAGTTGTAATCAGAAAAGTTTTGGATAGTCTGTGTTCATCGAGTACCCTATAGGGCCCATACATGTCTTCCAGTTAAATCGATTCAGATCTAGATTATTTTTCATATTGAACTACTATGTAGTGATTCCATCTCAACTTGTAATTTGGTTTTATTTCTATTGTAAAGAATTGATCGCTTGAAATGTGTTATTCAGTTGTCCTCCTCATTTTTTCGTTCGATAACTGGTCTTTGATAATTTTATTTTTTCACCTCTCACCTTGCCTTAGTTAGCGCTTATCTGCTCAACTGGTATCGATTGTAGGTATTTGTCATTTATGTGTTTTTCCATCTGTGGCATTATGTTGTACGTCATTTTATAAAGTATACAATTAGATTTCATTTATTGAATTTACGTTCATATTGAAATGTATTTTGAAACAGTACCCAATACAATTAAGAAAGGAATTGGAAATGACGTTTCTGTGGCAAACTGACAGAAGTTCGTCTCTAACATGAATGTTTGCATTCTAACAAACGCCTATGAGTTATTTTTTCACTAAAAACACTAACTGACACAAGGCGACTCAGAATGAGTTAAGTTCAACAAAAATTCAAAAACTGCGCATGGAAAGTTTGTTGGATACGTCTGTAGGAAAGAAACTAAAGTGAAAATTGTGTTTGTTTTCAGTAATACAATGATTCAAAACTGGTTTTGTATTGAGAATCAGGAAAAATGGGATAAAATCACAATCAATACACCCAGGAGACTGGCAACCACTGCGGGAAAGCGGGTAGTTTCTCTACAAGACGCTCAAGTTGGGTTATTGTGTCGTCAATGTCGTTGTTCACGACGACGTAGTCGAAAAGGTGACCGAAAGCTTGTCGAAGAACGTCGGACTCATGCAACAGACGTTCTAATGAGCCATCGGGCTGAAAATGAGTTTTTATGCATTTTCTCAATGAAGAAAACATACATCTTGCAGTCCCTGAAGGTTAGGAGCAGCTATGAAAACCACAAACGGTGAGTATTCGGCAGTACGGAGCACCTTTAAGGCTTGAGGCTCAACGTCAAGAATTGCAATTTTGCCGCTCTTGTGAATGTTTCTAATTGTTTCTAGTTTTGTCCCGTACATGCCTGAAAACTCATGTTCATTCTAATCGGTAAATGCTGACTAACTATCTTCATGAGTTCCATATTCAAGGTACTCATTGTTCTGAATATCGGCGGTCATTTGATCATTGGAGACAAAGTAGTAGTGCTTTCCATCAACTTCTTCTTTTCTTGGTGGCCTGGTGGTATCTATAACTTTGTTTGAACAAAATTTCCAGAATTTCACTCACGGGGAATCGGATAAGCAAATCGATTTGGATGTCTGTGAATGAGGGTGTTCTTGATATGTCTTCTGCCAACTCCATGCGCGCCAAGTAGAACTAGTGTTTTCCTACGGTACTGTGATAGCCTCATCACCTGAATGCAATCTCTTAACATTGAAAAAAAATTGATTACCTCCTCATACGTCACCAAATCAAGTTGATCGAAAAGGGCAGAGTGCTTTTGCAGGTACTTTGTTGTGTAGTACTTTTTCTTCTTGTTGAACCACATGCAGTGTGCTGAAAAGTAGTACTTTTTCTTCTTGTTGAACCACATGCAGTGTGCTGAAAAAAACTTCTTGATTTCTGAAGTTCTCACATGTGTTCTTAGCCCTCTCCATAGCTAGACAAGCCGTCCTCCATTCCTGAAGCTCTGGCGATGGAATAAGTCCTGCCACTTGTTGAGAAGCGGATCGAGCTGTAACAAATAGCTTGGTAAACTGTATCTTGCTCAACTCACCATTCTGGACAGTACCCAAAGATGGAAACGTAGAGACAAATCTCGCCTGCCACCAGTTGTGATCGTCTTTTGATATGACTTGCAGAATATCTCCGGTTTTGAAAGGTACTCCTGCTTGAGGGCAAGGTATAAGATCGTCCTGCCCTGGCTCATAGTCAAACTGAGCTCTGACGAAGATTTCACAAGCTGGAGGTGCCGATCGATAAGAGGGGATGATTTTGAATGTGACCTTAAAAATCAATAAGTCAAAAATTCAATTTCAGCTTACCTGTCCCCTCACATCACGTAACATTTCTTGTAGAGATTCAACGTTCCGATTTGCCACACTGATTCCGTTGATTTCTCGGATTTCGTCACCTACGTGCAAAGTTGCTGAATAAGAATATCAGAATACAAAAATTGATACTAGGTATACCTTGTCGGTGAATCATACCTCCGTGCATTATCCGAGCCACAAAACATCGACCGTCTTCGTTGACCTGGAATATGAGTTTTCGTGACCTTTCGTGATTGCAATGAAGTTTTTTTGCAGTTTCAGAAGAATATGTTTAAGAAAAAACGCCCTTTTGTTTCCTTCCACTTTTAATTTTCAATGAACGAGTTTCAAAAATGAGAAGTTGAAATATACATACTTTGTCTAAGAAGCCCTAACGCAAAGAGGTGAAAATTTCCACGTTCCAAAATCCTTATGTTCTTTCTGAGAAACAAGATGGATTGTATGTATTTCTTGAATAATAACTTGTTCAACGGGTTCAAAACATGTCATCTTCTCATCACGCTGATCCACAAATCGGTGTCTCTTTGGACCCGCTGTCGATCAGCTCTCTCACGCATAAGTGTATATTTTTATGTGTAACAGGAGCGACAATTGCCGTTTGATTGATGTCAAATCCGACCGACAATCATTTCTGAGCTTACTGCTCATCTTATGATTGCACACTCCCTACTCATTGCACTCGTCAGTCTTTTGGTGTCAAATTGAGGTGACACGGACATCTAGTGAATGATTATGATAACCTTCAATGTGATTCCCATTGGTTCTTGAGTGTCCTTTTGAAATTGCACAAGTCGCAGGCGGGACATGCAGTCGTAGAGGTCTTCGTCATCGTCATCATCTGCAACTTGTTCATTGTCTATTGAACTTCGTTTCAAAACAAATCAGACATGGATTGAGTGTTATACTTTGTGTCTGGACAAACTTTTTCTAAACGAAACTTCAGAGTTAATGGAAAAACTTACAAGAAGGAAGTGTGCTGTTGAAATTTTCGGAAGAAGTTCCTGCTCGGTTGGATCCCAGAGGCAGTACTCCTCCATTGAGATATTTGGAGTTGCTTGTTGAATTACACTGAAAAAAGTCAATCAAACCGCTCCTCCATAATTTTCACCTGATTTTGACTATCACCCGTTATCGTATCATCGATTCTTTGAATATCATGAACTTCGCAAATGATCACATCGAGGGCTTGAATACAGCTCTGTAATCCATCTCATAGTGTGCACTTTCACTTTTGCAATTATTTTTTTAATTACTGCTAGGCTTATTCTTTTCATTCTGGTCTTATTGGTTTGCGAGACGAACAGGGATTAGGAGTACTTTTAAACTTTTATGTTCCAGAGAATGGTGCTGAAGACGTTAAATCTGCTGATAGGTGCACAATCCCGAAATTTTTCACTAAAACCATTAAGAAAAGTTTGGAGTTCCATTCAGTATGTTCAAATTTCTTATGTGAATGGAAGTAAAAATGGTTGTGGGAAAAATTTAACATTATTAAATACGAAGTAATTTTTCGGTAGTCAGTTACTCAAAGCAAAAAAAACCATCACACATATCTAGCAAGATGTCTGACCGATTTCAAACGCGCGCCAGTCGCATTTTTGTAAAATGAGTACGGTAGGAGTTGGGACTCTCACAACGAACAGTTAGATCTTTGTGGATTTAAATTATTATTCTTACTTTCAGTCCATTGAAATTGAAGACGCATTACTTAAATCGTTCTTGTATTTCAAGGCGTAACTGCTACGGTACTAAGTAACCGACTTACGAGGTAAGACTTTTTTACAGGTAGAGGAAGCTATGTGCATCATAATCATATTCGAAAAGGTCTCCAAAAGCTTAATTTATGAATTTTTCACAAAATTGTACAGTTCATTCCCAGTGACCAAGCTATAAGCTTTAGTAACAACACGCAGTAATCGTTGGAAGCTAAAAAAAATAAACAAGTCTAATGTTTCACACAGAAAACTTGTGTTGACCAACTCTGACGGCTTATAGAAAAAAGATTATGGGTGAAAAATTTTGACTTGATTTTCAAACAAAAAATATTTTTGAAAAACCAACCACACGACTGTAGGACATACTGTGAGACTATGAAAATGCTCTGACTGCCAATAAAATGACAATTCTCACGTTTCTTGCTCATACAAATACACTTCACGGCGAGACTTTATGAGGGACCATTTGGCACTTGATAATTGTGGTTTAGATGTAACAAATCGCGATTGGTTCCAGGTGTTGTTCACTTTTACCGGTCAAAAATCAACTTTCTCTTTTTGCACTAAAAGAGCTCAAGTAACGCATTAACTGGCAAGCGGATTACCATCTAACGCTTGTTACTTTGTTTAACGTTTTCATCTTCAAAGAAACATGAACATGTTTCTTTTAGAACTTTCAGATTTTTTCAAGAAAAATATTTTCCAAATGAAAAATGTGTTTCTATTAGAACACATATGACGAAGTTGTTCCAAAAAATGTTACTTTCGAAAAACTCAAAAAATTATTTGTGCGAAATTTGTTTGAGAATCGTGATTATGTGCCGACACAAAACTTTGGCGGGATGACTCATGGAATGTTTTCGAATTCATACTCGAAAAAACTCCTCAGGCTAAACCAAATCATTTCAACTATCTAAAACTCTCGCAAAGATTCTTCATGAAATAGGGCGGTAAAACAGAAGAAATTGTTTTAAAAGTGTTTATTTTTTGTTTTTCATGCCGTAAACTTCAATCTCACTCTCAAGCTTCCAAAAAACGATATCGTTATCAAATCAGGTTCGAAAAAAAACACCATCCATTCGAAAAATGTTTACCCAATTCAAATTTCTTAATTGTGCTGGTGGTTGGGTGCGGGTCCCATGAGATTCCATTCATTTGGCTGGCCATCTTTCAAAATATGCGTTTCGCGTCGATTTGGGTTTTTGTCTCGTGAGAATAGAGTAAGTAATGAGAGAACTTACCGACAGATGTGGGTTGGTTAATAGATTCCTAAGTTGTTGTGCTTCTTCGCTTGGTGCAAGCAGGGATTGAACCGAGTCGACACACTGCAAAAATTTTCTGGATCATGGGTTGGAGAGGGAAGCATCTACATAACCAAATCAAAAAGACTGACGCTACTTGTTACTCGGCCCACGACCCTCCGAAACCTAATTTTGCAGTATATTCAAGTTGCGGACGTGCTCGAGTTTGAAGCAGTTTCTTCTGGCTTGTTACCAGACAACTCGCCGAAACAGACATATTGTCAACAACTGAGTTACACTAGATTGACTAGTAAAACATAGGTCAGTCTCGGCACTAGTATTTTTCAAAAACATTTATGAATTCCAGAAACAATACTTTTGAACTTTCGGCTGAAAACTCCCGTAAAATAGCTGGAAAACACTCGAAACTCTTGTCTTTAACGATTCTCAATGAATCTGGGCAATCCTTTCGGGGAACGTCTTTTGTGGTAATTTTAATGAAGCAGCCTAGCTGGAAGATTCCCAAGAGACACATGTACGTTGTCGCAAACGCCTACACTAATGCATTGACTGATGCCACCTTTTCTCGAACACATTCCACAACGTTCAAATGTTTCGAGGGTGGTCAGATTCAGTTTTAGATTCAATTGAGCGTAACACACGCACAGAATGATACTTCAGGAAGCCAAAACTTCCGATTCGATGCTATTTTCAGAAGCAAAAATTGAAACACGCAAACCTGCTTTTGTAACGACGATGCTTCCACTTCGCTATGTACAGGTTCGAATGGAAGTGCACTGATCTTGTCATACAACTGAAATATAAGAACTATATTGTGTACTTTTGGGGTATAATCAGGCACATAGAGCCGGCTGTCTAATCAATCAAGCGCGCTGTCGTTTGAGAAAAGAGCAGAAAGATCAGTTCTGGCAGAGCGAAACAGGAAAAACATGAGATCTGTACCAGTGTGGTAAAAGTCGTCGGCTGAGGTTCTTCCTGTGGAGGGCTCTGGCACACTGTGGTCGGTATCCGAGGTGGGCTCCAATGACCGTTTGCTACAGTCGCACGTCGACCCATCTCCGCTTGTAGTTCCTTCAATAGCGATAGCTGCGGCGAGAGCTGCTGCTGCCCTTCCATCCCTTCTGTAGTGCTGTGCTTGAAGGAACGATGTGTCGTGACAGCAGAGTCCTCGATCGCTCAGAGCTCCGATGCACAGGACACAGACGAAGAAAACCAGGAACGAGCCGATTAAGATGGCTAGTAGAAGATTGTGGAAGACGGTGGAATCCATGCAGACGCGGTGGCCGTCAGACACTCTTCAGCGCCAGTCTTCTTGAAAAGGCAAGAAGATGAAGAAGAAGGGTGTGGTGAAAAATGGATGGGAGGAGGGGATGGTTTCTAGAGGGGCTCTTTCACTCACTCTTTCGGCTGCCCGACCACCAAGGACACGCCCATACTCACCTGCTGCGGCAGTCTTACAGCCGTCACTTCGGTCGACATCCACCTCAACTGCCTATTGATCAAAGCCCGCCCTATCTGGCACTTTTGACCAGCCCCAGTCTTTTTTTGATCGTGAGTGGTCGGAGTTGTGACGGCACAGTCTCAGAATCGGGGGAGAGGGGAAGAGCGAGAGATGTTGTTGTATATTTAGAGTCGGCAGTCACGGGCTCTTTGACGGAGCAGCAAAGAGGCAAGTACGCGTTTAGAGGCGGTCCCACCACTGTTGCAGCTGTGACAACACGACGACGAAGTTGATGCGAAGGTGCCAAGAGAGAGAGGCCGAGTTGTTGAGCATCAAATGAAATTATCGCGCGTGGCCGTGAGAGAGCCCCATTAGAACTCCATTCAAGTTGCCGACCTCTGCCTGCTGCTCATCCTTGGGTCAAACAAGACTACTGGTTGTTATTCTGATTCTGATCCTTTTTGTTAAGATTCTTCGTTCTCGATTAGCAAAGGTATAACAAAAAACGTGGTTTTCATAAAAATATCGATGAGTTAAGATTATTACAACAAGCTTATTCCAGCAGCATTGATAAACTTCAGAAATCATCCATGTAATTGTGATTTCCCGTGAGAATTATGACTAATTCAATTTTGTATATGTACATTTCTTCAGTAGAAAAAAAACAAAATATCATTTGTGTCTTTAGAGAATTTGTTTCTTATACACTGTGTTAAAAAAAAACGACAAGTTCTGATTACGGTTCATTTTTCCACAATTTCTGAATACTGTGGGAACTTCCAGCACAAAAGTTGGTAAGCAGCTCAAACCATACATTTCTTCTAAATTTCAACCCGGACGATTGATGGGCTCTAGAGTTATGCTTGCTCGCTGAAATTAAGGTGTTTACAAGTAACGTCAAGTTTTGCATTTTTTGTCTGTAATTGACACATCCGGAGCGGAACAGTGAAATATTGAGCATTTTATAATTGAAAATAGTCAGATAAATCTCAAAAAATTGAAAATTCTGGTCAGGCATAGTTTTTTAAGAAGTGAGGAGACCGGAGAGCAGAAAGTTCTATTTTTGTTACAACAGGCCAATGAAGCTTTTCCGATTGCATTTAGGCTTTGTCAACATGAGGTTGTCATTTATTCATAGATCTCACCACATTAGACTGAACAGATCAACCAGAAACTGTAATTTTCTTAGCTTCTCCCACTGCCTCGCCAGTCTGCAACATGTTCTTGGCGTCATCGTCAAGCTCAGAAGTGAAATTTCTTCAAGTACGGCACTCAAAAAATGAAAAGAGATTCTTTGAAAAGGTATCATTCTATTTCGACATTTCGTAGATCCTCTAGACAATTTATAAGAGCAGTCTCATGTGACACTGTTGGAAATGGCTTGTAAGATTCCACTGATCGCGTCCTCTCCCTTATTCTTATTACAGCTCGCTCTTCCGATTTTTAAAATTTAACTGAATTGAGGTTTTTAGTTCCATATCATGCCTTCTCTATTTCTGAGTACCGTACTTAATGAAATTTTACTTCTAAGCTTGACGAAGAGGCCAAGAACATGTTGCAGGCAAACTATGCCTGACCAGAACAAACTACTATGCCTGACCAGAATTCTCAATTTTTTTGAGATTTATCTGACTATTTTCAATTATAAAATACTCAATATTTCACTGTTCCGCTCCGGATGTGTCAATTACAGACAAAAAATGCAAAACTTGAGCTACTTTTTAACACCTCAATTTCAGCGAACAAGCATAACTCTAGAGCTCATCAATCGTCCGGGCTGAAATTTAGAAGAAATGTATGGTTTGAGCTGCTTACCAACTTTTGTGCTGGAAGTTCCCACAGTTTTCAGAAATTATGGAAAAATGAACCGTAATCAGAACTTGTCGTTTTTTCTTAACACAGTGTATCTTAAAATTCTCAGCATTTGAACTTTCATTACGAATATTTTCTGTTTATTGAAAAAATCGCCTAATCCACAATACCACATCTTTCTTCTGAAGTATCGAGAAAAATCGAACAATTGTTTTCATTCATGTGAAAACTTTCTCAGATCATGAAACTCAATCTCTAAACTTGAATAGTATTTTTTTGAAAAAAAAACAATTATTTTTACAATCAGATAAACTCTGAGAGAACTCAAAAAAATCAGCAGAGTCAACGCAACACAACCCACAAACCAAGTTCTCGCTTCCTCGCTCTGACAGTCTGACGCTCAGTGTAGATAGCGGAAGTTGAGAGAAACATGTCACAGTTGTTATTCTAACCGCAAGATAAACAAACTCACTCTGAGCAGGACGTTCAGATTGGGATCTTCCGACACCTGTTGATAGCACGAGTCTTCGGCACGGTAAGCGCTTGAGTCTAGAAGGCAGTTGATGGCGTCGAGCGACGACAAGACCTGAAGTTCATTTAAATTCAGCTTGTAGCAAGACAGTTTTTCAAGTCATCTTTTGGATGATAACTTTTCGTACTCTGAAAGGTTTTCTTTTTGTACAATAGTTATGATCGTAAAAATTTTACTGTATTTTGAATGCTTTTTTTGGAAACGACTTTCACAGGTGATATTTTCACACTAGAAGTTCTGGTGTAAAATGTTGTTGACAGGCTCAATCATCCACTTTCGAGTCTTTTTTCTTTGGATGATGAATTTTTAGAACCGCTTCAAAACTTTTTCACAGGTCACATAAACATTAGAACAAAAACTTTTCAGTGATTAAAAACTATTTTGCAAAACTATCAGTACCGAACAATGTTTTTACGCCAGAATTTGTGAATCCGATGACTTTCAGAAAGCAACAAAAAGCACGTTTTCCCCTGGATTGACATGTTTTCATGGCTTGAGGTTGGTCATAACTTCAATGCTTGAAAAACTTCAACAATCAAACATTTGCTTGTTCTTTTTTCATCTCCCGCTGGATTAGATTTCTCAGTGAAAGAGTTGAGTTACATTACGTTGAACTGACACTTGACATGTCTAACCGTTAACTCATTTCGGGTATGTGTTCCAAGATTACGTGTTGAAGTTTGTTTATGTTCTAATCTTGTTTCTAACAACTCTCATGTTTTGCTCGGAACAATGGGTGTCGCAAAATGTGACGAATCAAACACGAAAACAAATTACTTGTCAGTGACAGGCTGAGAACACGTTATGAGTCAAAGTCTAGACAGGACAGTGCAAAGTCCGAGTTTCGATAGTTTCAATTTTCAGTTTTCTGTGGTTTAACTTCAAAACGTGATTGCTTTTTTGAAAATTAATAAAGTTTATCAACGTCATGCGCTAGTTTTCATATTACGTTCAAGAATATCTTGTCTGAAAAGGATATATTCTTCTTTTCCAATTTTTCATAATAAGTTCAACGTTTTTCCATGTGCGGTATTCAAAACAATTTTTTCATGAACCTGAAAAATATTTTTCTCTGTGGCTTATCAAAAATGAAGTTTTGATCCATTTGATTACGCGCAAAAAAACTCCAAAACTTAAAGACCACAATTCAGTATGACATCGGTATCGAGAAGGCCAGTTTGGTATGACTTGGGTACTGGTTTGGTAACACATCGGTAACATTGTGGTATCGCCACCCCTCATAATACCGGACCATTACCAGAGTTCTTAAGAACCAAATACAAGTTTTACCGTCCGAACGGAAGTAGTTTTTAACGCAAATTCTAAGTAACTTATTTTGAGGTTTTAATGGTTGTTTTTTTTTTGAAGCTTGCGTAACACATCCTTAGTGAATAAATTTACCAGTTTCTATTATCTCAATTTTTGTCACATTCTAGTTTTCATCTGAAACATCAAGTCAATTCGTACCTGGAAGGTAGGCGACAAGTCCGCAGGTGGCTTTATCTCATCGTTCACGTTGTTCAACTGCTCAATGCTATTATCCCGATGGCAGCAATCTCCACCTGGCGATGCACTTCCAATGTACGAAACGGGACCGACCGGACTGAACTTGCCGCTGTTGACAGCCGACATGATACTGCTCTGTAGAAACAAAATGAGTTTTTCTATGATGGGTAATCAAAAAAAGTGGTGTTTCAAGGAAAGTTCTATAAAAGTAGTTCATATCCCAGATAAAAATTTTGTTCAATGAGCTATTATAAGTTTATAAAACTTGAGATATTGTGAAAAAGAAATATGATAATATCTGTTATGAGACTTGAATTCTAACGGATTTTCATGAAAAACACTAGGTACATTCGACTTTTGCGTTCAAACTTGATTCGGAGAAAACCATTTCTAACAAATTGGCACAACCCCAATTGCTGGATGAAATTCTTACAAAGAGAAGAAAAACATTTTTCACGATACCTTGAGTTTCCTTGCATCATTGTACCTCTTCATGTACTCAATCGTCTCGTTCATGTGTCTTCTGCTCGCTGTGTGCTCTTTATCCTTTATCCACTCGTGAGAAAGCGCCTTGAAGAAACTTTTAAGCAGAAGTTATCTGTGCTAACTCACCTCTTTGGCGGTTATTCTTGCTTTCGGATCAACGTACAGAAGCCTACTGACGAGATCTTTAGCGCTCTCAGTAACGTGCGGCATGTATGCGTTAAGCTGGAACAAGAACGAATAAGAAATTTGACAATGTGAAATGAATCCGACAAATCAAGCAGATTGAAATTTGAGATGAAACGGAGACTCACGTCATAGGTACCGGAAACGATTCTTTCGTAGACTTTATCAGATGGACCACCGAATGGAAGTCTGCCAGAAAGTAAAAGGAACAGAACAACTCCTGCAGACCACATGTCAGCTGCACAGTCAACAACCATCTTCTGGACAACTTCTGGAGCCATAAACTGTGGGACACCAACTCGAGCTGCAATATTCAATGATGAAGATTTTTTCGAACAAAAAACTTTCAGCTTTTATGTAAAATTCAGGACCACATCTTAAATCAGTCAATTATTTTTCTTTTCCAATTTTTTGAGTGAAAAGTTTTTTTTCTGAAACGATACATTTTTTTTTGAATTTTTTAATTAGACACTCGGTTAATAACAATCAATTTCCAATTCAAATAATCTGCAACAGAAGTAACATTTTTTATAGTTAACAAACTCTATGTGTTTTATAATTGAGTTTGATTCTCCAACTCTGACAAGCATTACTTAGGAATTATGTAGTTTTTTCGATTTTCAGTAAGAATTAATGTTTAATGTACAAAAGTTGAAAACAATTTTCTAATTTCCATTAGCATGCAAATAATAAATCTTTGATTCTTTAAAGAAAATAAATATCCATTGCTCGAAAATTGAAGGCCATTTTTCCAACTCAAACGACCTGTTTCCGTTTTTGAAGAAACCAGAATGAATTTGGGAGAAAAGTGAAAAATTACTTGCAGGCGTTGGTACGTTAGGGTTCAACGTTATGGCGACACCGAATCCGCAAAGTTTCAAGCACGCCGACGTGTCTTTTCTGAATAACACTTTTTTTTTTCAAAATTTGGAAACCTCACGTTGCTAAAACAATGTTATGCGGTCGGATATCTCTGTGAACGACTTGTCTCGAATGAATATAATTCAAGCTGTCCAAAAGTTGCTTCGTGTAGTGACTGAAACAAATTTCCAGTGGAATTCATGAAGACAAGTAACATACCTGATCACGTATTCTGAGAAGACAAATCCACTACTTGCTCTTTGAACAATCTCAAAACAGATATCACCTCCTTCCAAATTTTCAAAAATTAGATGAGCGTTCTTTTCATTACAAATGACATCTTCTAATCGACAGATGTACGGATGTTGCAAATTTTGGCATAATTTGATTTCTTCTTCTACATCTGGAAAAGGGAACATTGACAGATTAAAAACAAGAAAGTTACCTCTCTCACTAAGTCCATTTGTCGTTCTTAACTTCTCATAGTTTATTGTCTTAACGATGTGTTTTCTATTTGTTGCTTTGTGCACTACTCGGTATACTTTCGAGAAAGGGCTCCTAAAACGTCCTTTGATTCTGAAGACATGTGAAACTCACTGTTCGAGAGACTCCCTGACGAACAAACCGTGCTCCTGGAGTGAAGTAGCCTCGTCGGGGTCAAGGCCCTTCATTGCTTCTGTTTCTGGAAAGGAACACGCCTTATGGCAGGTACATTCTGGCAGCCTTGGGTTTTGGATCTTGCCAGCCGCCGTCATTGAAGGTGAGGGTCGGAAGAAGGAAAGGGCAATTGGCCAAATTGTTAGTGTCTCTTTTCCAAAAGATGCGTAAAAATGCTACTCTTGTGTAAGTCAACATCAAATGTTTCACTCGGGATTGCGCGCGCGCCAGTTTCGAGATCGAAGCGAGACAGTGTAGGGATTGAAGGGGCACAAGAACATGATATGAAACATGGCACTTGAGCAGCAACCCATCCCACACAACCATCAGTGCTTTTTTGCAGTTACACCGGAAGAGAGAAATAGAAGATAGAGGTAATAAATGGCATCGGCCACCAACTGTGCACACCCCGAAACATGCCGCTAATCATCAATCTTCCAAAATGTTCAACTTACATTTGATGAGCAAATGGTCAGCCAGTGTTGAAAGACACTTCCCACCCTAGAAATTTTTTTCGTGTTTCATGTTTCTTTAAAAGAGAAAAAAGTGAGAGAAAGAAGAGAGAGAGAGAGAGAGAGCAAGCGCGAGGACAAGAAAACGTGCGCAATAGAGAGAGAAAAGAGAGAGAAAGAGAGAGAGAACGAGAGAGAGGGAGAGAGAGGGAGAGAGAGAACGGGAGAAAAAAAGAGAGAGGGAGAGAGAGAGAACGAGAGAGAAAGAGAGAGAAAGGGGGGGGGGGTAAAGAACTAGAGAGAAAAGGAGGAGGAGAAAGAGAGAGAGAGAAAGAGAGGAGGAGACAGAGAGAGAGAGAGAGAGAGAGAGAGAGAGAGAGAGAGAGAGAGAGAGAGAGAGAGAGAGAGAGAGAGAGAGAGAGAGAGAGAGAGAGAGAGAGAGAGAGAGAGAGAGAGAGAGAGAGAGAGAGAGAGAAAGAGAGAGAGAGAGAGAGAGAGAGAGAGAGAGAGAGAGAGAGAGAGAGAGAGAATAAGAGAGAATAAGAGAGAAAGAAAGTTATCATCGATGAACAAAGCTCTGGCCGGCATAACTATACTATTTGAGAAATTCGTTGAACTGGAAGTAGCAGAGCAGTTATAATTGCTATGCTTAATGATAGCAGTTGTCACGGCTAATTCGAATAGAGTACACTCAAAGTTTATCTATTTTTGCTTGAAACTTTTTTTTTTCAATGTTCAACTAGCAGGAATATGGAAAAACTATCTCCCAACGTGTTTTGTCTTGACAAAGTTTGAGATTAACGTAAAAGAAAAGTTGTATAAAATCTCGTACGTAGTTAACGAGCTTTCTATGAAGAGAATAAAAGGCGACTAGAGCTATTGGATAAAATATGAGTGATGTCCTTGACAGCAGGGCATAAAAGCGATAAGTGGTCTGAAGAAAAATTGCCCGATTTGTGAGAAGTCTGAACAGAATTGGCATTGTATGTGTGTATGATAGCCGGGCAGAAATGCCCATACTGAGCAAACATGCAAAACTTATTTGACAAGATTGGCTGACTCAAAAAGTCTTACACATACAAATGTTCGGGGGTGGGTGGGAGGTCTAGTCGCGGCGAAATTAAACGAATTTGAGAGATGAACAAAACGAGGAACGTCTTGCCTTGAAACACACGCCGTTATGCCAATAAATCAAACCAAACCACCATTAAGATTGGGAAAATGTATGGGAAAAGTGCTGCTTGCGGTGGTTGAAGAAGCTTGGAACGAATTAAAAAAGATGGCAGGAGTAAAGTTATGGGAACGATGCAAATGGCATTGAATTGAAAGCTTCGGAGGTTTGTTTTCGTCCGGAGTCTGTGTTCATGAATTGGCGTACGGATGAATAGAATGTGGCGCTCGTGAAACAAAACTGGGATATTGATAATCAAATTGCGTTTGCGTTTGTGATCAATTGGGCAACATTCTGGAGTGGCTTGGAAGGGGGTGCAGAAAAAAGAATGGAAGCCTCACCTCATATGAATATGGATGTATGGGTCTCTGTTAGAAAACACGTTTTGTTTTCCATGTTGCCATTTTAATAAAACTCGAAGCTGGGCGGAATGAATGAACGAGAAAAGATGACTCGGTGAGAAGTAAGATGAGTCTGATTTTCAAAGTTTCAACAGACGAAAGAGAAAAAAAAATGTATAAAGAGCAAACGTTAAACCGGAGGTTTTTTCTAACCATGAAATGTCGGTGTAAATAATAGTCAGACGATCAAAGTTTGAGCATCAAAAAAATGTCGAATAGTGTGAAAGAGAAAAAGTTAAGCCCAAGGTCATTTTGATTCTATTCTTTCTAACCAAAAATGTCGCCGGAGCAGTAAGATTGCCCCAGAGGAGTTCATACGTGGGGATCTTCCGCTCTTCGAAGAAACTCAACGAATCGAAAAAGCGAAACTTTGCCAGCTAATTTCCTGCTAAGAATTGTTCGTATGGCTGTGAAGCTGGCGACTCATAGGGGATACATAAAAATTTTATGAACCTTTTTCTTGACTCTTCACCGGACTCACTGAGGATCATAATAATTTCTGGTTAGAACAAAAGGTTTCGACCTCACGTGACTGATTGGGTTTTTCTCCTCACGCGGGAGTAAATTTGATTACTATACACCAAATTGTAATAATGAATCAAAAAAAATTTTTAACGCTTCGAGAGTTTTCAAAGAGACAAGTTTCTCAGAAAACTACATTTTTCAAACACGAGTTTCACAATAAGGTATGATTCACAGGTTTCGAATTTCACTGTGAAAAAAAATTTAATTGAAAAAATCTTCGTAGTTATGTTTATCAAAATTAATGGACTCTGGAATACAATCGAAGTCGATTTGAAATTCTACTAAAAATAATCTAGCGTAAACTGATGCGAATTAAATTTTTCAATATTCAATATTGAATTCAATATAGAGAGAAAGATTTGAGAATAATTCTTGAAAATGAATCATTTCGAAACTTCCGCATGAACCTTGCGGTGTTATTTCATTTAAACTGAATAATACTTCTGAAAATGTTCGAAAAAATTTGAAGTTGTTTTTCAGAAAATTTTATAGGAAAGCATACCTACTGGAAATAAAAGTGAAATGACTGATCGAAACTCTGATTATCAGAGAAAAGAATGAGGTAAAGATAACAAAGGCTCACGGCGAATGGAATGATAATGTTGAACATCAGTTGTTAGATCGAAACTTCCGGTGTAAACAAAGTAAGAAGAAGATCAGACTGTTGTGGTTTGAGGTTTTGCCTAGTTGCTTGTTGGACTCGGGTTGCAAAATTGTGGACAAGCATATTGAAATGTGTAAAGAGGCAAATGTCAGTCAGTTTGGTGGTGTGGCTGGCAAAGTCCTTGTAATCATATCAATCAATGAGTTTTGCCATTCAACAACTGTCCGGTGCAAAGAAAACTAACAACTTTTTCTGACACACATCGGCATTCCGACACAACAAACCGTGGGGCACAAAGATATGTATAATAGACAGGTTGATCAGAACCGACAAGTTATAACGCGAAGTTTGTTCTCCCATCCATTTTTTCAACTCAAATCAGTAACTTTTCCGTATTATTTTTCCATCTGTTCTCAAAAACCATGTATTTAACTCTTTCTGACCTTAAATTTTAGCCACTGCTGGATAAGGTAATGTTGTATTTTTTCAAATTTTCGACATGTTTTCAACAAGCTACAGAATTTCAGAAGGTTCATGTGACATTGTTGGAAAACGACATTTTTGGAACATATTTTTCTTATTTTGATGCATTCCGATGCTTCGAGCCAGAAACGAGCATAATTCCTGGGATCCGGGAAAATTATCAAATGAAAAATGTGTTTCAGAGGAGGCAGAAGGAGAATAAGAGAGAAAAAGAGAAAGGGAGAAGAGAGAGAGAGAGAGAGAGAGAGAGAGAGAGAGAGAGAGAGAGAGAGAGAGAGAATAGAGAGAGAGAGAGAGAGAGAGAGAGAGAGAGAGAGAGAGAGAGAGAGAGAGAGAGAGAGAGAGAAGAGAGAAAGAGAGAGAGAGAAAAAGAGAGAGAGAGAGAAAGAGAGAGAGAAAGAGAGAGAGAGAGAGAGAGAGTGAGAGAGAGAAATTTCAGTAAAAAATATTTCGAAATTTTTATTCCGTCTTCCGGTTGCTCATACTGATCCAGAAAATGTGACTACATTGTGATAGTAGACTCCAGTTGATGACAGTACACAACAACATATCATGCTTGTTAAGTACTAACGTAAGTCAATAGTTCACTATGAGGAATAAATTGCGCATGCTAAACGCCGGCGAGCCGACATTAGGAAAAGACCCAAAAACGAGTACGACGTGATCCAACTCTGCAAAGACCTATAATGACATGTGCACACTTTTGCCGCTTGTAAAGCCAAGACAGCATCATCCAAATTAGGCGAAAGAGCGGGTAATTCGACATTTAGAGTTCCCCAACGATGTGCTGACACGGGACGAAAATAGTTAAAAACCACCTCAGTTATTCGAGAAGACGGAAAATTGACGAGTGGTAAGTAGCAAAAAAGACATGTTGTGCCGTGTGTTTCTGCGCATAGAGTGTCTGAATACGTGTGCATATGTTAGAGCGTTAATGAGAGCTGGACAACAAAGAAGGAAGAAAACTCGGAGGAATTCGAGAGCCCAAGTCAAGAAGTCTCTCTCTTCCGTTCTGAGCTCTTTTGTCTTTTGCTCACACACACAGACACACACCCGTTTCCAATTACCACCCAAAAATGACTTTTGAGTGTATGAACCACACTACTCAACTTTTCACTCTCGTTTTTTTTGTGTCCTTCTCGCGGACTCGCAAAGATTTTGTCGTGTTGACGAGAGTGGTTTTGCGGATGGGCGTGGAAGAGGTTGGTGCTCATTCCTGTGGCTCCAGACGCAGCTTCCCGCATGGCTTGCTTCAGCTCTTGTCCATTCTTCTCTCCGGTAAGTCTTGCGGCTTTAAAATCACTGAAAAACAAAATATGACAAATGTAGACAAAGAATACGACTTTTTACTCTTTTCCTCTCTTCCCGCTCGCCGCCGGTTTTCTCTTTTTCTCGCATTGTACACGATCATCTGACGAGCTGTTTGTTTAGAACGCAGAAACAATACCACGAGATGGTTATGTAAATTCCGCACTCGCACATGATGATTGGACTATTTTCCATATCATCGATTGCCAATCAGACTTTTATTTCACTTCTATAAATCATAAGTATTGCTTTAGTGCAGAAAGTTTCATGCTGGTTTTGAAATTTGATCCGAACTTTACTACACGCAACCCTCTTCGTTCAAATATTCCGAAGTAGGTCTCGGCGATTTGCAAATGCTCAATAGGAAATGACCAGGACAAATCTAATTGAATCTTGGATGTGAGAGCAAAAAACCTAAGTGGACGTTTCTTCCTTCGTCTCCTTAATTTGGCCGAATTGGGTGTATCAAACAATGAATTCGGCCGTGCATTTGGAACTCTGGCTTGCAGAATTGGTACAATTGCATTTGAGCGTCCTCATGTAAAAAAATCAAAAGTTCCTCATGGTTTTATTAAACGCGTAATCAAACATTCATGTCACGTCTCGAGTTCTGATTTATGTTTCGGTGAGTTATGAATATTCACAGGTTATTGGCATTGTTCGCGTTTTGTGCACAGCAGACCTGTCATATTAACCATCAATCAATGGTTTTACAAAATCTATGAGTCACTTTTCACCTTCCTCATGTATTTTGAATTTCCACTATTTTTCCAAACCCATTTCATTAAGCAAAAAGACGCGCATCTGGTCAAAATGTAAAGGGCGAACGGTCGCCTCTTAAGTGCCACCAGTGTTTTAGTCAAGGCCCATCTCTCAAGCAAACAATGCAAATAAGAGCTTCTATCGATTTCAAACAACTTTTTGCACGTTTCATCAAACCGTCTAGTGTTGTTTCTTTTGCTATGTGTTGCTTTCAACAAATTTAGTATATTGATAACGTTTCCCTGAGGCTTTCCATTCAACAATTGCGCTATAAAATGCGCATATCACAAGAAAAAGACATTCTGAATGCATGTGATCGGCCTTCTTTTCAATTTTACACAAAACCCTTCAGAAACGAACTATGAGCACTGATTGCCAAGCTCAGTCCACTGTCTCCAGCTTGGATGGATGTACTACTAGGAAGGAACGTACATTTCAGGTAATTTTCACTTTTTTGAGTTTATTGAACATTTTTATTCCCAGGTGGTTCCTGTCCCAGGTGAATTCAAAAGAGGGAGATGGAAGTGCGTTGATACACGCTTTAAAGGAGACGTCCACAAAACTACTGGAGGTTTTTTTGAAAATTTTCTGTCATGTTTTCTCTGAATTATGACATTCTGACAAAATTACATTATTTCAATGGTACAAAAAAGTGTCTAGACAAATTATAAGTGTGTAGTTGCACTTTTTTCTTCTGGAAATAAAATCGATATATTGATTTTCAGTCTTCGCAGAGTACCCAGAAGGAAAAAACTCCATAGCATTTATCAAAGGCGATACAGTTACGGTCACTCATCGCTTCAGGAGGGTATATTTTTCCGGCTCACCACCTTTATAATTGCACATTCCAGGCGGAACCAAGTACTTCCACCAGACATGGCAGTGTTAGTGTTGTTATTTCTTTATATCCTATATCACTTGCTGAATCCCGGGTAAACAAATGAAGAAGATGCACGCCGGGCTTCACTATCTCGTTGCCATAGGAAAATCATGTTTTTGCCGTTTTTATGATGCTGCTATAGCTCCTGCTTTCCAATAATCAGGTTTATCTTTTCAGAATAAGGAACATATGGGCAACCTGGTCGCTTCAGAAGCATCGCCATCGCGAATCTGCTCGACTGAGGTAGCGTATTTAATGGTCTTCAGAACACGATATAATTCATTCAGACTCATCGCGATGACGTCATCTCTGTTACAGTCGTTGATACAACTCCTAGCACAGTTTTGAAAGATATAGAATCCACGTATAATAAGTAATTTCAGGAGCAATCCAGCGTGGTTGTCGTTTCCCAGGAAGACGGGTGAGTATCGAATAATATATTTTGGAACTCAACAGTACACTTTAGTAGCGCCGTTCAACAACCTCAACATGGCGTTACTGCTGCGAATGAGGCAGTGGTGAACATCGACAACAAGATAGTTCAAGCAATGGTATGATGACGCGACAAGTTGTTTTCTACTAGAAAGATTTTAGGACCTTGTCAAGACCCACTTAACCTTTGCCGTTCGTGAAGAAGTGGAGACACTGAAGACGCATATTACTGAACTTCAAGCGAAGGTAAAAAATATAAATGGATCACTTCAAAGACAAAGTGTCGATAAGTAATCTGATTTTTTGATTTGGTACCAAAAATTTGACAACGTCTTTGTATCTCTTTCTCTCTTTTTTCTCTCTTTCTCTCTCTCTCTCTTTCTCTCTCTCTCTCTCTCTCTCTCTCTTTTTTTCTCTTTATCTCTTGCTATCTCTCTCTTCTCTTTATCTCTCTCTCTTTTTCTCTCTCTCTTTCTATCTCTCTCTTCTCTCTTTTTCTCTCCCAGACAGAACATTTTAAAAGTTGAAAACAGAGCAGAATAAAATTTCTTCTTGTGGACTTCCTTTATATAAAAAAATGAGCATCCGGTTACCAAAAAGAACACCTTTTGGCCAAAACTCGAACATTCAAAACATGGAAAATTTCAGTTGAATCAACTCAGAGCGGAAAACAGATATCTACGGGAGAACGTTCCATCGGACGTCGTAGCTTCGCTCTCTTCAATCAATTTGGTAAGATTTGAAAAGTTGCGAGTGGAACATGTTCTATTCTTAGAACATGCTTCAAGACGAAAGCCGATCTCCAGGAATTGAGTTCCATTCACCGATTCCATCAAACCAGGTACACTTTTCTGAAATTTGACAGATTAGAAATCATACTCAGACCACTCTCAACACTGACATTTCTATTGGAAGCAGATCTCCATCTCACAATGAAAGCGTGTCTCCAAGCCGTATGCAACAGGTACATTTTTGAGAAGCTGTTGAAATTGAAGTCGAAACCACATCTCTTTTTTAAGCTTAAAACTGCTATTTCTTATCGTTACTGAAATATTCCATTCTTAATTAATAGAATTATCGTTTCTTAAAACATATATGAAATTCTGAAAATAATTTCAAATTTTCAGTCCCCTGCTCCAGGACACGATGATCGTCATCAAGAATGAAACAATTTCTCTGAATTTTGACGCCAAGCGCGATTTTATTTGTATTTATTCTCCCGCTCGCTTCTACAATTTAGCTTTACGTTCCACTACGAGCTGAAAAAAGCATATCAACGACTTGAAGTTGCAGTTTCGTTGTACTTTCACACCTCTACGGTTTCATGTTAGTGCTTTTTTCCCATTTTTTTGTACTTAAATAAAAAATTGGAAGGACATTGTGAACTGGATAGATTACACTGTACGATTTGGCCGATTGTTGACGAAACTTGAATATGCGATCGTTATGAATAAGGTTGTGTGTTGTTGTTGGTAGAAGTTGTAGTAGTAGTGTCTATGTTCATCAAACTGTGCGAACTTCGAAGATTGTGTCTTATGAAGGCATTTTCAAGAACTCGTTTCCACTAAACACAGACACACACACACACACACTCATACGCCCCGTGTCAATCCGCCTGGCAGTTTGTACAAATCAGACATAACACGAGAATCTTCGCCTTATTGAAATCAAACAACCCGTTTTGTGTCATAAGAGAATAATCTCTAACGCGTTTGTAGTTACGTCTTTTGTCACGACTGTTCTCTGTAAACTAGAGCTTTTTGAGCCCGAAATGGGCAAACAGTTTGTACAATGATGCTCAGTTGAGATCAGAACTTTTATCTGTCTTTTAAACTAAGTCATTTTCACTTTTCTTGATTTCTACTCAAAATTTATTTCATAGGTGTGAAGTAATGTTTCCCTCAGGTAATTTCCAATTAATTTGCGTTTTCGTTTTTTCCGGTATTTAAATTTCCTACAGTTTGTAAAAAACAACTGTTATTCAAAAAATCACTACAAAACTTCACGAAAGATCAGTTAACCTTGTTTTGTTTCAGTGAAAGTCACATCAAAATCTGTTTTGTGTCATGATAACATCTATGACTTGATAGATCATCATGAACTCTTCAAAAATCATCCTATTTTTAAACAATTTTTTGGTAAAAGTTATGAGTTTTCTATTCAATTTGTTTTTCTGTTCACCTTATAGAATGATCTTTTTTATGTTTTTGAAAAAGTATGTATCACGGAAGTTAAACATAATATGAAGTTTTCTCTCTTTCTCTTTCTCGCTCTCTCTCTCTCTCTCTCTCTCTCTCTCTCTCTCTCTATCTCTCTCTCTCTCTTTCTCTCTCTCGCTTATTTTCATCAAATCGTTGTTTCCACCATAATATCTTACATGCCTCCAGAAGGTGATCACAAAAACAGTGGGGTATGTCCAGTTCCTTTCTCATTTTTAGAAGTGGTGTCCACCCCTTTTGCCCTTACATCAACAGTCGAATCAGATATCTTTCATCAACCCTATCAGAACTACATATTTTCACTTCAGATGGAACGTATCTATGTTTTTCTTGGGTTGTTCACAATCGTTTACTTCCTTGAAGCCATCGGAGGAAGTTACATCAATTCTGCCGTTCAGAATATCGAACGGCAGTTCCAGATGTCTTCTAAGACGTCAGGATTGATGATTGCTGCTAGTAAGTGATGTTTAGATTTGAAAAATATAGGAATTGATTCAGGTGACTTTGGATATATCCCGTCTGTCGTTTTTATTGCTTATTTCGGGTCTAAAGGAAACAGGTTAGTACTTGGAGTGGTTATGGTTTTGAAGAACAATTCACACCAAGGATGAACTGTTTTCACATATCTCGAGTCACTTTTTCTCTCACTGCCTTTGCTAACAGCCAGAAAAAACACACCATGGCGCAGCAATAAGCGTACCAAATATGCCACTTCTCTGAATAAATGTATCAGAAAATGGAGAAAAAAATCATTAAAAGTCCTGTATAGAGAATTTTGACCTTTCAACTTTGGTTATCGTGATATTTTGTTTTTATTGTTCTTCGTTTCCTGAACTTGCTTACTTGGAGATATTTCAAGAAAGTCCTGATGGTTTTTGAACTTTCTCTTCAGAAAGTTCAACATCCTTGTCGTATTTTGTGAATTTGTTTTTTTTACAGAGCATTGGTGGGGAGTACGTGAAAATGGATTTTTGTCTGATTTCTTTGTACAAGAACTTTGAAATCATCAAGTTCAAAATGCCACACCTTGAATAAATCACATAGATCATTTATTAGCTGTGGCGACCAGAGAAATTCGCCGAACTGTTGATGGTTGTTTGATGATTGCAAAAGCGCGCGTTGTCTTCACTATAATTATAGTTCGAACACGTTTGCTGATCTTTATAGAGCGAAATGGATTGGAGCGGGAGCTTTGCTGATGTCTGCCATGTACTTGATGCTTGCATCTCCCAACTTCTTGTTCCGAGCCGGAGCCCATGAGCCCAATACGACAGCAATCATGGTACTGGTTAATGTTACTGTAGCGAAATTCAATTTTAGCGTCAACTAACACCAAAAGCAGAGCAAATTTCTGAAAATGCCACTCTTAAAGATCTTCTAGCATATCCACTCGTGAAAGACAGAATTCCATCAGCAGTGTACCGACAACTTTTGCTTCTGGAGGAAGATGAATCTTTGGTGATTTCCGAAGATCAACATTGTGAAAGCCTGTTTTTTTAGATTCAAACCCATGGTCTCAGGAAGCCAACTGACAACGCGACGTACTACACTGTAGATGGTTGGCTGATTGATGAAGTAAGATAACTTCTAAATTTCACTGAAAAATAACAGTTTTGAATGGTATTTTTATTTTCATCGTGTGATTGTTCTGTAAGAATCATCCTGATGACACCACTCATTCTAGTTGGGAATCAAGTTTGATCAGAAAAACATTACAACGTGTCTGATACGTGTATTCAGGCACTCTTTGCGAGCGAAGATCTTCTAAAGTCTAATGGGGACCAAGCAAAATTACGTGGACTACTGTCTGACTACATTCAAAGACGTGTTAACAACAGTGAAAATGATTTGATCCGGATCAGGAGATCAGCGTCAGCTCCGTTTGCGTTCTGTGGGAGCCTCGTGAATCAAATCAGAACTACCATCAGAGTTGGTTTAGTTTATTTTGTGAATTTTATAATAGTTGTCAGAGTTCCAAATGTGAGCAAACATCTTCCAACAACAATCCATTCTGGGTATTCTTCTTTGCCATGCTGTTTCTAGGCGTTGGACGAACAGTTCCGTGGAGCTTGGGAATGCCACTTCTCGATGACAATATCAAAAAGAAGAGTCTTCCTGCTTATTTTGGTGAAAATTTTTGTTGCAGCCATAAGAATATTGATTTAGGAGCCATATCTTCCATCAAAGTTCTCGGACCCATATGTGGATACCTCATCGGATCTGCTTGTAACAAACTCTACTACACACTTCAAAGTGAGAATGCTGGAGAGTTTTGACAATTGGGCTGTTACAGCTCCTAGAGGACTCACGCCAGCAGATCCAACATGGATTGGAGCATGGTGGATTGGTTTTATTATCATCGGGGTTTTTGCCATTTTACCAGCAATTATGCTGTACTTTTTCCCAGCTGGAAATAGCGGGTAAACAATATCTGGATAATTATAACACAATATTCAGTGAGAAAGGATCCGGAGTCAATCTTTATGACGTTAGCAAAAAGGCACAGGATCTGGAAAGAAGACCAGATCGAACTTATACAGAGAGAATCAAAGGTTTTGTTTGTTAGCCGATTTTCTCACCGGAATCGTCACGAATATTTCCTGAGACTTGTTCTTCAATTTTCTTCAAAACACATGAACTCATTCCGAAGAGTAGGCATATCACATAAATTATTATTTTAAACCATGTTTTGATAATCAAAAATGTAATATGAATACGATACCCTTCAGACTTTACAAAAAGCTGCAAAGAAGTCATGACAACAAAGATATATTTTGGAAGTGTTATTGGAAGAATATGCGACATCTTAGCTTTCAAAGGGTACATCGTTTTTCTTCCTAAGTATCTGGAAAATCATTTTGGTATCCCGCAATATTTAGTCCATCGATACATGGGTAAGAATATCAGTGGAAGTATTTGAAAACTTAATTCAGCATTATTTGGAGTGTTTGGATTTGGTCTGGGCACGGCATGTGGAGGTTTCATAACAAGGAGATTCAAACTGAACGGAAGAAGAGCGGCATTGTTCGTTCTGATTGTTTCCCATGTCAACTTGATCCTCTATGTGGCAAAAATTTTCTTGAGCTGTGAATCGACTGTCAACTCTATTGGAATTCACAATCAGTGAGTGAAATTCATTTGATTTCCAAGTGGAAAAAACAATGTTGGGAATTATGAATTGCACAATTGAATCATTGCAATTTTCAGAGAAACAAACTACAACTTCACTAAAACTTGTAACGCAGATTGTGGATGTGATGGAGTCCGCTTGTATCCAGTTTGCGATCATACAGGGTTAGTAACTATTTCTCTCTCTCTCTCTCTCTCTCTCTCTCTCTCTCTCTCTCTTTCTTTCTTTCTCTCAATCTCTCTTTCTCTCACACTCTCTTTCCCTCTCTCTTTATCTCTCTCAATTTCTTTCAAAACCTTTCTTTCTCATTGAAATAAAATTTGTGAAACCAAGAAAAAAATCCGTTATTTTTTTCTAAAAACTCAATTTCAGACATGCATACTTCTCTCCATGTCACGCAGGTTGCAGAGAAGCAAAATCGTTCCCAGAAAACCCAATTCTGGTTCGTGTTCATGAAATAACTTGAACGGAATCAGCGTTTCAGACATTCTCCTCTTGTGAATGTGCTCCAGGAAACGTGGTCAGCAAAGACTTCTGCCAGAATACGTGTAAAACTAATACAGTTCTCTTCTTCCTGACAGTGCTTCCTAGCGCGTTTATGGCAGGACTCGGAGTGGTGCCAGGAATGCTCATTGTGCTGAGGTTTCATTCAATATTCTGTTTGGAAGAAATATGATCCAATCACCAATCTCGTTAAAAATTCACACATTCCAGATGCGTTCCACCAGAAACAAGATCTCTGTCACTCGGACTCCAAGGAATGCTAGTCTCACTTTTTGGAACTCTGCCGTCACCCATATTATGGGGAGTTGTCATTGATGCTGCTTGTTTGGTCTGGGATCATACGTGTTCTGGAGCTCGTGGAGCTTGCTCTATTTATCATCCTGAAAGATTGAGAGTTTGGTGAGTCAATTTACAGAAGAAACTCGTTCACTTCGTGGGTTTTCAATTTTTTCATTGACTACTGTGACAGAAGAAACAACAACTGCGAAAAATTTTGAACTTTTCAGGATGCATGTCACCTACTGCTGTATCCGCTTAGTTTCTCTGTTCACGGACATTTTTGTATGGTATCACGCAAAGAATTTGAACATCCTGGATGAGCCAGAACAGGAAAATGTGAGTTTTTCTCATATTCAAAATTACAGGGTGCGCCGTAAGTATTGGTCGGTTGTAAAACCGCTGCCACGTGGCGCAAAATTCAATAAATATCTTCAAATTTTCACATCATGACTATGAAAAATATGGAAACAAAATTTGTTCTATGACTTTCAATTCATCTGCTTCTGACTCCGATGACAGCGTAAAAACTCATCGGATACGGGGTATCGCCAGAACGCAAGTAGTTGTCGTCAAAATTTCAAGACTGAGAAAAAAAACAAAAGACTGAATTTCAAGGGAATATACCTAAAGGTTATACAAAAAATAAAATTTTAAAAATTGAATTTTGACGCGCGACGTGGCAGCATACTAAACGCAAAGTGATCGACCAATACTTATGGTTCACCTTGTATACAGTAATTCAGAGAGAAGAAATTAACGATGATAAGAATAAAACGACTTCCATCAAATTGAAAAACATCAGGCAGTGAAAAATTCCCGATAAGGACTAACACACTATTACTGTTCATACTGGTCAATCAATATTGCATTTCTTGTGTTTGTTGTAAATATAATTTATGATAATAAAGTGTTAGTCGTGTTGTAGTGGAAGAGAACGCATATTATAATGTTGCCGTTTTGTTTCCAATAAGAAATCTCATAAAATGTAAGACTGCTGAGGATAGTCATTTAAAGTTTGAAAAGCATGTAGCTACACCCGGCATAAATGTTGCATAACTATAATTGTTCGGCATGTCCTAAAGTCTAAATTTTGTATTGGTCCAAAAGTATGAGAATTGTCAGAAAAAAGTGTATCTGATTTTATTACAGACGATTTCGCAGGAATTTTGTAACAAAGTGGCTTTGTAGACACAATTCAATTTCCTATCGTAGAGATGGGCAATTCATAAAACAGCATCCATGTGAAAAAAACTTCTTTTTAGGTAATCGTATCATTAAGATGTTATTTATTGTTAAATGAAGTTCAAAATTTGAAAATAAATAATTTATTAGTAATACAAGAAATATTCGTTCCCGGAAGCGTAATTGTACAAACAACAGTGATGGAGTAAAAGTGAAAAATACTACGTTATTTAATGAAGTAATACATGACATCCCGCTATTTTGTCGATGAATTAGGCTGCGTTCAGTTTCAGGTGAGCCTTGTCCTCTCTGTACACCTCGTTTGGATTGAGAAGTTCGTGAACGTAGTGATATTTGCCTCCCTGCAATCATTATTTTTTCCCCCTCTTTCTCTCTCTCCCCCCTCTCTCTCCCTCTCTCTTTCTTTCTTTCTCTCTCTCTCTCTCTCTTTCTTTTTCTCTCTCTCTTTTCTTTTTTTCTCTCTTTCTCTTTTCTCTCTTTCTCTCTCTCATTCCCACTATGTCTTTGTTTTCCTTCATTTTTTTCTCTCCCACAAACCTCTTTGAAATCAGTCACAGTGTGACCCTCTCCTCGCAAAATCCACTTCGTGGTCAAAAGTCCTTCAACTCCAACTGGTCCACGAGCGTGGATTCTTCCAGTCGAGATTCCGACTTCGGCTCCAAGTCCGAACCTGTATCCGTCAGCAAAACGAGTTGACGCATTGTGGAAAGCACATGCACTGTCAACATGCTTCACAAAGTATTCAGCAGTTTCAGCTGAAAAATTGAAACATTTTCACTCTTTGTTACTTCCGCTCACTATTAGACGTCACAATCGATTCAGTGTGTCCTGATCCGTAACGAATAATGTGTGCCACGGCTTCTTCGACATTGTCGACTACCTAGAAGATGAATTTTAGCCAGAAATTTGGTATTGATAACCTCCAGCGTGCACTCCAATGAACCATACTCGAATTTGAGAGACTCGGCTTGTGGTGGGGCAAACTTCAGAAGCGATGTCAATTTTGGTCCAGCGTGCAGTTTGACTCCTTCTACCTTGAGCATGGCACAGAGGTTGTCAAAGAATGCTGATGTCGCCAAATCCTTGTGAATAAGGATAGTTTCCACTGCGTTACAGGCAGATGGGTAGTCGCACTTCGAATCTCTGACAATGTCTACAGCCATCTGAAGGTTTTAGTGACTTTTCAGTCAAATTGAACAGCTCACTTGTTCATCACACTCTTTGTCGACGTACACATGGCAGACACCTTCAGCATGTCCTAAGACCGGGATTCCTTTGCTCTTCTCTTGCATGGAGCGAACGAGTTCGGAAGATCCACGTGGGATGACCAGGTCAATGAGTTCCTGAATAATTCATTGCTATTTAATGTCGGCACATCGTCAAATGCTTGACTGCTAATCGACGAGAGACACAAGTCATTCACGAGACTTTGTGTTCCTTGCGGGGGCGGAAAATTGAAAACATAGATCTGGTAAATGTTGTGATACCTTAAGTTGCAGCAGCTCAGCCACATCTTCTCTGCTTCTGACCAGAGTGACGGCGTCCCGCATGTCGAACCCGTGAGTTCCAAGAGCTTCCTGTAGTTTAGTAATCATCATCTACCATCTTCTCACATTCTCTCACCTGTACAATACTATGCAACATTCTATTACTCTCATCTGCTTCCTTTCCTCCCTTGAGTAGAAGCGAGTTACCAGAGGCCATGGCCAGCGATGCTACCTAAAAACGTTTTCTAATATTTCCGTTTCGTTTTCGGTGTTCCCCTATATGTCTCAAGAATTCTAATTTTTAGCCAGCTGGCTGCTGTTACGCATATTCCAACCAAACAGCTGATTTTGTAAATCAACAATCGCAAAACCAAGTTCAAATGATTCAATGTGGTCTTACCTGTGGTAAACAATCCGGTCTCGACTCAAAGATGACCATTAAACTTCCGATCGGGACTGTGACCTGCTCGAGATACAGGTTGTCTGACACTTTCACCTTCCTCAGCGTTCTACCTATGAGGGTTTCAGCAGAATCGGCAATCATGTTCAGACCGCTGTGAAGGTCGGCAAGCTTAGCTTTGGTGAGCTTCAATCTGTTGAGAAGCTGGACGTCGAGTCCTGTTGGAATATTATTAAAAACGTCCCACAGTACCTTTTTACCTGTATTCTTCGCGTTCAACAAGTCCAGCCTGTTCGCCTCCATAATGTCATTCTCTCTTGCGATCAAAAGACCAGAGAGGTGTCTAACCATCTGGGCTCGCTCTTCGTTAGACAGGGCTGCGAGTTGCCTTCCAGAATCGCGGCACTTCGTGGCGACCTCTTCGATTGGCGGTCCTTCATAGCGTTGGGTTCTGCAGAACATAGTTCCTGCCTTTTTGCCAGCTACCGCGTCGGTGATGGCGTTTTGCGCAAGTCCGTTGGTAATGACAGTTGTTACTCCGTGCTCGAGGGCGGTTACGCAAGCGTTCACCTGTAAAATTGACATTGCTTCTACTTTTGTGTTCTCTTACAAATACATATTTTGCATTTTCTCACACATCTTCCACGTTTCCACGCAATCGTTTTGCATGAAAACGTGAAACAACGTACAACGTTTCTAGGCTGATCAGAGAACCTCGTCAACCCTTTAAATCCGCACTTCATCCGTTCCCATTTGCAAGAACCAGTCAAAGATCGGGATAAAGTTCACACTACATTTCCCACTCACTTTGCTTTCCATTCCACCTGTTCCAAATTTGCTGTTTGCACCAAAGGTCACGTGCGAATTTTCCGATGGGACAAATGTGTGAAGCAGACGGGATCCTTCCTGATCCGGTGGTCCTGTGTAGACTCCGTTGACATTGGATAGGATGATCAGGAGTTCAGCTTCGATTTCTGCGGAGAGTCGTGCCGCCAGAGAGTCATTGTCGGAGATGTGCTGAAATGTGACAATAATTTTCTCTATTGGCAGCTGGCTGGCTAGTTAATCTACCATGTTCAACTTTGGATCCGGAGCTACAGCATCGTTTGCGTTCACGATTGGGATGATGTTAAGTGACAGAAGGCTCTCGATAGTCGCGTGAAGGTTCTTTCTTCTTTGTGGATCGTCAATGTCTGGCTTGGTGAGAAGTACCTGAAGCGTTGACGTTCGAATGAGTGAGAAGATTTTGATCTACCTGTGCGACAGTGATACCGTACTGCTGGAAGAGCTGCTCGTAGAGAGACATGAGACCTGGCATACCAGAAGCTGCACAAGCTCTCTTGTCAGCGGCGATACCGGATGGTCCACTGAAATAGGCTCATGATAGGTAATCAGAAATTCACTCACCGAAGAGTTTGACGCATGCTCATGCTCATCACAAGCTCTTGTCTCAGCTTTTGTCTTCCAAAAGCGACAGCTCCAGACGAGACAATGAGCATTTGACGTCCTGACTGTTGAAGTTCAGAAACCTAAATGATCCGGGTTTACTTTTGGTTCGAAAAACGTTCTTTGCTTCCAAATGTAGATGACCAAATTGAATATTGGCCGATGTGACCTAATGACATAAACTCATTGGTTTCATTATGGTCATTTGCGTACGTGACGTATTTCAAATTCGCTCATTGACTCAGTGTGAGCTCTCTCTCTCTCTCTCTCTCTCTCTCTCTCTCTCTCTCTCTCTCTCTCTCTCTCTCTGTCTCTCTCTCTCTCTCTGTCTCTCTCTCACTTTCTCTCTCTCTCTTTCTCTTTCTCTCTCTCTCTCTCTCTCTCTCTCTCTCTCTCTCTCTCTCTCTTTCTGTTTCTTTCTCCCCTCTGTTTTTCCCACCTGTTCAACGATCGAAGCGAGTCTTCCAAGTGCCAAACCGCATTCATCTTCTCTTGTAATGACTGCACTTCCGAGTTTCACCACAACTCTCTGTGCTTTGTTGAGATCGCTTCTCGTGTTGATAAGAGGGTGTTTTTGGCGGGTCTTCGTACTTAATTGACGGTATGATATCAACTTGTTATTATTTCGTAGCTACATAAAGCGCACAGAGTTCAAGGTTCTTGTGACAAACACGTTTCGTGTGCACGGATCGGTAAAACTAGTAAATTGTACTGAATTTTGCATTTAATTTCAAAATGGGCATATTTTTTCTTGAACTGCCCGTGGATAAGCTCAGAATCCTGTAAAAACTTTACTCAAATTTACTAAGCTCAGTACGAGGCCATGCATGTGCTATTTTTAGGTTCCTTTTGTTTTCCGTCTAAATCAGATCAGATATAAGGTTTTTTCACCTGGTTTTCATGACTTTGATTCAGTTGTCAACCTTTTCAATAATTAAAATTTTGTGTTCTACTCACCAGAAATTTCCGTTCGAGTCGCCGACTGGAACGACCCCGACGGCTGGAATTGGGCTGACTTTTGGACCGGTAGTTATAGCAGATGATGCGCTTCTAGAGAGCTCAATCTGAAGTGACCTTGTAGATTTTCGATGATTCCAGAAATTTTACCTTCTTAGATTGTAACGTCCAGACGGTACGGCGGGCGATGATGGAACACACACGCCCGGTTCTGATCATTTTCGAAGTTCTGAAGAATTCTTTCGTTGAATCAGAGATGAATGAAGATTCGTGAGATGAACAAACAATGGAATGAGAACAAGTGATAATAAAACAAGACGCGACATGTGAGATCAAGTTTCGGTCAAAACATGCCTCTGCAAACTATTAGGTCAATTGGTTTAGGGAAGAAAATGAATGAACATGTTAACGTGAGATGCCTTATGAGGAAGGGATTGCACAACGTTAGAGAATGTTTCAACGAAGTGATAGTCGATCCGGTTTCTACATTACGACCAAATGATACGTCTGGGGCAAATCCCAAGTTTGCCACGTAGCAGGGTGAAAGGGGGAAGAGTAGTTGTGAACCTTTCTTGATAGAAAAAGAAAAATATTTTCAGGCAGTGAAGACGATAAGGAGAGCTCGTGCCTGGGACAAACCCTGTGAGAGCAAGTGTGCTGGTCAGTATGGGGACCTCCCGTTATCACTTGGCACATTATTGACCTTTCAACACTATCTGTTGTATCGGCGCAGAAGCGCAGAAGTTGTTACGATAACGAATGACTAGGGGCATGGTACGACAGTTGTACCTGTACCTTTTACGTGATTCTCGCAACCTTTGGTCCGGACGATACCAAAGAAACTGCAAGACGAGACACATTAGGATAATCATCGATCAGTTGGCAGCAATCATGAATCATACATCAACTGCAGATTTTTGATTTGTCAGAAAGAATGGATAGTCACATGAGTTTTATGATTTGCGTCTTTTCAACTGGATATCGAGAGCATTGAAAATTGTACGGATCAAATACGGATTTCCAGAGTTAGATTTTTGTTTCAAAATGGCAATATTGAAAGGCACTCCTGAAAAACTACAGACATAATATTTTCTCACGGAGTAAGCAGAGATGATTACTACTGTTCAGTTGAAAACAAGTACTTTGAATACAGGACATTACTCATTCCACTTCAATTTTTTCCTCTTCTCAGAACTGAGATTTTGGGTAGTTGATTATCCAAATACGAACTTGCAAAGACACTTGCAACTTTCCACGAATAAGTCATTCATAGTTCAATAGTTTAATTATTGTCACATGTAACCAGAATTGACGAATTTCTCTAGGAAGACAGGTGATTTTATAGTTGGCATTGTTTTCCAATCCATTGAAACCTTTATAATCTTCATGCATGCTAGGATCTCTGTTTTTTGTTGTAATTTCGAAGAACAGTATTTGTAGCTTGTGCGAACTCTGACTCCATAAGTTATGACGCATTTGGATTGTTTCATAAATTTTCTCTGCATTATTTTCAACAAAGACTAAAATGGCACTTCATTCAGTATAGTTTGATGTTCGGTTAACCGAAGTCGCTTAATCTTTTTTTCTGATCAGAGTGATGCCTTCATTTTGAACGCATCTCATTGAGCAGTTCCATCATTTTTGTCGCTAATTGAGTGGGAGGATTTGCTCTTTTATTAGAGTCAGCCTGTTCATCGCAGATGCAGTTTGGCTAAAATTCAAAGGATGAGTCTTGAAAGAGCAAAGGTTATGAAGTCAACCTTGTTCACAAGATCAAATTTGACTATGCAAAATGTTTTCACAAAAATTAGCTCGAAAGTTTCAATTTTCATACCATACTATGATTTATGTATGACACTTGAATTACAGTATACAATGGTTTGGGGTGTGGTGAAATTTTCCATATGTCTGTTTGAAATTTTACATGTATTCAACTCAGAAAAAAAGCTTTTTGCAAAAACGGCAGAGAGGCTATATTATTGTATCTTTTTATGAAAGCAGACCTGGTTTGAAGCATTTCTATACGGTATGATTTCAATAGGGAAATTACAAAAGATTGGATTTTTCAATTTTAAAATAAATAGTAGTAGGCTCTTCTGAACAGGATTTTCAACTCTGCCCAGATTACGCATGAAGATTACTGTGGAACTCTCCGACAAATTTTCTAAATAAGGACTATAATTAGAACATCTTGCTTTAATCATGTATGATTGCCTATTCCATTTGTGAAGTGTCGTAAATTTTGAACACCCACGTGGATCGGATTAAAGAACTACTCCAACCATCACGTCATAGGTGTTCCAATATTCTTAGGTGAAGACTTTGACGCCAATTTAATTTCTTATTCACATCAGGATGTTTTGTTATAATTAGTACTGGGACAAAGTCCGAAACCTACATCATTCTATTCTTCTTGAACGCAAATAGCTCATTTCCTCATCTGGTGTCGGAATTTCAATTTCAATGTCCAGTACTTCTTCATCTACGAACTAAATTTGGTAGAATGTTCTTTTCTAATTTTTGATCTACATTCTAATTTCTAGTCCCTCAGCCAATTTGACTCAAACAAGAAACCGTTCCTACATGTTTAAGTAATTGACCCATTTGTCACACTCAAATGACTCAAAACACAAGGAAACTAATTGTATTATCATTAATTACGGGTAAAGCTATTAGAGAATCCAAACAATTCAAATGTTTGTTATCTGTTTTTCCCTGTTTTCGCTAACTATCTTTATATAATAATAATAATAATAATAATTTATTTCAGTACAAGATCAGAAATAAATTTATATGCACGTGGATTTGTGATTTGTGAGTCATGGGAAATTTCTGCTCCAAGAATCCCTAGTTGGTGCCAAATCAGCTGCTCGAACAGAGAGCATTCTATGGGTAGTTTGTTCGGATGGGGCGTTCGTTTGTCTACGGTAGCTGCAACAAGCTACTTGACCACGTATTCAAGCCGTTCCAAGAACCAAGGTCTTTGAATGTTGTTGTGATCTAATCAGACCTAGATCTTAACATTTCTAGTTTGTTTTCACCCAAACAGAACATTTTTAGCTCAATCCAACTTGTTCGAACATGTTTTTCCTACGTTTCTCCTCTCAAAATAGAAATAACGAATTGCATCACATTCTAATTTGGAAAAGAATCTTAATTATTGTTTAGAGACATGTTGGATGGTAGTCCTGGCGCAACTTCAAATATCATGACATTAGCACTACTACTCATGCAATTTATACTCGAAACTACGTGAGTGCTAGAATTGGAGTCAACGATAGTTTACTGAGTTGTTTCAGGGCTTTTCGAATAAGAAGAGAGCTCATCGCTCTTGACGATGAACCATTTGCCCCAGAAGAATGCTTCAACCAGTTTCCAGATGATAGTCATTACAGGACGTTCTCTGAGTTTTTGAATAGAAAAAACTCTACTCATTATTCACCTATAGCACCTTCCTATCAACAAGCTATACTGAAATTAGAAGTGAGTTTTGAACAAGGAAAAGTGAAAATGATGGGAAATGAATGAAGTCCGAACAGTACTCTTTGTTTAGCTGTCTGCACACCTCACAATGCAACACTGTCTTCACGTTTTCAATAGACTTACATAGTTTTACAGGTACAAGCAATGCGACATGGTGAACAAATAACCAAAAGCTCAACAAAATGTAACAGTAAAAAGCTCCCTGTGATCACAGCTGAGACGCCGATGCGAGAACGAGCTCTTTGCAAGTTCGAGTATGTTCTTAACTACAATCCGAAGGTAAATCTTAATTGTGGAAGTCTTCCTAATTGGTTGTCAGAGGCTGCCGGCGGCGTTAACAGAAGTACAATGTAGCTGTCAAAAGCCCAACTCAAAGTTGGTTGGCAAGAGAATATTCGAGTGTGAGCATCTGCACTATCAGGTACCGTCTTGTTTTTCAGACATTCTTATCGTTAGTGAAGATTTTTCTTCTCGATTCTCGTAGTATCTAGACGTTCCATCAGTTTCCTCGTTTTGCTATGTCAGTCGTTTTTCAATGTACGGAGGAGAAAATTCCGAATGTGTTCTTGCTCCTGGTTTGATACTGAAAAAAAAAATCTTGCAGTTAGCAATTCCCCACTCTTCTCAAACGTTGGCTCAAGCTGACTGAAGAAACAAAGATAATAAACACTGTTAAAGATTATTCCTCCCACTCACATGTTCTGAAGGCTCTTCAACACATTTTTCACCTAGTTCTAGAAATTGAAATCACCTGCCACATCTCAGGTCAGACAGTTCAAGTTGTTTTCAGTAAGAAAAATTCTGACACGACTCATACTTTGAATCAACATGACGTCATTTGCAGGTGAGAACCTTGTTGTGGGACGAAGACTGCCAGTCGTTTCGTGAGCATATGGAAACAATATCACTGGCCTGTATTCCCGTCATTCAGGTAGGTGTTAAAGAGCAGTCATCTTTTAATGAGATACCTCCACCATGCACGTATTTTTATTTCCAGGCAAATGCAAATGCAGACGGGGAAGATGAAGACTTCATGTACACGATCAAAGCCCAAGTTCCAGTCAGATGAGGACACGTTTTGGAAAACCTGGTCTCAGCGAGATACTTTCTGGTAGACGAAGAAAATGTAGACAAGAGAAGTAGCATGGGTCTTGACAAAGTGTAACCCAGGGTATACCGTCCGGATAGATGGAAATCGGGAAAGAAATATGAACAAAATATAGATCAAGTGAAAACTTCACAATTTTCCGTGCCTTGCTTATTGTATTGGTAGACCATACTGCTCATTTGCTGAATACTTCCCAGGTACTAGGTTGTATGATCTCAACTCCGAACGCCCACTCAACCATTACGGGTTCAAACTTCAGCAATAAGGGTTTCACTTTGATCTGCTTGTTCGTTTTGTAATTGAGGATTAAAACGAGGTGAAACCCTTTGAACGCTTTCCCATGGTGCCTACGTAGTAGTAAAATCTGTTTTCGCTCTTCGCAAGACCAACTTTGTATGGGTTCTATTGCATTTCGTTGTTGCCTCAGAATTACTGGTCACACTGATTTCTCGCAAAATGAAGATTGAAAAACAGGCATCTGGACACGGAAATTGAGAAAAAAACAGGAAGAAGGTCAATTCTTTACCATTGTTTTACAAGAGGAATCGAAGTGGCTTCCACTCATCCTGACTATGAAACAATTATGTTATAGAGTAACTGTGCTGTGTTTAGCTTCACTTATTCGAAATTAGTTGTTTACTACTATCGATTCACATGGTTGTCTTCATTACTATCCGGGTACTCGCCTTTAAATAAACTTTTTGATCTCCTCGGCAGATGAAAGGTTCAGAAAATCAGACTTCAAAAGACTTTACGTCACAATATTTTACAGACACAATTGAAGTAATAAGTTCAGGTTTCCTACATATTTCTCAAGTTGTCAAGGGTAGTTTCGAAATACAGTGTGGACAGAAAATACAGGAACGGTTAAACGAAGCTCCGCTACTCGAACAAGATTCTAGATTTCTTTCTGAATTTTTAGTCTATCGTAGCCAAAACTATTCTTCACAAGTGTACTCAATTTCATCCAGATTCATTAACTTCGAACCGGTGTATGATGATTCGATTAAAAACAGTGGATTTTCAAGTGGACATAAAATAGAGGAACGCTACTGTAATTTGAAGGTCAACTCTCGGAACTTTGCAATTAATGATGACAGTGACACAATGCAAAGTTTTTTTAAACAATTGATATTTTTATTTTCATTATTGTGACAATTTTAACAGAGTTACGAGCAAATTTTGTCGAATCCTGTAATTTTTCGCATTTTAGAAGTTTTTGGTTTCCACCGCGTTAGTTATCAGAGCGTTAGTTATGTCATTATGATCAGACAATGATTCTTAACAGTTTTCCGAACTTTCACAACAATATCGGTTATTCACGTTCCGGAAAAACCCACTAAGTTAACGTCGCTGCAAAGGTAACTACGGTGACTTGTTGTAAAACGGTATGATATTGAACGATAACTGTGAAAAAATTTAAAAAATGTCATGGGGCATTTGTCATCTACTCAATAAGGATCGTTTCCTATCCAAAAAAATTGGATCTAAAGATACAGAGCTGTTCGAACCGCTTCGAAGACGCGCGTTAAAAAAAGAAGGCGAAAACAGACACGTTGAGTGCAAAACTCCGTTCATTCCAGCACCATCACTTCGACAGTACGACTTCTTACAGTATGCAGTTTCTTTCGGTCAATAATGACTAAGATGATATCTTCAAAGTATCCTTTTCCAAATTTGAGTTTTTTTCACATTTATCGTTCTTTATCATCGCGTTTTACAACAAGATATCGTAGTCACCAGCGACTTGCAGCGACGTCAACTTGAGTCAGTTTGAATGGTTCTTTGGAGGAGTAAAATAACCGATGTTGTTACGAAACTTCGGAGAACTGTTAAGAAACATTGTATGATCATAATGACATAACTAACGCTTCGATAACTAACGCGGTGGAAACCAATAACTTCTAAAATGCGGAAAATTACAGGATTCGACAAAATTTGATCGCAACTCTGTCAAAATTGTCGGAATGATGAGAATAAAAATATCAATTGTTAAAAAAAACTTTGCAATGTGTCACTGTCATCATTAATTGCAAAGTTCCGAAAGTTGACCTTCAAATTACAGTAGCGTTCCTCTATTTATGTCCACTTGAAAATCCACTGTTTTCAATCAAATCATCATACACCGGTTCGAATTTATTGAATCTGGATGAAATTGAGTACACTTGTGGAGAATAGTGTTGGCTACGAAAGATCAAAAATTCAGAACGAAATCTAGAATCTTGTTCGAGTAGCGGAGCTTTGTTTAACCGTTCCCGTATTTTCTGTCCACACTGTGTTGAGTTTTCAGAAAAAAATGGCGGTTTTTTTTGCATTTTTGCTCATAGTGATTCTAAATTAAGTAATTCAATGCAATTAGTTGCAGTCTGTTCCAACATGACTGCAAAAACTAGAACTTCTCCAACAGTCGTATGCATAGTTTGCACAAATCTTTAGAGTACAAAAGCTCTCAAAGTCAATGTTCCTCCCACTAAGGGCAACAAACCCGACAATTATTGGAAAAGATCACGGCGTTGTGAGCCGTAACTTTGAAAAAAACATCGATCCATAGTTTAACACAAACAAACAATTCATTAAAAGCATCTTCACTTGTATATGTACAACTTTAATGATAGAGACGGGTACACATATTCAGTGATCAAAAACTGCAAGAAACAAAAAAGCTGCAAGAGTACAACGTAAACTAGGATAAACCCGATGATGATTCGGGAAACTTCAGAAAAATTGGAAGAAAAAAAGCATGATTATCACCAATGATGGGGATTTTTTGACGGAATTGAAATATACTATGTCGGCAAACTTATTTTGTGTTTTTTTGTACAGGAACTCAAACACTGAGCAAGTTACAAATGTCGTCATCTTCTTGCTGGAATGAAATTTCTTATTTGAATATTGTTTATTTTTAACTTTGGGATAACTGAAACTTCGAATTTTTTCCTTTTTTTCCAATTTCTCAAAAATTTCCATATAAACCAATACGCATTGATGTGATTTTCAAGAAAGAGACTCAAATTACAAAATTCTCATTTGCAAATAATTTTTTAAAACTCACACTGGAAATCAATAGTCAATTCGATTTTTCTTCTTTTCTTTGGCCGAGAACGAACGTGTAAATATTAAGATATTCGCAGAACTGACGGCAGACCACCGTGCAGAAAAAGAAGAGAGACGCGTAACAATAAATCTAGAACCAATTGTTGATTTCTTGTGAGAATAGAGTCTTACCGTTGCCAGAATGAGAAGTTTGTATTCATCAAAAACAAAATCGTAGTACTGATTGAGCATAAGTGCCAGTGGTCCCACATAGATCCAGTCCCAAAATCTTAGTTCGCTCTTCGACATGTGTGCAATAACTAGTCGGTTAGTCGCCTTGGCTCCTGAAAGTGTAGCGTGAGATTTTATTTTTGAAAATTCTCAATATTTAGTATAATCATGACCAACAGCTACTTTTCGCTATGGTCGGGCCACCGAAGTTCTGACGCTGACGCTCCATCTAATCTTTTCCCGTTGCAACCTCATTCATAACTCTGACAAAGTGGCCAGAGGGAAGATTTATGATTTGCATTTAATCAGTTCGAATTTTGTCTCAACCGAGCTATTTTCAAAGTTCACTTTCTTATCCAATTGATGTTGAGAACAAACTACCAAGAAATTTGCATCATAAAAAGTGGGCAAAATTTCGCCGAATATAACATCAATACTTATTAAAAACAAAAGACTCACCCACAGCTCCAAAGCATAGAGCAAAAAGAGAAATGTGATCGTCATAAACTGAAGTCCTCGTTTTCGAGTAAATCATGCAGAAAGGAACGATGACCAACAAAAGAGGAAATAGTGGAAAGATGACTGAGGTACCCTGAAATATTCATGAATTAATGGAACATCTGATTATACTCACAGCAATAGTCGAACCATTTTTTCCAACGCCACCACTGAAGATAACTTCAAGGTAACCGTAAATCTGATACGCCGACATGAAGAGAGAAGCAACGATGACAACGTTTCTCAGAGGGTAGCCACCAACCTGAAAATCAGATTCTACAAGATATGACTTCCATTCTAACCGAAATTCCCCAAATCGAGTTTCCTGAAACTGCAGTGAACAACAGGACACCAATAACTGTCATTTGTGCTTCAGTCACGTCGAATCTGAATATTGACCGTGACAAAATTATCAGAAAATCAAGTTCACCTTGAGAATCTCAGCTGGCCAGTGCAGTACGTAGACCAGTGTGCGCAGTAGAACATCACGACCGATACAACGGAAACCAGCAGAACTCCATTTGGAACATGGCCCAGAGACATAGCGTAACAGATATTAAGTGTGACGAAAACTGAAACAGTGTGTGATATTTGTTTTGAGGAGAAGTAGAATGAAATTTGTGAGTAAAATAAAACCTTGAGTCATACTATCACATCCATGATCGAAAAGTTCTCCAAGTGGTGAGGACGAGCCAGTTCTTCTTGCTTGCTTTCCGTCGATTGCGTCCAAAGTTTGATAGAAAAATAGTCCTAGGGCAGCCTGTAGGTATGCCCAAGCAGGTGCCTAGAATGAAAATATATTTGGATAAATAAAATCAAAGTCTTACCGGGTCCTTAGCCGAGCTAGAGAACGACGATAGAATCAGTACAGTGAGAAGGTTGATAACCAAGCCAATCATGGTGATCAAATTTGGAGCAATCCAGAGGGGGCAAAGGGTCACAGCGTACTCCCACCATCTGAAAAAATAGGAAATTAAAAAAAAACAATAAAGTGTTCATTTCAGACACTTACACATCATATAGATTTAATACGAAAAAGTGTACTGAATCGTTTGAATCAAGAATTATTTTTTCATCTATCTTTGTCGACACCTCAAATTCTAGGCTTAGGTAAGGTTCAAAGCACTAGTTAGGTACAATGCTAAGATTTGATCAAAGTTTAAACTTGATTATAACAAAAAAAATTTTCACCTTGTAAGCTTACCTTAAGGAAATGATTCTTGATTCAAACGATTCAGTACACTTTTTCGTATTAAGTCATCATATAGTACTAATGCTCAATGAATAAACTTAGAATGAGGTCGATTCGACAGAATATCATCAAATATGAATAACTCACTTCTTCATGAAAAGCTCATCAAGCCACGAATTGTCCACTGCGCAGTACTTGTGCTCTTTCAGCCGTTTGAGCTCTTCTGGTGAAATTTCCGCATCTGCTTTCACGTAAATGTCAAGCAAATTTGATAGCTTGTTGCCAATTGCACAATCGCAAGTCATAACCTTAATTTACTTATCGATCAGAACAAGTTGAAAAGACAAGAGTGTTGGGCGGAACAAATCATTGAAGAGAAAATACAACTGATAACATACTTTTAAATTGGGTACACTTCACAAAACGGGTATGTAAAACGGTAAAACGGATGGGTACAAACTTCATGAAGAATAGTGTTACCTCGCTTAGGCAGCTGAGAAATGAGACAAAGTTTGGAAAGGTAAGAGAAACAGCTTAGCAGTAAACATTGGGTCAAAATGCATTGACAAAAGTCAATATGAGTTGCATCCGTTCAAAGAATGCACAGTTGATGAATGTTGGTTGACGTCTGATATGGGTGAAACAGTGAAGTTTTACGAGACATATACAGGTAGAGAGTGATTGGGAGGGTTGTTGCACTTGGGATATGTCTGGGATGAGGTGATATAAAACTACGTGCGTTTGTGTACAAAGGCCGCGATGACACATTTGCCTGTGAACAGTCACCGGCACACAGTTGAGTAGACATGTTTTCATGTCACGTGACATACATATCAGACCAGCAGACAGTGCTGAACCAACAACTGTAATATACCAACTTTCTCTCTCACTCTGACTTCTCGGGTGGATTTTTTTCTAGATGACAGGTGTAGTGAGTTAAGAGTTCACTCACTGACAAGCTTCATCTCCAGTATGCTGAAACTAACAAGAAATGAAGAATACTTCAAGGTTTGAAAACCAGCGTTTTTTCTCTTTAAACCCACTTTTTGACAGCCAAAATTAGATAGTGTCAAACAATCGTGTGAAGCGAAAACAATTTTATCGGAACCGAGGAACAGTATCCGGCAAGAACAAACGAATGGAAAAAATTTCAGTCGATACACTGAGTCATGAAAATTCTCTCTCATATTGCATTTACATTATGTTAAAAAAACAACATAAACCGATTTTCAGTCCAAACGTGATGTGGATGTACATTCCTATGTTCAAAGAATGAAAACTAAAGACGGAGACAGGGGAGAAGTAGACACAGACTAGGCTACTAAAATAATGTGGCGTGATATCAGCGACTGGCTAGGATTTTCGAAAGTTCGCAAAGTACGCATCTTGAGGCAGTTGTTCGTTACGTCAATTTTAGATCTTCAATAAGTGAGAATCGATTTTAAATAAGAATTATGTACTTTTTTTGGAAGATGAGAAGAAGAAACTTTTTCCAAGACGTAAACTCGGAAAATGCGAATGAAACTGTCAATATGTATTGTATCATTATCAGTTCAAAAAGACAATATCACTCTTAGATTCCAAATAGAACATGAGATATGACAGGAGAAGTAAGACATCCTGATAACATTTTTGGTGTTTTTTTTTGAAAGCGCAGTTTTCATAGTCTTTGTTGACTTTGAAAACTGCGCTGAAAAAAATATAGATTGATTTTCGACAAATTAGTGAGAGTGTCGCGATTCTATCGCAACCTGCGAAATAAGAACGAGTGAGAGACGAGACAGTGAATAAAAAGAGAGCGATGGAAACGCGCCCTACGGCAACTTTCGAGACTTGGCGCGCGTTCAAATCAAGTCATCATTCATAATTTAATTGTTGGCCTAAATTGAGTTTTGTTGTTTTTGAGTTTGGTTTTTGTATTTTAGTCAGCCCACCGTATTTGTCCAAGTTCTTTCCCACCATCTTTTGTTAAATTAATCTTCAGGACTTCAGATTAATAAAGGGTTCTTATTGAGAACGTGTTTTGTTGAGAGAAAGTGGTTTGGAACCGCAAGTACCTAACAGAGGAGTTAAGTTGAGATAGAAGTCCAGAGAGAAGGATCTCTAGTCTCGACAAGTGGTGCATCGACCGGGAATCGAACCCGGGCCGCCCGCGTGGCAGGCGAGCATTCTACCACTGAACCACCGATGCTCGACAAGTGGTGACGCAGCGGAGCGGTTTTTGTTTGGAACAAAACCGTGAATCAGGGCCAGAAGCGTAAGGCAGAGCACGAACCACCGATTGAGAAGTTGGAAATCAGATAATTTTCAGTTCTGAGAACAAAGAGTCAAGCAGCAAGATCAGCGACTACCCACAGCAGAGACAGAAATGGACACCCCGCAGCAAGAAAAGGAAAGAAATGTGAGCTTTAAAAATTGTGAACTTTTGAGAGAGATAGTAGAGACGGCGGGTCGCCAGATTCAGAGTAAGATGGACCGGCTCACACAGGCAGTTGTGAGTGGAAGTGATCAGTACACCGTGATGGCAACGCTGGAGAACTTGGACGGAGCGCTGCAGAAGTGGGAGCTGACGAAAATGAGAGCGATACAGTCGGATTTGGAAGCGGGACTAGTGAATGTGATCGTGAGAACAAGCAGAGATGTGGAAGTGATTGAAAGTGAGGCTGACGTGATCAGAATCAAACAGCGAGCGAGAGACTTGGCCGTGAGACAAGTGACCCAACCCCTGGAGGTGAGAGGGACAGATAGCTGTACAGCGGGACCACGAAGACCAGAGATGCACTTCGATGGGAGAGTTGAGGAGTTCCCACATCTCGAGCAGTATCTGAAGGACGTGGTGGATCCGTTACCGTGGTCCGAATGGGAAAAGTTGGTCTACCTGAAGACGTGTCTTGGTGAGAATGCACTCTGTGCGGTTAGTTTCATACGTTGTGGCAATGGAGCGTATGAACTGGCAAAAAGCAATCTGCGAGAGTTGTATTCACGTGGCAACACCGGAGACGTGTTAGAGAGACTCGCGGCGGTGGAGGTAGACGAAAAGAAAAGGCCGTTGATGGTGTCGTACCTGGAGCTACAGTACGAGATCAGGGATCTCAAGGAAGACACCTACCAGACGTTGGCGGCGACAGTCCAGAGAATGATTTTAGGAAAGTTCCGAGGAAAGATTTACGAGAAGATCATGGAAACAGTGACAGAGCGCAGTGTCAATGACTGGCGACTGTGTGAGTTTATGGACATTGTGAGGAGAAGTATTAGAGAGCAAGAAAATGGACGGACGTACCGTCGTATGGTCCGTGACAGCAGCGAGATGAGAGAAGAGAAACCGACGTTCATATGTACCCTATGCAACAGGTCAGGGCACAAAGGCACCCACTGCAGAATGGTGGTCAACCCCCGAGAGCGGATAGAGATTTTGACAAATGAAAACCGTTGCCTCAAATGTTTCGAGAAACACAATGGCGTGGCGAAGTGTTGTGAGAGTGACTGTCATCGGTGCAGAGGTGAGCATCACATATCACTATGCGGAGCTTTGAGAACGTCACCATCTCAATCGGACAGAGGACGTCGACCGGGGCCGTCGACAGAATGTTTCAGATGCCAAGGAGTAGGGCACTACGCGAGAGACTGCACGTCCAGACCGGAGAGGTCGAGCATTGGGAGAGTGCCGTTGAAGCAGAGAGTGGAGTCTCCGGCTGCCACAAGATTTCTGAACCCCGTGAGGAATAGGAGAGGGCAATTGGAGAAGAAAGTGAAGTCTCCAGATCCTAAAAGAATTTTGAACACCGAGAGTAATGAGGAAGGAACGGTTAAGCAGAGAGCGGGTATCGCTGGAGAAACAGCGCAGAGAATTGCTGTGGATAACCTAGAGAGTGGTTGCGCGAGAGCGGAGAATGAAGAAGTCAAACAAGAGAAGTATTCCGGTGACGGTAAGAAACACTTCACTGTGAAAACCCCAGGGGAAGCTGAAAGAAGAAGTCATATCGCGAGGGCAAGAGTGAGGTGGAGGTCGCGGACGTACAGTGGCAAGTATGTTCCGAAGTGGAGAGAGATTCACGTCCCCACGAGTGAGCGAACGTCGGAGGCTGGGGAGCTGGTGACTGTGGAAGACGAAGTTCCAAGTCACCATCAGATACAGGAAAAGCGAGTGACTAGGAAGAGAAGTAGTGACTACGAGAGAGTCACCGAGAGTTCAGAGCAAAAAGACCCATCACCGAGAGTCAGGGAACTCCAGAAGCGGACAGAAGTCAGAAGAGAGCTTCGTTCCGGCCGACCAGTAGAATAATTCCAAAAATCATCAATTTTAAAATAATTTTCATCAATTTTAAAATCTAATTCACTAAAGGCAAGTACGGTCGATTCGAATTTCGGTTAAGGCATGGCCCTTAAGACAGGTGAATCGGGGCCTCGCTTAAGGGACTTCACCCCAGTCAATCACAACTCAACATCTCAAATTCAATATCATACCAAAATTTCCGCGCGCGCGTCATCGTCGCCGAGATGACACCATTTCACGACCTCAGTACTAGCCTCTTCCTATTTACTTTCAAAATTCAAATATTCAACTGGTCGTGTCAGCAAGCAAGTCAGCAGTCAGTCCAGCCGGCAAGTGGAACCTCTCAGCAAGTCAACAAGAACCGGAGACACCCGTGGATCAGAAGAGGACTGAGCCGATTTTCGTCGAGGCGGGGAGTGTCGCGATTATATCGCAACCTGCGAAATAAGAACGAGTGAGAGACGAGACAGTGAATAAAAAGAGAGCGATGGAAACGCGCCCTACGGCAACTTTCGAGACTTGGCGCGCGTTCAAATCAAGTCATCATTCATAATTTAATTGTTGGCCTAAATTGAGTTTTGTTGTTTTTGAGTTTGGTTTTTGTATTTTAGTCAGCCCACCGTATTTGTCCAAGTTCTTTCCCACCATCTTTTGTTAAATTAATCTTCAGGACTTCAGATTAATAAAGGGTTCTTATTGAGAACGTGTTTTGTTGAGAGAAAGTGGTTTGGAACCGCAAGTACCTAACAGAGGAGTTAAGTTGAGATAGAAGTCCAGAGAGAAGGATCTCTAGTCTCGACAGAGAGAATGATTGTGGAATAGCACTGATTTTCCGAATATCATCAATGAATGATTTCAAATTGATAGACGGTGTAGCGAGGTTGGCTGATATGGTTCGATGCAAAGTACACAATAAACCTGCGAAATTTCTAGCGTGACTGATTACGGAACAAACAGTTCTACTGATATAAAACCAATTTGTGAAGTAAGAAAGAATCAGAGATAAATGGATTTGTAATTTTTCTCAAAAGACACGTTGTTGGATACCCAAAACTGTGAACGAGAAGTATCAGTCTTAATGATCGATATGTGTTGACCATATGAAAAATGGAACGTTGTTTCAAAACACATCAAAACAAAAAAAACAATAATTAAAAAAGTAACGCCGTAAAAAACTGACACCGGAACGTGTGAACAAGGTGAGTCTGGAAACGCGCTCCATTGTGCAATCCGATCATTTACCGTTAACGGGAAACACGTATTTATTTCTTTGTATGTTTTCAGAGTAATTGCAAACACTTTTAGAAGCAAAGATACATTTTTGTTTTACGATTCAGATAGCTCTTTTATAAAATAAAATTCACTCGACTTCTTCTTCTGAACATTGCACAGTTTATCACTAACGCAAACTTTTTTTTACCGTTCAAGTGTTTACCTAAAATGAAGATTATTTTTTTTCTGAAAAATCTAATTGTTTTTATCTCAAAAGTTTCCAATTAGTCAAGGATTAATTTAGTGCTTAAACTACAGAATTCATTTTTTCTCTCACTTCCCAGCTTTTGAGATTTTTCTTCCTCTTGTAATAATCACGATTTAATGACTAAAATACCTTTTCCAAATATCAAATCTGGTTTCAGAGAAAATCCAAACTTGAACGTAATTGAACATGACTTGTAAGTTTGTACTTTTTACGACCAAAATATTAAGTTTCAGCGTTAAGAGCGGGTTTTATCCACTCCGCTACAGAAATTGATCTTCTACCCGGTGAAACAGTAATATGCCGAGGTGACTATTATAATGACATAAAAAACTTTTTCTTCCAGAAATATCTGCCAAATATATGGGGTACACTGGAGCATGTCCTGGGCAAGTCATCGTGACGTGTTACCGTGTTGTTTTCATGGCAGACCCGGGTACAAATCAATCAAGAGTATGTTTTTTCTACTGATTATAAAACATAAAGACCATTAAACTCCTGGAGAAAAATAAGACTGCTACAATTGTTCGCGATATTCCAATTCAGAAGAGTAACCGGTTCCTGACTCCCAGTAATATCGATAAAAACATTTTATGCTTTGTTGGAAAAAATCAGATCAATAGAAAATAGCTTTGCGTGATGATTTTCTGAAACACTCATCAATGGAATAAATGTGAAGTGGAAAACTCAACTTTGATTTGTTCTGAAAAAAACAACTATTCCAATCTTTTTAGTTGTGGTAATGAAAGTGGTAATGACCATAAAAGTGGTAATGACCATATTTTTCACATTCCAGTGTATCAAAAATGATAAAACTAACATTTTAGAAGAAATGGTCTTTCGATGTACCACTTGGTCACATTTCAAAAGTGGATAAAGTTGGGTATGCAACAGCCAGTAGATCGAGTGATGCTTATGGATTGGTATTCACGTGTAAGGTATAGTATTCTGACTTGATCATATTTTTGAAACGTGAAATTTAGGACTACCGCACTTTCCGATTCAGTTTCAAACAAACCAATCATGGTCGACGAGCTCTGTTTGATGCTCTTCTGAAGTATTCATTTCCAACCAGTTGCGACATGGTATGAGAATATACAAATATTGTACATCCTAGTTTCAGCCTCTTTTCGCTTACCAGTACTGTTTGAGATCACCGAAACCGTCTATTGATGGATGGAAAGTTTACGACGTTTCGAGAGAATTCGAACGTCTTGGAGTTGTGAAGTCACCATACTGGACTATTCTGGAAATCAACAAGACCTATACATTTTCAGAGACGTATCCTTCACTGGTGATTTGATGTTTTCAAACAAACTCAATGTTATGTTTCCAGCTCGCAATTCCAACCGCATCAGCCGAGGAAGGAATAGGCTTCATTCAGAAAGTTGCTGAATTCCGCTCGAGACAACGGCTTCCAGTGTTGAGCTGGATGAACAAGGATTCTCAAGCAACAATTTCCAGAAGCTCCCAACCACTAAGTGGGATGACCAATCGCAGGAGCCAAGAAGATGAAAAGTGAGAAAAAACTTCGAAAAGTTCCCATTTCTGTTTTACAGACATTTGTACAATATTGTTCTTGCCAACGGGAACTGTCATCAACTTCTCATCTTTGATGCAAGACCACCTGTCAACGCAAAAGTGAACCGTGCCAAAGGAGGAGGTTATGAAGAAAATTATGACCGATGCTCTTTGAAGTTCCTGAATATCCAGAATATTCACGTCGTTCGAGAGTCGTAAGTTTTTTTTCCGTGAAATTATATTATCCTACCCACCATGTTCTAAATAAAAACAACGAACTTTCCAGGCTCAAAAAAGTTTGCCAAACTCTTCAAAATTGGCAAGACACAAAAGGTTACTGGAAGATTATGGATGATGCAAAATGGTTGTCGCACCTCAAGGTAAGAATTTATGTTAAATTTCAGTGGAGTATCGAAATAAAACAGCGCTTTCTCTTTTACTGAAGATACGAATACATTGTTCTAGTAGTTCTGTCCACAACATGTTTTTTTTTCTCTGATTCAGCTGTATTTTCTGAAAATTGCATTCTTAGGTCACATTTTTATCTCTTATCGAAAAAATAAGTTACAGAAGATGAACTTCACTCATAAAAAATTTTTGAACAACACGTTCTCTTTCGTTCCGGCTTCTGTTTTTTCTCTCTTCATCTGTCAGATTTCACGTTTCCATTATTTCAGACCATATTAGACGGTGCAGCACGAATTGTGTATGATGTCGAACAGATGAAACAGTCTGTTCTCGTTCACTGCTCCGATGGATGGGATCGTACAGCTCAGTTGACTTCTCTGGCGATGCTCCAATTAGATGACTACTACAGAACTATTGAAGGGTTTGCTGTTCTCATTGAGAAAGAATGGTGTAGCTTTGGGCACAAATTCCAACAAAGAATCGGTAATCAAAATCATTTGAATTGTCTCATAGGCTTCATTCCAGGTCATGGAGACGACAAATCAAGCGATGGCGAACGTTCTCCAATTTTTGTGCAGTTTTTGGACTGTGTTCATCAAGTTCTGTACCAGGTTACTTTAAATCTATGAGTAAAAAACTGGGAACGTTGGTTCATGAGACGAATTTTCCTTTATAAGTCAAATTTTCACGTTAGTCGTAATCGATAATGAATAATTCAGCATCCAAACAGCTTCGAATTCACTGATATTTTACTATTTGATATTCTTGACGAACTATACTCGTGCAGATTTGGGACGTTTTTGTTCAACTGCGAAAGGGAGAGGATCAAGGAAAATGTGAGACAAACAATGTGAACTATCTACTTAATCGTTCTTTCAGAAATGTCACGAAACAACTATCTCACTATGGTCATACATTTTCGAGCACAAGCATAAATACATAAATCCTACTTTTGTAAAGTGTGAGTTTTACATTCAAAAAGTTAGGTACAGCAATTTTTAGCTGACAAGAATTTCGTTCTGGTGTGTAATTCGGCGATAAAGTCTTTGGGAGTCTGGCAGGAGTACTACTTTCGCTTAAGTCCACATGTGGTACCTCCTCATGTTTTGGTATGTTTCTCATAACTTGCTTTTTCCAAATATCACAATTTATTGCCTGTTTTTGAATTGAAGCTTCATAATTTTCGGATTCACAAATGTTCAGTCTTTCAGGACGCGTTTGAGAAAAATCAAGTGCAAAAACAACGAAGAAACCATTTCATGATATAAAATCAACAACGAGGCAATTTAGAAAATGCGACAAGCTGGAATTGAACATGCAGCTGGTAGAAAACAGTTGCTCATCGAAATTGCAGACCTACAGAAGCAGTCGAACGCCATCACTATCTGATCAGACGAATTTCCTCCAAACCCCTGTATATTCTGAGGAGCCTGAGAATTTTCTGGTTTTGAAAAATTTTGCCTGGTGTCCGTTTTGTGTTTTTTTTTGTTTCACACTAAGATCCCTGAAAATATCACGTATTTCCTGTTCGTTTGCACACTTTCTCAACTTACGGCGAGTAAACCCGACTTGCCACGGGTCATTTATTAACGTTTTGTGAACAGCCTTTACTTTTGTTTCATTTCGTAAATAACCTTGTCTCATGTATCAACAAACTGGAGAATAAATTTCAGTGATTGTTAATTTTTTCGATATATAGAATATAAACTCGTTGAAATTCACAAAGTACTCAGTAAGTTTATCGTGTGTTTTTTTGTTAAAATACAAACTTTGTGTGCTTGATGCTTGTAAATTTATTGCTTTGATTCATAACTTGTCAGTACCATGAAAACACAACCAAATGGTATGGGAATGAAGATAACCACATGAGATGTCTAAAAAATCATTGTTACCTAAACAAAAATCGCGTGACAGGAAGGATGTCGGTATTTTTTGGAAAAGTCTCAATACATACAGAGTGGATCACAATGAACGGATTGTGTCTTTGACAAGATCTTTGAAAACGTTGTTCGTACTTTCGACTGATTATGGACGAATACTTGGTTGCAGTCGTGGTGACTGGCAGATGATGGGCATATTTGGATGACTAGAGTAACATTTTGTTCACGAACGATCAGAAAAGAATCACAGAGCAGAATCAGATTGGGGTAAGTTAAGTAAGATAAGACTAGGGCTTCAGTTAGGGCGTTCGGCAATCACAGAGTGGCATACAAGGTTTTTGAGAAAAAATCAAATTTAGTCTGAAGTGTTCATGATTTTCTATCATTTCTGCTTTCAGATTTCACGTTGAGTCAAAGAAAAGCTTTTTTTCAAAAAATTCCGGTTTTTTACAAATTATTATTGTATTATGGTTTTCAACTGATTTTATAAGACTGTTCAATGGAAGGTTACAGGTTCGATCATTCTGAGACGATTTATTAACTGTTCGCAGAGAATCTCAGAGGTTGGCGAGTCGTTGGACAAGATCGCAAACTCAACATGAGATTTCTGTTCTGGTGGTAAGACTGCAACTCCAATTTCGACACCTGTGGGCAAAGAAAGACGTCTCATCTCTGAAATAGTTTTTTTTTCTCCTGATATACATGACTGTCAACCTTGATTGTCGTAAACCAACTCATTTGATTCTTGGAAAGAAATTTTCAACTGATTCAGACCGTTTTTGAGCTCTTCTATGACGCTCGCAAAGGGTAAAGACGAAACGAAACTCTTAATTATGATGTTTTTTGTTCTCACTCATGCATTCAACCAACTTTTACTCTATCTTCAACACTCCTCGACGATTGATCTGGGGTAGAGTTGCCAGAGAATGACGTCGTCGATGAATACCCAATGACCGTCGCTGGTCTTTGACCAAACACAAGCTCATTGGCCTTATGTTCAAACATTGTCACTGGGTCGAAGTTTATTGTCGATGGAGCCAAACTGTGTTGCCGGTTGTTCTCATCCGTTATCGAGATCTGGGGACACGGCAAATTTGTATTTGCTTCGTTCGACCCTCTAAGAGTGTTTTTTTCATGAATCATTGGCTAGAAACTCACTGTGACGGTCCACCCTCATACGATAACGTCTGAAACTCTGTTTGCAGTTTTTGCAGATCGTTGTTTCCTTGAATCGTCTGTTTGAAGAGCTTCTCTAGATGACTTTGCTGTTGGGACGTCAGTGTTGGTGATGCCCAGCTGCTCCTTCTTTAATGAGCATTTTTACAATCTGTTGATTTTTTGGTGAAACCTTTCTGCCGGTGGAGCTTTAGTGTAAGGGCTCCGCGCTAATCGATTGAAAGCTGACGGTCCATTACCTCCCAGTTGGTTTCCAAGACAGTGTACTGTGTTCCGCTTCCCTCCACGGTTAGTAAGGTACCTGTATTTTTTGTTTGAACTGTTCTCGGAACTACGAAAGAAATTTACTCACGATTGTCCTTCTTCTTCCACGTTGTTTCCTCTTGCTTTTGATGTCGTCGGAAGCTGTTGAGACGGGCTTCCAAGACTGTAGAGGTCAAAACCAGTAGGAAGTAGTGTTTCTCCAGCTGAGGCTCTCCTTTCACCTGAATCCCAGAGGGTAACAGAGCAACAAACAAAAACGGACAAAAAGCATTATTGGCCTGTGGTTTCGTTTGCGTACCCGGGGTTAGGGTTCGTGCTATGGTAAATGAAGCATAGGTTATGAATTGAGTAAAAGTATGGCTGATTAAGAATGACAAACTAGATCGAAGTAACTTTTCTTTCGAAAACTTGATGTAGTTTGTCAATTGAGTAAAAAAAGTTAGTTATAGCTCACCATTTTTCATTCTGAATCTTTCCGGTACTGTAAAGAAAATTACTATCATGAGATAAAAAGAAATGGAAATCGTACAGTTTGGTATCGGCAACATTTTTGTGTAGTCGATAAGAGGCGGTGTTGTGCTGTAGAATGGAGGTAATAACATTGTTGGGAAGAAGTTTGCTGGTTGTCCTTCCGGCATCATTCCTAGTGGAGATGGCAGGAAAGCATTTTGCATGGTCCCATCTGTTGGCGAGAATGGCTGCATCAGACTCTGACCCAAAATTTGTTCACTTGCACAGAGTGTGTGTCGTCTGAATATGATGTCAGTTGGTTTTTTCGCGACATTCACCTGAGTTCATTACGATTGCCTTGGACTTCCAACCCGGCAGCAACGCCAAATTGTTTTTCATGATCTTTTCTTGTTGATGTGCATGGTGAGTCTTCACAGATGTCCGAGTTCGATGAGTCATCGGATTCCTGAATTATTTAATACGTTTTCTGAGGTAATTTGTCCCACTATTCTGATTGAATGCAGTTTTTAACTTTGCTCGCTTTTTTTGAAAGAAAATTGTAAACAAGAAAACCATCCATCATTTTGAAACACGGTTTCGCATTCAAATCTGTTCATGAGTGCAGGACACTTCACGAGTCTACATTTGTGTTCTGCAGCGTACATCTTGTGACGTGTGCTGAACTTGAGAAAACTGCTCTTTACTCTATTAGCAGTGAACTCGCAGGTAAACTTACACAGTCCGTGTTTGATAGGTTAAGCTGCGCAAATTGGTGTGCGGAGATTGTATTGGTTTTGGGCTCTTCAACGTTTGATCTACCGCTGATAATGGACCCTCTACTACCACGGTGGTGCGTCTCGACTTGTGACCCTTCAAATTCGATTTAAATTCAATTTCGTCATAGAGAAACTTTCAAAGTTTTTATATTTCTTGTTTTCTTTTTTTCGACTTTTTAGAGATAATAACAGTTTTTCAATTATTTGTTATTAGACCTACTTTGGTACACAAACAGTTTGATCTCAGAAGAGTGCATGAGGCATACGTGCGCACACTGCAACCCCTGAGGACAACCAATGTGTGTGTAAATATTTAACAGGGCTAGCGAGGTTATATACGAAGACAGTGAGAGACGTAGAGATTACATAGAGAGAATATTTCGTCTGTCTGGACTGTAATCATGTCATTCGTATTCTGCTCCAAAAGAACCTCATGAAAAATTCAGACTACTACACCCACTCTGTCATTATTCTGAGTGCGTGACGAGAGATGAGAGAAAAAGCAAAAATTTCACCTTGAATCCTCCCCACTTTGTCGCATAGCAGTTCGTACGTTGCTTGGATCGGGTTTTCAAGATCTCTGTTGTTCACAGCCTGTGGTGAATTTGACACGTTTATGTGGGATACGTTTACATGTCACTCACATCCAGAATCATGTCTTCCGTCCACTTTCCGTGCTGTTGCATGAACAAAGAAATTACTGGGCTCACGACTGGGAAGATAGTGACTCCATCCATTGAGACATCAGAGTGAGCTGACGAGGACGGCTTGATGCCTAGTGCGTCACCCCCAGTCATCCACCTATAACAATTCACGTTGTTGATGATCGCTGCGCTGTGTTTAAATAATAATGCAACATGATCCATAAATACTTTCTATCTGTATATTAGGTTTGAGCTGTGCTCACCTGTGCTGCGTAACATTCTGTATACTGTATCTCTTCGCTGGCTTCAGAACAAGCATCTTGCGGATTAGGTCAGAGCACTCTGGAAGGCTTTCTCATATATCGTAATCTGGATTAGCTGGCTGAGAAGATACTATTCATCCTCGTTCATTTGCGTCAATGCAAATGTGCAAATATCATAAACATAATGGAAGAAGACATACCTACAGAAACCCAGTATGGAATTTTTACAGTTCCTGACAAGATTGATCTTTTCAAAGATTCTTGCGTGTCGCTTGGGAAAGGAAACCCTCCAGTTACCAGAATGTATAGAAGCACACCAAGTGACCAGATATCCGCTTTGAGCCCATCATATGCCGTCCCTTAATTGAAAATGAAATCCTTTGATTCCCAGAAACACATGTGGCGTGTTCATTGTCTGACAGGCTCTCAGATTTCCAAAACGCAATTCGATACGCCATGATATCATTGAGGGCGAATATATATTCAGAGATTTTCCCACGTTCTATTCCAATAAAATGTTATGAGAGGTTTTTTTCACTTTCCGGGAAAATGAGAAAGGTTACCTAGTAGGAGTAGTTCTGGTGCTGTGTATGGGGGCGATCCACACCAGGTGTTCAATAAAGTATCTGGTTGCTGGATGTTCGAGAAACCAAAATCTGAAATTTCGGAGTTGTATCACGATGTTCTCTGTGGGCGAAAGCCATATGTCACACATCAAAGTTCAACATTTTTGCTAAGCGGATTGTGTTACAAAATCGTTTTTTTTTTGTCATCTATCTGGCACGGATCACACTACAGTTTAAAACTCACCAATCAATTTTATTTTATCCTCTTTCGTCAGCAGAACATTTTCCGCTTTCAGGTCGCGGTGAACGATACCTTAATATTTTAGATCAAAATTTTGGTCCCTCAAATATCACGTCGCTGAGAAACATATGTTTCACTCAACCGCACGTCTGCATTTAGCAATGAGATTGAGAAAGAGTGCAAGAATGTTGATCGGATTAACGAAATACTCATTGGTTAGAAATCTGCGCGATCAGAAAGGACAGAAAAGTCCGAAAATAAAAACACCCACCTTTTTCATGGAGATACTGTACTGCGGAGCTGATTTGAATGAGCCATTCTCGGGCTTGGTTTTCGCTCACTCTTCCTTTTTCTATCAGGCGTTCTGTAACGAGAGGTTTGAAATCTTTATTGGTTCCAACAATTAAATTCCACCTCAGGTGTACATAGGACAAATTTCAATTTCTAACACCTTCTACGACGCGGTTTATTCTCTGTTCATACTTTCTTTCGCTTTGTTAAAATATTTTCGATATTTTAAAATTTGGCGTTACAAGTGTTTTTCCAAAATAAGATCAGTGTATGTGTCGGAAAACGAAGGGACAACGGACTGGAACACGTCATTGCACTCTTAGAATGTGTAGGGCTTGACTATGTCATCCCCCAAATTACTGAGTGCTGAGAATAATAAGAAAAAAAACCTAATTAGTATCTATTATACTTCACTTACCATATAGTTCGCCGCCTTGACAGAATTCGGTTATGATGTAGATGAATTTATCCTCTCTAATAACCTATAAAAGTTGCGTTAGAGTTGTACTTGAAGGAAACATTACCTCATACGCTTTAACGATGTTGGAATGTTCGATGGTTTTCAAAATTCGAATCTCTCTTTCAATCTTGATGAGATTTTCTTCATCGAGAACAGAAGTGTCGATTACTTTGACAGCAACCTAGGAAAATGTTCTACAAAATGCATCAGAAAATGAATTCACCTTGGATTTTGCTATTGAGTGAATTCCCACTCGGACTGTCGCAAAGTTCCCACTTCCAATGGCTTTTCCAACATCGTAAAGACCGATCTCAAATAGTAAAGTTACAACATTGTATTTGATATTGCTTATTACTTTGAAACCACCTTTGCGGTGAAACATGGCCGGGTCGTTGACTGAATACAATTCCCTTGGCGAATTGTCTCCAAGGCAATTCTTGAAATGTCGTAATTACCAACCATTGGGATACATTGGATACGGAAAAGAGAGAGAAAAAGGATGAGTGAGTGAGAAGAACAGAAATGTCACTAGAACATAGAATAATAGTTCATGAAAAGTCAAAACAGTATCAGTCACAAGTCTCTCAATTACCTACTTACAACAAGTTAAATCACCACTTCCTATTAATGGTAAAAATCAGCAGAAAAAGATCCGATGAGATAATTCTGAACCTTTGATAACAAGTACAGTGAGATGTTTACGGCTTACTAAATCTTCTTCATTTTTTGTTGACGTTTTTTTCTTTGATTTCAAAGGCGAGACGTATTTAATTTGTAGTCGATAATTTATCACGTTGAAAAGAAGACCTTATTACATTCAAAATGACAATGAGTCGGTCGAGTGAAACTAGTTTTTGAATCACGAATATGCTACGGAATCAGTACCAAAATGAACGTACCGTGTGTTTTTGTTATACTAATAATAGATATCATGGTTGAAAGGTGAAGTTAGAAGTTGGCGTGACAAATAAATTCAGGTTTTAGCGATAACTTTTATCAAAACACACTGTTTGTTCTATTTTCTATTCATATCCATCTAAACTAACTGATATTAAGCAACTTTGTTAATTTTTTGTTCTAAATTACTCCAAGAATTTATTCTTTTATCCGTTTTCCATTGTTCACTTGCGACAGAACGACACTCCAAAGAACGAAAGTATGTGGGGGATGGCGAGAGAGTATGTGAGAACGCGAGGTTTAGAGAAAGATGGATTGATTTACATTGATTTGAAGCAAAAAGAGACTCACCTTCTGGAGTTTTGGACGGCGTCTTTGGCCGTCCATCCGATCAGAAGCCGTGTTAGAAAGATGAAGCTCGGCTTGTCCTCTTCACAACACAGTGCAGAGTTCCTTTTACTCTCACACTCTCGGACTCTCTCACTCTCTCCTCGCAGTTAGAGGGCGGTGCGGTCTCACAGCACGGCTCTTTCGAAACTTTTTTAGTTGTGAATAAATTATACAAGCGGCATATGAAGCTTATAAAAAGTATATTTCATGCATAAAATGTTCCCATAAATGTGATAGTCAAACTAACACAATTGATTGAACGTTTTCCGTATGTTTTGGGATATAAATATTAGCTCGGGAAGGGTATGGAGATAAGCAATGAAAAAAAACTGTGAAAAAAAGGATTACAGAATATTTAGGATTTTACAGGGCAAACAAATAGAAAAAAGAGAGAAATACCTGTCCAGAAGCATGACCCTATTTTTGTACCAAAACTTGTAACACGAAAGTTTGGAACCGCTGGACCAAACTGAATATTCGAAACAAGCCATGTGATAGTAGGAACGTGAGATAGAGGATATGACAAAGCAAAGAACACTGCATCAATTATTCAATCAGCAAGTTTGAGATAGAACGCATACGTTTTTGCCGAGATTCGAGGATAATTCTCGGAGAGCTGACTACAATCCAATGGGCCGCGAGAACTCTCACGCAGTACCATAAAACTTTAACAACCACTACTGGGCATGCAGACTTGTTGGAATAACGCTGGCAGAAAAGACTCAGTAGCTGAAAAAAGTAAAGATGTGATGGGAATGTAACAGAGATTTGAGTATGTCAACTGAGTGGTAGGTCTCAATGGTTTAAATTATTCATTACTACATTTACAGTAATCTTCACAACATTTGCAGGTATTTGGTTTTCAAAAAACATCTTTCCTGTTCGCCAAAAACGTATTGTAATTTCTGAATTGTATAACAGACCACTGTTCATTTTTCAACTGATCGCACTATTTCTTTTACCAGGAACTTGAAAAAATAGTATAAGTTGAAACTATGACTACCAAAAAGTAACATTTCTGAATACTTAAAGAACAATTGTTGATATCATTCTCTGAAGTTAGTCACATTGTGGAGAAAATATCAAATTCGTTCTCAGAAAGTTTCGCTGCTCACAAAGTGGGACATGATTCACCTCACTATTACAGAAAAAAGTTCTATGCTCGTTGACTTTCCAACGGCTCATTTCTAACACCCGTGAGAATGATGATCGAAAGTATTGACAAATCATTATATCTTATTCTCCAGGGATTCAAGAGACTTATGACAAATAATGATCCAAAATCGATAAAAATTTCAACCTCCCGTGTTCGTTTCCATTTTCAGTTTTTGTTCATGAAGCGACAATCTTACTTTTGAAAAATAGACTTTGTATCTGTCAAAATTTTTCAATGACGAGGTATCGGTCAACATTACATCAACAGCAATCGGCAACCTTTGAAGGTCACCATTGTCAACTTCCAAAATTCAATAGGACAAACAGTTGGTTGTTTCACTTCCCAATCATTCTTGCTGAATCCATGGTTTGTGTTTGTGAAGCCTTCTGTTAGAAAAGAAACTGTTCATTAATCAACGACGCAACATAAGAAGTAAAGCTGACGTGAAATCAAACATAAAACAAAAGATTCAAAGTATTTTTGTGAATTTGTATCGTCAAAACGACTGGCTTGCCTACTTTAATTAGTTTCAATTTGACACGGAAAAAAGGACAGTGACATAAATGAAGGCACACTGGTGTTTTGCTGTCAACTACGGTACATAATTGGTGCAAAAAGAAGACAATATCCCGTAGATTATTTTCAGATCATCAATTTCTCTCTGATTAAAGGGTGCATTGGGCAATTTTGAATTGGAGTGTTACCATCTGAGAGTGAGAGAGAGAAAAAGGTGGAAAGGTTTTGTACAAACTAGTCTCGGCTAAAGACGTTGAAGGAATGAAAAGTCACGGTCATCATGTCAACTCCCTTCGAAATGTTGCAATAGGAGGTGAATGCGCGTATTGAGAGACTGAGAAAGAGAATCCATGACAACCGCTCATGAAAATCACAATAAATTTAACAGCCAGTATGAGGGTGGGTAGAGGTAGCGTTTCGCTGTTGATAAAAGTGAACCAGTTAACAAAATCAAGGTAACAATCGTTACTCTCCCTTGTATAGAAGCCACATTCGTGGGCTCTCAATGTGACCAGTAATCGCATCCGCTGATAAATATCCACCGTGAGCTTGTAGAGTATGATGCTTCAGTTCCGGCAGTTCAGTCACTTTCTCCTGACAAATAGAACAGACGTAACCATGTTCGATGCGCATGTGCTCCTGAAAAACGATTATTTTTTTGAAATTCCATTTCTTAACCTACCTCCATCTGAACGAAGCGATTTGCCTTGAAATCACAAACTTTGCACTCAAACTTGATGATTCCTGTGTGAATCCGTTCGTGAGTCATAACCGCAACTTCACTAATGAAGTGCTCATCACAGAAATGGCATTGGTATGTTTTAGTGAAGACGTGCGACATCTTTTTGTGCTTGCGGAGTTTTCGTGGAGTCAGGAACTTGAGATTACAGAAGCTACATTTGAATCCAGAGTTTGGTCCTCGATGGAACTTTTTTCTGTGGTTGACAAGTCTGACGTCGGTACAAAGGTTTCTTATTGGCACACATTCAAAGCAAACGTAAGTCTGAAATCGATTTTGGACACGTTTGTTCAGTTTTAGTTCTTTACCAATTCACACTTGTGATTTTTCTGATCTTCTTCATCAGTTAAACATTTGTAACATCTTGTACACTGCTGGAATTCAAGCATCTCTTCATGTTTCTTTGTGAAATGTTTTTTCAGAGAAATCTCGTTCCGGAATCGTTTGTCGCAGAAGGGGCACTGTGGTGATATCTGCAATCGATTTGTTCAGGAATTTCAAGCTTTTGGTGAATACCTTTCTTTTAAAGGGACGCTTTTGTGATTTGACGCGACCAAAACTATCGAATACAGGGCAAATTCCACCGTTGTTCTCTCCAGGTAGAGGGATTCTGAAAAGTTCTTTATATAAATCTTTGGATTTCATTGAACTCACACTTCCGGTATCAAGTTGTGACTGTCATTCTCGATTTCACTCTCTGGGGGAATAAATCCACCAGCTTGAAGCTCTTCGATTCTGTTCGACTCGAGCTCTTCCAGCCGTTGAATTTCCATTTCAGCTTCTTGCTCCTCGATGTACTCCTTGTAATCCGCTGGATGCCTGTCTCTCAGATGTCGTTCATAAAGGTTCTTCTCAACGAAACGATTTTTACATCTCTTGCAGCGCAACATTTTGGATCGGATCATTTGTCGCACCTGGAAAATAAGTATGAAATTCATTTTCCAGTGAAACTTACAGCATGAACTTCTGTTGGAACACAGAGCGTTTGTTCAAAGTCGATTCCCTCTTGCTGGTCCGCTAGTGCAATCGTCTGTACGACTTCACCTGGAATGATTTTTGCTTGTGGTTTTTTTTCCAATCATAACCGACCAATTCTGCAGATCGGCATCGGTCGTGCTTCTTTTTTCACGATTCGCTTTCCCTCAGAGTCAAGGACTATGCGACCTGGCTTCGAATCATTACTCCGAAGTTTCTTCAAGAAGGATGCTGAAGGTACAAATACTCGTCATGGTTTTTTTCCTATCGCTTACCAACTCCGGATAACTTCTTGACCGCAGTTTCATCTTCTTGGTACTCCTCATACTTAACCTTTTCGAATGTGATCTTTTCATCCAACGGCTCCTCTTTTGGCTCCTCCTTTGTCTCATCTCTGAACGCGCCACAGGGTTAAACTGGGTTATGGATTCTTTCGTTGCAAAAGATTCCTTGGACAAAAAAAAATGCGGCATTTATGAGGGGATATTTGTGTCAAGAAATATATATGATGAATAAAGAGAGGTTAGATAACCGTCGGTCAAGAAACCGCTTCTGGTCGAATCAAACATCTATTACAAAGTTACAAGTGATTTTATTCATATTATTCACAACCCGTCAATTGGAACGATAAAACACAGAAGAAATTGAATAGAAGACGCTCACCACGGTCTTCAACTTACTCAATGAACGATAATTCATCTGCTTCCTTCTTGATTGATAGGTCATCTTCTTCTTTTATATCGATTTCTGACTGGAAAATAAGATCATAGTTCTAATAATAATGTAATGGATAGTTTTGTGCCGAACAAAATTCACAAATGTTGGATATGATACTTGTTTGTTGACCAACTTTCACGATAGTGGAAAAAAAATTTGATAAAAATAGAGAAATACGATTTTATAAATTTCGAAACATTGTTTTCGAAAAAATGAGCTAAAAATTACCTTTATGTCATATTTCTTGTCTTCAAACTCGTCTTCGTCGTAGTAGGGCGCGGTATAGATGTGATCAAAGCCCGAAATGACAACTTTCGTGTCCATCGTCAAGCAAGAAATAAATGAAGCAAAATATGAATAGTTGCGTCAGTAAAAAGCAAAAGAGCGCGAACGACGAGAAGGGCAACGCGGCCGGCAACGCGGTTATACTTTTTGCCATGAGAAACAAATGCCACATTTCTATGCGTACACATGGTCGAATCGTATAACACATATGTGTTTGGGCGCAACTATCGAGCTTTATTAAGTGTTTACATGAGCTACATGAGTGAGAAATCGGTGAAAATGGGAAAAATCGTCAAAATTCGAACAAAAACTGTAAATACGTTCGGAAACAGACAGAAGTACGCTTTCTCTCCAAAATCAACTCATTCTTTTTGTAATGAGCTCTATATACATTGATGATAATTGACATAAATTTCCATTTTGCGATGAACACAACAAAAACTCATTTCTTGCGTTTCTCATGATATCAGGTCACTTAAACTTATTTTGGGTATTGTTTCTATCGCAAATATCAAAAGTGGAAAATGAATCTCGGATCAGCTCCAAGGTTTCTAATAACAAACGTGAGATAATAGCTTTTCTCTCGAATTTCTTGACAATGAAGCGTACAATCATTTCTTCAGAAAAACTTTATTTTCATGCGTTGTAAAATTCTGATAAAAACAAGCGATTGGAACTGCTTCTGTTAGTTCAAAAAAAATAGGTTATAATCTAACAATTTTCCAAAATCTATTATTAGGAAAAAACACACGAACACACTTTCCTTTCGGTATTATAACGAAATTAGAAAGTTTATTAAAATCAAGTATTCACCAGAAATTGGCGATGCAGTGCATAGAAAAAATTAATCTAGTTTTTCGTGATAATCCACGTTCCTCCGGCGTATGGCAAAAGGGAAGCTCGCACCTGAAAATGTTTAAGTTTCAACCGTTTAGAAATGATAACGACTCTTGGATCCTGTTTAATACGAATGTTCAAATTCCGCAGAACTTTGTCTTCATTGGTCATGTTTTCAACACCAGATAGCACTCCACCATTGTTCAAAACCTCAAATATCAGTTTGAATGTTGAAAGCAATCAATTGCACCTGATTTATGATCAATAGACCTCCGCGTCGCATTAATCGAACAGACAACTCATAGTTATCAAGATAGTTTTCTTTTTTAACGTCGTCCTGGAATCATTTCTTGAAAAAAAACTTTGTTGAAAGACCACTCACCAAGAAAACAAAATCGAAGGTATTCGGCTCATTTGATGCAAGTTTTGCGAGTGATCTCTCAATACTCTCACTTGCTTTCATCTGAATTCTGGAGTGCTGGGATTCTGTCATCTGAAATAAACTTATAAGTACTATCGTTTCCTGATGATGCAACCTTCTTTGCATACTTCTGACCAACTCGTTCCCAGAAGATGGCATATCCTGGGTGTTCCAAAGCTACTACAATTCCTCTTGGATCCACATGTTCTGCAATTCCCAGGAGACCAATTCCAGTGAAAACACCTGATAATTTTGCATTTGAATTTTTTTTAAAATTGTCAACCCAACCGATGACAAGACAACGAGACGGCCTGTACAAATCCAAAAGAGACTGTGTAAGTTGAAGGACTTCTGGAGGCACAGACTGATGCCATGAAATATGAGTTGGGTAGGAAAGACTCTGTGTTTCCTGGAAACATATTCTACTCTCGAATCTGACATTTTTCCCACTTTTAACACTTCCTGCAAGAATTCATCAATCATCGTTGAGTGGCTGTAACAATATTGGAACACTGGATCTGATGTTTCAAAGCTTTTCAAGTTAATGGAGCAACGTGTTCCTGGTCCTGTGAGATTTCTGCTGTAAGTGGGTCAGAAAGTATACTTACGGCAAACTTCGGCTTTTTGTGATAGCGATGGCATAGTTGTCATTGGAATTTCTTCCGGGACTGGGGGTCTCGTATATTTCAGAGTCTACAAAATGAATTTGAAATGGTGAAATTACAAGACCACCTTCAAAAACTGCGGAACTGGAGCAGATGTTGGATCTATGGGTAACATCTCCATCGTGTTCTCTGGAGACTCGCTATCTCCCGAATCTATAGGCTCCATGGTCGTCGAGAAAGATTCTGGGGATGGTGTGATCTTCTTCCATGGAATTTTTGCTTTTGTGTAGATTGGCTCCGTCGTGGTCAGAAGTTCTCTAAAAATCGATTTTTGATTTTCTCCGGCTGAATTCACGTTATAGTAGGTTTTAGTGGTTTCCAAGTTATGGCTCTTTTTGATGTGGTCGGCCAGATGGGATAAGTCGTTGTAGTCACAGCGGGGGTGCTGGTTGTTTTGACTGCGGAAGTTGTGAATCGGATGATTTCTGAAACATCAGTGAACATGATCTGGAATCAACAACCAACCGTCCTCTGTGGTAGTCGTAGTCGGTCTAGATGTTGACTTTGTGAACTTTGTGATTGGCTCTTCCGTAGTCGTTGTCGTTGTCAGAATCTTGAAACGAGAATTCGGAATTGGAGGGACATATGGTGGGAAGGTCATCGGTGTTGTTGGTTTCTTTGTCGTCGATATTCTTGTTGAAGGAGGTGTTGCTGTCACAGGGAATAACTTCGGAATGATCCTTTTCTTTGATGGTGGCGTTGTTGAGACATTGAAGATCTCACGCAGTCCTTTAGCCAGATGGAGTTTTTCACTCTCATCGAAAGAGTTCGAAAGGAACTTTCCTAATCCGCTAATTAGATCTCTTCCTGAAATTAGTGGAGTATGAATTTTTAGGAGAAAAACATTTTGATGATAGTTTTCGTACGTTTTCAGTCGTTTAAATTAGAAAGAGGGAACGTTTAATGGTGTTACAGTATTGATTTCAGACCTGAACGTTGCATAGCTCAGATCACTCTGAAATAATCGAAAAGAATTGTTCAGGCTTAACTTTGTATTCTTTCCACGTCTGGACTTTCTCGATCCACACTTCATTAGAAACCTCAATGAAGCAATACTAGAAACAGATTTTTTTTTGATCTCAATGTTCTAGATCAAATTAATCATTCCTACAGACCTACCGAAATCAAGTATAGAAATGTGTGATAACGGATTATCTTCATTAGTCTCCATTGAATGTTTGAATGCAGCTTCTTTCAACGTTTCAAACATAGATCCAAAATTTGCCTCAATTGGAGCAATTAGCACAGAAGACTGTTAAGAAACTTACGAATGGTAACCATAATAGGGAGTTAGCTGCAGGTAAAATGAGAGCTAGTATCAGGATGTCAGCTCTCATTTTGAAAAGGAACTCAAATGACCCACTGGGTTTTAGCGCAAATGACAGGTCGCGCCACTGACCACACGAGCCTGATGCTCACGTTCATGACACATGAAGGGAAGAAAAAATTGACTGCAAACAGTCTGACACTCGTTTGTACAGATATCTTGCGTTTACAAAGAGTAATGAAGTTTTTGATTCAATCCTGCAGAAGATGGGACATCAAATACTTTTGAAGAACTGTGCTTTAATAATTCGATGTTTTTCGACTTGATACTTGTTTTCTGTTCCATAAGAATATTATCCATCATTCTCAGGATCCTCAAACAAATCTAACATTTCGACGATAAATAATCTTAGGAGTTTTAACTGTTCATTTTTTCAGAGAATTTTGTGTCGGTCATTCTATCTGTAAATTCATGAGAAGGTTACAATGAAAAAATACGGTATTTCTGTTATTATAATTTTGCACGCACTTTTCATCACAAAACTGTAACATCATTTTTCCATACTTTTTCTACACATTTTTTTTTTGAAAACTGATACTTTGAAGTTCAAAGAGTGACCCGCAAACTGACCAGTTCAAGAAAACAACCACAAAACTATCGTCACCACCCTTCAAGGTTTAATTTGTAATTGCGGTAGTTTGGGTGTGGTCTTTGCATCAATTTTCCGCTATCGCATAATGAAGCTTTGAAACGCCATCATCTTTGGCATTGCCAGATTTACATAAAACGTAGTTACATGAATCTGAAACACTTTACGAAGTGGGGACCTTTCATTTGCCACGAATCAAGGGTCCTGAAATGCGACGTGCATTTTCCTGCTATACAAAAAATTCAAGATATTGAGTAATTTTCATAGTAGTTTTTCTTGACGAATTCTGTTTTTGAGCAATTTTCTTTTCTCTATTGGGTATTTTTTCTTACATCTTCTTGTTTGCTAATTCTTCAGAACAGTGTATTATAGGATAGATTCATTCCGTTATTTGAGAAATAAATCGGAAGTAACTGTGCTATGTGAAAGAAGTATAAATCTGGACTAAATCAAGAAAATCGAGTACTCAATTTCGACAAGACTTCTGGCTTATTGAATGAGCTGAATACTGAAAAACTTGTCCTGAATATTCCTCCAAGATTGTTGATTTCGAGTTGTTGAAAAAAAGTTCGACATGATAATTCACTATGAATGTATTCAAAGTTCATTAAAACAAAGTTTAGCCTAGTGGTGTTTTTAGTTTATTCGCAGGACGAATGCATATTTTTTGCAATAATAAATCTCATTTGATTCTTGTCGTTTTTCTCTCTCATCATGATGATTACCACTCTTCATCTTCTCCCTAATAAACAAAACTGCAACATAGCGCGCCATCAGGCCGTAAATTAGTGATTTGAGTAGCGTGTGATAGGTGTTAGAAGAGATGCGGCGGATGGGCGTAAGTGTTGTAAATTAGCTGTGGGGACGACGAACTCGTTTCGGCAACACAGTTGTAGGTCGCACGCGGGAAGAGGGCGAGGCCCTCTGTCTGCCTACTCTACGACATCAACAACGACGACATCGAGACCCTATAAGGAAAACATACACACCAGTGACTGTGTTGTGTCCAGCCATGAACTACGATCGACGGTACTCACCACCGGCAAACAACAACTATCACTCCAGGTCACAGCCCCATACTCCCAAGAGTGGTCCTGATGGTAGAGCTTCCCTTTATGGACGCGAATATCCCCCGCTACGTTCACGGTCTCAAACCAACGTTGATCAAGATGATAGATACCAACACACCTACAACAACAGGAACATCGACAAAAGCTCAAGGTTTGTTTTTTTTTAATTTTTTCTCATGCTTTACTTGACCTTTCCAGAAGCAAGTCTCTCGACAACAGAGAAATTTTCCTGAATGACGGCTACAGAGACAACTACAGAGAACAACAATTCGGTGCAACTCCCGGAGGTGGTGTTATCATACCGATTCAACGTGAAGCTTCACGAGCCAGAAACATCGATGTCCATGCTTCACCTTACAATCGTCCACGTGAATTTGATTCTCAGTTTGAGCGCGAATCAGATGGGTTCGTGAACATTCCGTACAATCGAGACCTTGTCCGTGAAACGCCGAGGGATAGGAGAGGTTTTGAAGACACCAGGAGACGTGATCCGTATTATGGCCAGGAGGATAGTCCTCGGTCCTATTCATCACGTTTTCACGACCGACGTGCGATTGAATACAACCCAGAGAGATATCCTGAAGAAAATGTGTTCGATGACTACAGGACCGGAGGAAGAAGTAACTTCCGGACAAGTCATCATAGGTCTCACTACGATTCTCACGGTGGAGCGTCAGGATACGAACATAGTGGAGCCCGAGCAATTACGTCCGGCTATGAGAACAATGCTCCAAGAGCCGTTTACGAGTACAACGGACCACGAGCAATCACCCAAGGACCAGGGTACGAGCATACCAGCTCCAGAAGTCATGGAGCAGTCATCGAGCAGGGTGGTCCTCGAGCTGTCACGCAACAACCTGGTTTTGTTTCTATGCATCAGGGCCGCCCGACTCGACCGATTCAGCATCATAGGGTAAAATGTTGCTGTTTGAACTTTGTTTGGCCACCATGGAGTTATGAGACTTCTCAACCTCCTCAACAAATTTACCGCAATATCTAGGCATCATTCATTTCGTCCTTGAATTGTTTTCGAGACAAACTTGTTTTCTACTATGCATTCTTTTGTGATAAGTTGATTGTATACGATTTCCTCATCAAAAAATTGCACTTATTCATTGATTTTACCCAGTTTCCATGAAATAATGACTACTGCCATAACATGCCCACTAATTGATTGTTTGATGACCTTGTTTTGCGTCGTAAAAAAGAGGTCATTTTCATCCTTGTTTATCTCTTATCATGGTGGCACAGCAAAAACTTGATAAGCTGATGGGCCAGTTTTTGTCTGCTGTTTACCTCTCAATAAATCTTCCAATTGATTATTCATTGAGCAAAGATTCATAAGGTATCGCTTGAGGGATGGTGATTGAAAAACTAGTCGGCTACATTTGATGGAAATCGCTTTTCTATGATGTACACATATTATTTTAAGTAATTTGGTCGCTTCGTAAGCTCTGCTCAAAAATGTCTACACTGGGATATGATTGATTACAGGTGGTATGTCGCTTCACGCATTTTTTGATTTCCGTTCGAATTGTCATAGTCGTAGAGGTAGTCGAATTGGCTTAGTGCGTCACGCACGTCTTCACCTGGAACTTTTATTGACTAGAAAACCATCACAAGTCAACTCACCAATCGTACCATTCACACTAGGACTTCGGATCTTCGCTCGGCTGCTGCTTCTCGATTCTGGTGGGTAGTCGTAGCGAGCGTTTTTGCTCATTCGTCTGCTATTTTCCATGTTGATTGGGACGTAGACTACTTGCCCGCTCTCAGCGTAAGCTTGTCTTGTGCTGGAGAAAAATATCAATTATGATGACATTTTTTGATTTCATCGAAATCAAAGCGCTATTATTGTGCTCATGGTTGTCTAGTCACGACACATAAAGCATGTTACTTGGAGCATAGTCCCCTTGCTAGAGATAATTGCTCCGATCTTCTAGTTTTCACTAACCATTCACAGATGGATCAACCAGGAGTGCTGCAGGAATCGAACTCATGCATGTAAAAAGCTGCAAAGAACCACTTTTTTCAAAACTGCACAGAACCACTACCAAAAAATGTTATTTATGAGAAACTTTTCTTTTCATGTTGCAATTTTGTATCAACCTCAAGGTTTGTTATATTTTTCATATATTCTTCTAAGAGAAAAAAAGTCAACTCACTGTGGTTCGTAATCGACCTCCGGCTGCGGCATGGGGTTACTATTTGGCGATAATGGTCTGCTGGAGCTCTCATAGGTTCTAGCATACAGTGGTGCTGAAACTGGTCGACTACCTGATTGAACCTGGAACAACGATATGCCGAATATTTATTATATGTTTTACCTGCTGCGGCTCCGGAGACAAAGCTCGTTTCGGAACCACCGAAGAAACGACAGGCTGTTGTGGGAAAAGATAAGAAAATCCTGCATGCGGGTGTTGTGCTTCTACCGTTGGCGGGTCTGCAAAGCGAGCTCGTGGTGAGAGAGCACTGGAGAGTCTTCTCGGTGTACGATATTCTGTTCTGAAATTGGCATGTGAGTCTAATCATCAATTTTTTGCTTCTTGAATTGAATGAAGTTGGAATATTCATAATCAACATGATATTTTTGAATTTTCACGAACCCTTCTTCCTTGATAATCGGCGACACTGGAGAAGGCGAAACAACTCTCAGAGGTGCTCTTGCTACCGAGGGAGGTCTTGCTGATGATGGTCGAACTAGTGAAGACGGGTCGTCATCTTTAAGCGTCAGATCGTGAACACTGGAAGTTTAAATTTCACTGGAAACTTTGAAGATATTTTGAGCCAAAATGAAAACCAAACAGTATAACAGTCCCACCTTCTCGACATCGCCTTTACTTGCTGAATGGGATGATAGTGGACTTGCTCTTTGGCATATCGCTTGAGCCCACGTGGACCACCCGAGCCGTTATCTTGTGGGGCTTGTGGTGGCTCAGTTGGCTCTCTGAAAAAAGTTCACCAATATACTGACAATAAGAATGGAAATCACCTTTCATGAACAATCATGGCGCTTTCACTTTTTGCTCTTCTCATTGCTCCAAAAGCTGGCTCACGTCTCTCTGTTGCGTAGCCTATCCTAGCAGGTTCAATAGGTGATGGTTGGTCTGGAAGTTTCCATGTTCTGATATTGTTTTTTTTCTGTTTCCTGGATCTCCATGTTTCTATTTTTATAGTTGTTTCTCGGAAGACGTAATGATTTTTTAAGCTTACCATAACTTCTATGGGACAAAGTATGAGCCCTCCTATCATTTGTGAAGGTGGTTCTTGGACCATTATCTTGATAATAGCTGTTAGCAGCAGCTCGACCACCACTCCCAGTTCCTTGTTTCTTGAAGCGCTGTCGTTCAACATTCTTTGCCACCATTGTATTCACCTGAATAATCAACCTTGGCGGGCGATTTTCAATCTTTTCCTACCGGTAATTTGATGTTAGCCCTGGTTCTTCTGTTTCTTTCTGACATTGTGTCACTTTCCGTTTCAGATAACCCATATATATGGTTGTGTTCTACTGGATTCTGGTGGTGTGCGTTGTTCAGAGACTTCCAAACGCTCAGTTCTTCCAGAAGAGTTTCCAGACCTCCGAAATTCGTGTTTGGGTATCCAATTAGCTGGAATAATAATATTACTATCTGAGTGGTCTTCAAATTCTGGAAAATTCACCTTTTCAATATACTCAGAAGTGAACTGACAAATAGCCGCTTCCGATCGTACTAATGATCTGTGGAGTTGAGATGGAGCACTGGCAATTAACTTGTTGAACAATCTGACTACAAGTATCTGAACTTCCTCATGTATAATTGCAAGAATCTGATCCTACTTGAATGTGTAGTTTATGTGTATGAAGTCCATGCTTAAGCTGGGCTACGAAAACCGCAAGCCTGAGAAAGTCACGATTGCGCGCGGACAAGACAGTGAGAGCTCGCAGAAGGATGACAAATCCTTGGGGTTGCTCCAAGAGCAGAAGAAGAATCTGGAAATGATTTTAGAATATATTCAGAAGATGCGAGATTACCTCTAAAGAATAACACTTGGAGTCCAGTTGTGGACTATGTACGGAGTATAAGATCGCGTCGAGGCCAGTGGAAGTTTCTAAAAATAGCTTCCAAGCGGCATCCTGAAACGTATTCTCAGCGAACTCTGTGTTTTTGACGTACCGATTTTTCCAGAAGAATTTTGATGCATTCAATGCAGTCTGCTTCAGCAACCTAAATTGAGCTAGAAAATAAAATAGAAAATAATAAAATTCGAAAAATTGTTTTTGAGAAATAAATCATACAGCCGCTTTCCTCTTCCGGTTTGCATTCGTCGAGTTTCTGTTCAGAATATAAGATATTTTGGAGCCACTTCCTTGAACGCTGTTTACAATTCCTTGGAGGACGATGACAACTTTGGCAAGAAGTTCGATTCCATTTATTGGTTTGGCGATGAACTCTTGAGCGAAGTGTTGTGATCTGTAATTTTTTTAGTTTTTTTTTCACATATTTCAACCGATAAGTTGGTATTTTCTTGTTTTCCAAATCGTTTCAACCTCAAGGAAAAATTTTAAATTCAGTTTTCAGAATCACAACGTCTCGAAAACAACTGAGAGATAAAATTTTTTTAGAGGTTATTTGTTTTTTTAGATCATTAAAAGTCTAGTGATGCAGGTAACTGTTTTATAGATTGTTTACAAGATATTTCGATCGTTTTGAAACTAGAACATTATAAAGTCTGTCGCGCGTTAACAGTCTGCTTGTCATTCCCCAAGTCATTTGCAGCGTATCAAAAGCTTCCGCAGTTCACTGTCTGGGGAATGTTTGTTTAGATTTGAATCATTGATGTCTGATAAATATTCATATTGATGGGTAGACGAGACGTCTCTGCGCAAGCGTCTCAACTGGCTGGATCTGACACTAATGTGTTTCTCTTCTTTGTGCAAATACAACTACAAGTCTGCCGATTCGAAAAGTGACATGCTTTGTTTCGAAGCGTACAAGCAGACAGAGAGACACGCAGTGAGAGAGAGAAGAAAGAGAGAGGGAGATAGAGAGAAAGAGAAAGAGAGAGAGAGAGAGACGGTCACGTGACTGTAGGTAGCTAGCGACGGTCGCTCGCGAGAGAAATCCAAACTGCCACAACTGCAAACACTTTCCGGTCCACCATGAAGACTTCCAGATCGCGGAGCGAGCGAAATGTTCACTACGCAAAGTTTACAGTGTGTTTACGTAAAAGAAAACAGAAATTGATACGGAATTTTTTGTGGAGAAAATTCGCCCAATTTACAAAATATTTATATGTGTTGTTTGCTCAAAATAATCTGCGCACCAAATACTCTTCTTTTCTTTGTTCTTTTGAGGCTAAGACCTTAAGCATCTTTATGAACTCCCGCAAATAGGAATAATCATCAAGAGTGGGCAAAAACTCACTTGGGACTGTCGTTCAGTACTTGATCCTTTAAAGAAAGCAGAACAAAACCAGCATCAGACAGGGATATTCCATTGGCTTTAAGAAAAATTATGGTGGAATGAGTGCTCTGAGTTACCTGTCGGTGCTGAATCGGCTAGTTGCACAAAACGACGAAGTTGCTCCGCAAGCACTCGCGGAGAAGTTCGTTCCATTCGGTGGGTCAGCTGGAAGTAAAATCTCATATAGGGGAATGAGGGTAGAGGTAGCAGAAAGAGGTAACGATGTGCGGATAAGATCAGCCATTCATCAATGTCATAATGATTGTTGAATGCTCATGAAGAGACACTGAACACTATTCAATAGATGGTAAAACGTGTTGGATTGTGTAAGTCGCAGTTTTTTTTCGCTAACATATAATATTAGTTTATGAACAGTGGTTTAAAACATTTGAAAGGTTCCGGAAAAATATACCAAACACTTATTGACGAATTAGAATATGTTATGTCGTGATTTCTCTATTTTCGAAGTTGCAAAAATTGAATATGAACATGAAGAAATGAAGAAGAAATCAGAAAATAGGGGCAGTCTCGAACTTATGAAGTCAAATCCGATTTTATTTGTCGAGAATGATGAGAATATCTGTTCATTTAACTGAGAAATTCCAATGGTTCCTAATTTGTAATCACGTTCTCAAACATTTTGAACTTGACAGAGATAAACTCAAGTTTGTCTGATAGTAATGATAGAGGTGGTGGATAGCCGGCTGACGGCCCAAGTGGCTGCCATGAGTGGGTTATGTGCACTTGCCACAATGCAAACACAACCGTACCTCATGCTGCTGCCTCCAACACGTTCTCTAATATACTATTTATCCAAATTTACCGTAATTACTAAACTTGAGGGGTTTTCGGTAAAATAAAAAAAAGAAAAATGGGAAAAGTTATGAGGGTACTTAGTAACGAATATAATTGGTCTAAAGTTTCACCAGAATAGTTTATAATTGATTTAACTGGTATTAGTTGGAAGTTCAGAAGAAAAAAATCTTTAAAAAAGTTTTCATAAAAATACAAACATTTTGGTAAGTAAAAAATAAAATGGAGAATTGAAAAAAAACCTGTAAACCCTAGAAAAAAAACCAAACTTGAAAACCTAGATCCAGAGTTTGGAAATGTGATAAAACTCTAAAAAAAATTTGGAAATTTTCGGACGTGAAAAGATGATTTCATTTGAAAGAAGTGAATAGTAATTCAACTGAAAATTCAATTTTTGAAGCAAAACAGTACAAAACCGTCCACAAGTGAACAATCTCCGAATTCCAAAGGAGCATGGTGCATCACAACAATAGAAAATGTACACGCATTTTCTACACTTTTGCTGTTTCCGGAAAGCAGGGAGGGGAGGATGTATTGACTGATTAAAATCAGTTTCAGATGGGTTGTTTGAACCCTTCGAAAAACGGTCGTCCAAATGCATTTTTGAGAAGTCACATCGAAGAAATAGCTTTGAGAATAGAGTCTATGAAAAATTCTGAAGTGAATTGTGAAAAAAAAACGAGGAGCCCTTCTAAATAAAAAAAACCATCAATAATATAATTAAAAATACACCGAACAGTTTTAGTTTCCACAAATTCTGTCGAACCGTAGGCTTACTGTGCATAGCAACGGACCGAAACAGTAGTTATCGAAGAATTGACGGGTTTTTTATAGAAAAATAAATGTGAGAAAACAATTTTTTTTCATCTTTTGCACATTAGTTAATAATTCCAGTTGCCTTGACATAGCGAGTAATAACTGCTCGTTTTCATATAACCAGTAAAACCATATTCGTACAGTGGGGGAGCAGTGGCCATATTAGTAGTATGTATGGTGTGTCGAGCAAAGTCCAAAAACTAACTCAACATACGCCAATGGGTGGTGGGTGACAGTGTGTGACACTCCCAGTAAAGCGGGAAATGTGTCCGTTCCGACCAGCCGCGACAAACAGCGCTTACTGTGCATCGCGACGGACCGAAACAATAGGAGATCTGATGACATTGCTAGCTGACTGACCATCCGTTGCTAATTGTCATTGAACGGGCCGGTGCATGAGTTGGTTTGGTTGATTGAAAAAGTCTGAAATATCTGTATGTCCTGAAATTCTCGGAAACTCTAAAACTTTGGGTGGACCGGCATTGGACCGTGAATGGGCGACTATCATTCCAAACATCTGTTGCTCATTCACGGTCCAAAGCCGGTTCACTCAGTTTTGAAGGAATTGTCCTGTTTTATATCAAAACAACGTGTTTGGAAAATATAATTTTCAATAATCAATGATTGTTTTTATTATTCAACAATTTATTGACTAAAAAAATAATTTCATCATACACTGATAAATATGTACGTGACCTGGTATGATATAAAAACGTGATGACTCGAGTTTAATAATATCATAACTTCTGGGGTTTGGATCAGCTACAAAAAATAATGCTGATTTTTTCGAATGACGGCTCCGGAGAACACGCTCACAGTTGTGTCATCATAGTTTGGATCACTAGGTATTCTAACGAAATCAACTTTAATCAACTAAAATGACTGATTTATATTTATTGAAAAGATTAATTATATTCCTGACATTACAATACTCCCTGTTTTCTTTTCACCACTCAAAATGTATCGAACAGTCTTCTCAACTTCCTTGTTTCTTTCTCTACGTCATCATAAGTACCACGGGATCGAAGACTGAAGTGTCCCCGCACTTTGCTTGTCAGATTCTTTTTGCTCGGCACGCAGGAATGAAATTTCGCTTTACGACCTCATAAAAAGTTACGTAAACATACCCACAAAACTGTCAATGCGAGGAGAAGAATGTCTGTTGACTGTGAAATTGGAATCGGAAAATATTTTGGGTGAGATCGGGTATGGAAATCTCGGGAATAAATCTACATAAGAGATTGGTTCTGTGAAACTCGAACTTTTTGTTTTATAGAAATGTGTTCATATTTCTAATATTAATGAGCAGATAAAATTATTTGAAACTGATGATACTAAACAGAATCTTCTAGAACTCATTGACACCATGATGTTTATTTTTTAATCTTAATTTTATGCCTTATTCTCAAAGCTTCTCCTTCTCCTGTTTTTTTCAGCGGTTATTAAGCTGACAAATCGAAATTTTTATTCCAAGTGAATATTAAATAGAACGTATTCTCTTTCAATTTTTTCACTCAACATCAACAACTTTAGCCAGACAGGTGGGCGAAGAATGTTGATGACTTAATGTGATAAAAGTGTCTTCCGTCTGAGCTTCACGAATTACTTCTTATCAACCTTAGTCACTCTATTATGAAACCACCGTGACCACATATAAAAGACATTTCACTCTTTGAGCAGTATCTCCTGATTCACAACACGAAGTGTTTGTATTCTTGATAATCCTTGAAATGTCAATAAGAACAACTCCATGATTCAGTATGGTTACCAAGTACCGCCCTCACACCTCACCTCACGGTCATTCTCTCGTTTCCACTTCGCATCGTTTCGATTACAGAATGAGTTTTGACTATCGAGACCACCACGACAAAGTTCCCTTCGTCAATGTAGCCCTCATAGTGATACTGACGACGTTGACAGGTGTCGCTACTTTCACAAATTGTGAGCGGATTTCGAATGCAGATAAGTATTTTGTTTTTCAGACTGGGGAAGAATCTATGCCGGAAATTATGAAATAGCACACACTGGAATCTATCCATGGGGTGAATCGAACGCTCATCAGACGTTCACAGTGAGTTATGTTATGTATCGATATTCAGGTTCGAGCGTTTTTTTTTCGAGTTCTGATTTTGAATCTGAAACAACATTCGAATTCACAATAAATTTCAGTTAATGAGTTGAAAATTGTCCGTAGTGATAAATTTTTTCAGTATTAAATTTAATTACTGCACACTCCAGTAACGGCTAGAGTGATACGATTTTTGGAACAACTCAGGCTAGAAACATATTTTGTGTTTATGGATATTTCGTCAAGAATGGGACAAAATTAAATTTAGCAAGAACCATCATGGCTCCAATGCGTAGCTGTTTGTATGCTCATAGCGTTCTCAGCAGAACTGCTGATTCTTCTCCTACTGATTGCTTTAGTGTGAGTTTACAAAGTTAACAAAAATCAATAACACGTTCAGCTTCTTCCGAAGACTTCTTGTCGGTCACATGTTCATCACTGGACTGTCTCTTTTGATCACAATTACATTAGCGATTGCTGTAATTGTGTTTGCGTGTAATGTTGGGAATATAGCAGTTTTCTCGTCCTCAGTGGTAAATTAGTGTTGACGGTTCTTGATGACAGAAATTTTACAGGTCGGATGGTCCTGGGTTCTCGCTCTTATTTCAACTCTCTTATCAGCACTTGTGACACTTATTGCGGGGGCGGGAGGACTTCTTGTATATCACCACCATCACTGAACAAAATTATTATGATGAATAAACGTGTCAATACATCTCTATACATACGAATAAAGGATCCTCCTCCCACTTCTCTTGAAGCCGATTTTTGGGTGTCACATTTTGATTTTGGTTGGGGTCGAGAGAGAGAGGAATGGGTTGTGCGAAAATGACCGGATACGAACCCGCGGCGACCGCGTGAGCGTTCTCTGCTTTGGTGCTTTATACACGCTTCACAAAATTTTGTGGCGACCGTTCGTAGGATTTCTGATGGCTGCAAAGCCTGTTATTCCATCGGCTTTAGCAACATTGACTACTTCAGAAGATGAGATCCGAGATGTCTAAACGTGTCTCAAGTTCGATCCCTTCTCGAGGCGGATCCACTGTCCGTAGGCAAAGGTTAGTTTCTGACACTCCACGGTAGCTCACAACGAAATTCAGGTATCGGATGCGCGACCACGGCCCATCAACAACTGACCCACCGAGAGCAAGAACAAACAGACATAAGAAAGTTTAAAATAAACTGTGGTATAAAAACAAAAAAAAAACAAAAAATTTTGCATATTTTTCACGTTATCCAGTTAGTCATTTGTGTTCAATACTTTTTCAATCAATTTGGGGAAAAATAATTTTAAAAAATTTTCATTTCATTTACTTTTGCTTTCTTTGCAAAAGAAACTTATGTCATTATCATCATGAAAAGTTTGAATGTACTTCATTCATCTTCTGAAGTAGCACAACAACATCTGAATCACGGTACTTTGTGAAAATTAATTGAACAAACCAGGAAACTAACTTCTGACTTTCGATGAAGCATTAAAAAAACTGAAATTTCAACGTTGACTAATCTGATCAACTTGAATTGACTTGGAATCAATGGAAAACGAAATTCTGATCAGTTCATCTTCTGAAAAATTGTTTTAAATGCTTATTCTGGATCTAGTTATCAAGTAGGCGAGCTGAGCAGCTTTTTACGCGTAACCCATTAAAAGTTTCTGAACTCTAGACTGTAAGAATTCCTAGTTTGAATTCCTTCAAATGCTGAATACAGTTTGTTAGGTCACGACTAATAAAGAAGGAAACAACAAATTCTCGTGAGTGATTATTATACCATCACATATAAAACACAAAAATATGTGATTTTGTGAAATATTGAAAAAATTTTCATCTCTCCACAAAGCAGGTCACAAGTATGACCCCTATTCTGGTTTTTAGGTGTGTTTATCTTCACAATCTGAACGGTTCCGAGTCTGAGATAAAAAAAACAAGTGTCAGTACAAGTATTCACATAACTTTATTTACGACAACAAACACGTGGAGTAATTACAGAAATTTAACAACACAGATAATAGTAACAGCTACACACAGAAACGGCTTAAACTGATCTTTCTTCTTTGCTTTCTGCAAGCTTCTGTTGCCACTTATTATAAGCATTGTCGGAGAGGTCGAGAAGGGCATTTGTCGCATCTATTTTCTCCATCACAAAGGCACGGAGCTTAGTGGGATTGACGATCTTGTTTGGCATCTGAAAAATTGATGTAAGTTTTGTTAACTATTTGATCATGAGTATTACTAGATTCGAAACAGAAAAAAACTCACCTCCCGTTGAACTTTTGCAATCAGCTTCGTGGTTCCTTTACAGTTGGCGCGGTCGAAGATGTTTATAGTGTCGATGTATACTTTTGTTCCATCAAAAAGTCTATTGGTGTCGTTGGACAATCTCTGTGTTGTTGTCTTCAGTGCTTTCAGATACTGTTCTTCGTTTCCAGGTTCTCTTAGTTCATGGTCTCTATTGAAGAGGTCATAAAGCTGAAAATTTTCATTTGGGTTTTTTGAAACATCATGAACTCACCAGTCCCTGCGCGGTATCAACTGCCGAAACGTAACCGTAAACTTCACCAACTCTTTGATGAATTTCGTCGGTCATTTTCTCTTTTTGGGCGAAGTTAGGAAATTTAACTTTGCGTGTGACGTAAATTTGACCTTCCATTCTGGAAAAAATGATATCAGTTTCTTCTGAGTAAGTGGAAGGCTGATTAACTTAGTCATAGATGAACGGGATATTCAGAAAGCTGGTTATGGAATTTTTACTGGAACACAAGCAATAACCTATGGTAGAGAGAGCTCTGATTGCAGCAGAAGATACTGTGTGGTGATCAATCGTTGGATACAAGAGGGGCGGACTTTACATCTTGCCAGAAGCAAGATGCTCACAGCATTGTGACGAATGGCAACTTTTTTCTGGGAACTGTGAGAAACTATTCTTATGCCAATAGGAAGAATTGTGCTGTAGAGAAAGTAGATGATCAGTGACAGTTTAGTTTAATTCGGAAAATCAGTATCAGGATATCAACTTCTCGGATTTTTTTGTCCAATAATTTCTTTCTCCAAAAATTTTGAGTACAATTTTATTGCTTTTGACAAAAAACAGAAATCTTTAATTCAATCTTCAAGATTTTAATTAAACGTCGAATTCTTTAATTCTGAAGCCAAAAAAAATTTACCGAACTCTGAATAGGTAACAGAACATCAACTTTTCTTACATTTTTTTTCAACAATTTCTTTTGTTCACTGTGATGCAAATGTGATTTTGCACACTTCAGTTTTTTAAATTTTTCAAGATTCTCAGATACGATTTTATTCTTTATGATGAGAATAGAAATTTTGAATTTGAACTTCGGAATGGTAAAAAATTGGAGAAAACCTTGAAGCAGTGAAAACTATGTCTCGAATATGAAAATGTGAATGTCGAAAATAACCACACAGAGAAAATTGGTTTCTGGTTTAATACTACTTGAAGTTTGATGCTAATTGAAAAAATAGCATTTATACAGAAAAACAAACATTTCAGTTGTGAGAACTTGTCTTATACAAAAGGATTTAATACGAAAAAGTGTATTGAATCGTTTCTATCAAGAATTATTTTTTCATTCATCTCTGTCGACACCTCAAATTTTAGGCTTAGGTAAGGTTCAAAGCACTAGTTAGGTACAATGCTAAGATTTGATAAAAGTTTAAACTTACTTTTCACAAAACATTTTTCACCTTGTAAGCTTTCCTTAAGGAAATGATTCTTGATAGAAACGATTCAGTAGACTTTTTCGTATTAAGTTACAAAAGGAGGAAAATAAGAAGAAAAGGAAAAACTCGTGAAAGAAAGAGCTCTGCTGGAAACCCAAGCTAATGAATGACTGTATGCTGATCACCTCTTGGATACAAAATGGGTGGAGCTCACACCTCGCCGGGAGCAGAATGTTGACACCATTGTGATGAATGACTAGTTTCTCACAGTTTCCTGCAGGGAACTATGAGAAACTTTTTAATGCCAAAAGGAAGAATGTGACAGACAGATTAATAAATAATTCAACTTTGCTCTACCAGAATATGTGAAGAACCGGTATGCAAATAACAGTTTCTATGAAAACATTTTTTTCCGATGATACATGTTAAGTATTGGGTTTTTTTTAAATCATGAAATGTTTTTGAGACAAACTCGAGCAATGTGATGCCAACGTCAACTTTCAACTTTCTGGTAGCTTTTGGATTCCTCGCTTGTAAAATCCACAATGGCGCAGGGCGGGGTATTCTTTGAACATCAAGATTTTTCCTGCTGTGAGAGCTCTCTCTCTCTCTTTCTCGAAAGCCGTGATTCATATTGAAAAAAAAGCACATGGTCGCTTGGATCTTCACCAGTCCCTTTTCAACATTTTGTGAAACAAGCGATCATATGTCATAATGTTTATAGTCCTATCTGCTTCTCGGAGCTGAATACTAATTGGGCCGAATTGTCTTTAACAAACAGATAATCCATGAGTCATTCAAAGTTTTTTCTCAATACCAACAAGCTAAAATTTTTCACCAAACTTTTGGTTACTTACGTGCGGCCTATCATTAAATGCAATACAACGGTTTCTGGTTCAGAATAAGATTTCAAACTGAAAGAGTCCGTTCGAAAAGAATTTACACGTGAAGTGTTTATCAGACTGTACAGTTAAGGAAATTTTTAAGAGAAGAATGGTCACTTTCGGAAAGAGGTTGAAACCTCTTTATAATTTGTCTACAAACATGGGATTTAGTAAACCTTCTCTATCATAAATTTTCAAGAATTATTTTTCCATCCATTATTCTTTATTGCATTTGTTTGTTCAAGCTATTTATTATACAATAATTTATTATACATTATACTATTTATTATACAACATAACCCAAGACTTCCTCTACAAAATATTAAGCACAAGTTATGCTCCTGAAATTTTATTCATGTTTAAATTCTATATGAAATCCAATATTTGTTGAAAACTATCATTTTCACAAAATAACGAAATTCTTGATCATTGCAAACTTGTTCGCGCAATGGGATGAGTTTGAACGAGCTTAGTTCTGATAAAAAGAAAAGAGAGGAGAGAGCAAGTTTGACGCAAGTATAAAGTAAAAAATATTATTCCCCATGATTTTTGAGAATTTTTTAAAATTTCATATGGCATCATTTAAAATTATAATCAAGACCTAATAGCACTAGATGCATGCAGCCTGAGGGCGCGACCTACAGTTTATGATAACCCGCGACCTTTGACCTCCCGCCGGTCGCTTGGTGTAGTGGTCTAAGCGGCCGGTGTGGGAGCCCCGAGATGTCTAAACGTGTCTCAAGTTCGATCCCTTCTCGGGGCGGATCCACTGTCCGTAGGCAAAGGTTAGTTTCTGACACTCCACGGTAGCTCACAACGAAATTCAGGTATCGGATGCGCGACCACGGCCCATCAACAACTGACCCACCGAGAGCAAGAACAAACAGACATAAGAAAGTTTAAAATAAACTGTGGTATAAAAACAAAAAAAAAACAAAAAATTTTGCATTTTTTTCACGTTATCCAGTTAGTCATTTGTGTTCAATACTTTTTCAATCAATTTGGGAAAAAATAATTTTAAAAAATTCTCATTTCATTTACTTTTGCTTTTTCTTTGCAAAAGAAACTTATGTCATTATCATCATGGAATGTTTGAATGTACTTCATTCATCTTCTGAAGTAGCACAACAACATCTGAATCACGGTACTCTGTAAAAATTAACTTTTTTACCGAAAACTTGTATAACATTTGATCACCCTGCGTATCACACCCTCTCATGACTATGACCTTCTGGATGTAAACACCTGGTGCACGCCCCCTTGTGATCTTGGCCCTGATCATTCCATGTCTCTGTGCAGACGCCGCGAGGTGTCTCACAGACCCCAACCTAGTCGACAATAAAGGTTACCACAGACATGTTGATACTTCATGACATATAAGCACTGTCAAGGCTTATTATGTTATATGGAGGTACCACCGAGGGGTACACCATCTAGCGACGGTGACCCATGTGCATTCTACTATCTGATACACAACTCGGCTATCGCCTGCTGATTCCGCTACACTATCCACACATCCCAGCAGCGCGACAAAGACCAAGTCCTGGTCACAAGGAAGAAGTAACCCGCCCAGAAGAACTTTGTTGAATGACAAGAAGGAAGAAAGAAGGAACGTTCTGTATTGTGAGCTACCCACTGTCAAGGCTTATTATGTTATACTTGATAAATCATGTTTAACGGTCACAGAAAGTCCGGCAATGAAGTGTTCCAGTTTTGATTCTAAATTGTAGCTGTTCAAAATCCAAAAGCTTTGGATTGATATCAAATGTTGAGTATAGTTTGAAAAAAGTAAACTCCCATCTCGCAGTGCGTCAGACCAATAATTTTTTTTTAATTTTTTAGCTATCCTACTGTCATAAGTTTGTCTGGTTTGCGTGTAATTTGATTGAAAACAAGTTTAACTTTGAATAAGAATGGAAAAAAAGGAACTTTCTCTCGTTTTGGTTACAGTTTTTTCCGATTTTTCAGGGCAAATTTTCTGATTAATTGCTGCAATTCACTTTTGACTCTACTGACAATAACAAACAAGATCAGAGAAAAAGACAAGAAAGTTGCGCTATTTTTGAGTATCATATTATGATCTCTCATTTTTCATTCAGCCTTGAAAACAATTGAGAAATTTATAAGTACATTGAACAAACCAGAAAACTAACTTCTGACTTTCGATGAAGCATTGAAAAAAACTGAAATTTCAACGTTGACTAATCTGATCAACTTGAATTGACTTGGAATCGATGGGAAACGAAATTCTGATCAGTTCATCTTCTGAAAAATTGTTTTAAATGCTTATTCTGGATCTAGTTATCAAGTAGGCGAGCTGAGCAGCTTTTTACGCGTAACCCATTAAAAGTTTCTGAACTCTAGACTGTAAGAATTCCAAGTTTGAATTAATTCAAATGCTGAATAAAGTTTGTTAGGTCCAGACTAATAAAAAAAGGAAACAACAAATCTTCGTGAATGATTATTATACCAACACATTTAAAACACAAAAATATGTGATTTTATGAAATATTGAAAAAAATTTTCATCTCTCCACAAAGCAGGTCACAAGTATGACCCCTATTCTGGTTTTTAGGTGTATTTGTCTTCACAATCTGAACGGTTCCGAGTCTGAGATAAAAAAACAAGTGTCAGTACAAGTATTCACATAACTTTATTTACGACAACAAACACGTGGAGTAATTACAGAAATTTAACAACACAGATAATAGTAACAGCTACACACAGAAACGGCTTAAACTGATCTTTCTTCTTTGCTTTCTGCAAGCTTCTGTTGCCACTTATTATAAGCATTGTCGGAGAGGTCGAGAAGGGCATTTGTCGCATCTATTTTCTCCATCACAAAGGCACGGAGCTTAGTGGGATTGACGATCTTGTTTGGCATCTGAAAAATTGATGTAAGTTTTGTTAACTATTTGATCATGAGTATTACTAGATTCGAAACAGAAAAAAACTCACCTCCCGTTGAACTTTTGCAATCAGCTTCATGGTTCCTTTACAGTTGGCGCGGTCGAAGATGTTTATAGTGTCGATGTATACTTTTGTTCCATCAAAAAGTCTATTGGTGTCGTTGGACAATCTCTGTGTTGTTGTCTTCAGTGCTTTCAGATACTGTTCTTCGTTTCCAGGTTCTCTTAGTTCATGGTCTCTATTGAAGAGGTCATAAAGCTGAAAATTTTCATTTGGGTTTTTTGAAACATCATGAACTCACCAGTCCCTGCGCGGTATCAACTGCCGAAACGTAACCGTAAACTTCACCAACTCTTTGATGAATTTCGTCGGTCATTTTCTCTTTTTGGGCGAAGTTAAGAAATTTAACTTTGCGTGTGACGTAAATTTGACCTTCCATTCTGGAAAAAATGATATCAGTTTCTTCTGAGTAAGTGGAAGGCTGATTAACTTAGTCATAGATGAACGGGATATTCAGAAAGCTGGTTATGGAATTTTTACTGGAACACAAGCAATAACCTATGGTAGAGAGAGCTCTGATTGCAGCAGAAGATACTGTGTGGTGATCAATCGTTGGATACAAGAGGGGCGGACTTTACATCTTGCCAGAAGCAAGATGCTCACAGCATTGTGACGAATGGCAACTTTTTTCTGGGAACTGTGAGAAACTATTCTTATGCCAATAGGAAGAATTGTGCTGTAGAGAAAGTAGATGATCAGTGACAGTTTAGTTTAATTCGGAAAATCAGTATCAGGATATCAACTTCTCGGATTTTTTTGTCCAATAATTTCTTTCTCCAAAAATTTTGAGTACAATTTTATTGCTTTTGACAAAAAACAGAAATCTTTAATTCAATCTTCAAGATTTTAATTAAACGTCGAATTCTTTAATTCTGAAGCCAAAAAAAATTTACCGAACTCTGAATAGGTAACAGAACATCAACTTTTCTTACATTTTTTTTCAACAATTTCTTTTGTTCACTGTGATGCAAATGTGATTTTGCACACTTCAGTTTTTTAAATTTTTCAAGATTCTCAGATACGATTTTATTCTTTATGATGAGAATAGAAATTTTGAATTTGAACTTCGGAATGGTAAAAAATTGGAGAAAACCTTGAAGCAGTGAAAACTATGTCTCGAATATGAAAATGTGAATGTCGAAAATAACCACACAGAGAAAATTGGTTTCTGGTTTAATACTACTTGAAGTTTGATGCTAATTGAAAAAATAGCATTTATACAGAAAAACAAACATTTCAGTTGTGAGAACTTGTCTTATACAAAAGGTTTTAATACGAAAAAGTGTACTGAATCGTTTCTATCGAGAATTATTTTTTCATTTATCTTTGTCGACACCTCAAATTTTAGGCTCAGGTAAGGTTCAAAGCACTAGTTAGGTACAATGCTAAGATTTGATAAAAGTTTAAACTTACTTTTCACAAAACATTTTTCACCTTGTAAGGTTTCCTTAAGGAAATGATTCTTGATAGAAACGATTCAGTAGACTTTTTCGTATTAAGTTACAAAAGGAGGAAAATAAGAAGAAAAGGAAAAACTCGTGAAAGAAAGAGCTCTGCTGGAAACCCAAGCTAATGAATGACTGTATGCTGATCACCTCTTGGATACAAAATGGGTGGAGCTCACACCTCGCCGGGAGCAGAATGTTGACACCATTGTGATGAATGACTAGTTTCTCACAGTTTCCTGCAGGGAACTATGAGAAACTTTTTAATGCCAAAAGGAAGAATGTGACAGACAGATTAATAAATAATTCAACTTTGCTCTACCAGAATATGTGAAGAACCGGTATGCAAATAACAGTTTCTATGAAAACATTTTTTTTCGATGATACATGTTAAGTATTGGGTTTTTTTTAAATCATGAAATGTTTTTGAGACAAACTCGAGCAATGTGATGCCAACGTCAACTTTCAACTTTCTGGTAGCTTTTGGATTCCTCGCTTGTAAAATCCACAATGGCGCAGGGCGGGGTATTCTTTGAACATCAAGATTTTTCCTGCTGTGAGAGCTCTCTCTCTCGAAAGCCGTGATTCATATTGAAAAAAAAGCACATGGTCGCTTGGATCTTCACCAGTCCCTTTTCAACATTTTGTGAAACAAGCGATCATATGTCATAATGTTTATAGTCCTATCTGCTTCTCGGAGCTGAATACTAATTGGGCCGAATTGTCTTTAACAAACAGATAATCCATGAGTCATTCAAAGTTTTTTCTCAATACCAACAAGCTAAAATTTTTCACCAAACTTTTGGTTACTTACGTGCGGCCTATCATTAAATGCAATACAACGGTTTCTGGTTCAGAATAAGATTTCAAACTGAAAGAGTCCGTTCGAAAAGAATTTACACGTGAAGTGTTTATCAGACTGTACAGTTAAGGAAATTTTTAAGAGAAGAATGGTCACTTTCGGAAAGAGGTTGAAACCTCTTTATAATTTGTCTACAAACATGGGATTTAGTAAACCTTCTCTATCATAAATTTTCAAGAATTATTTTTCCATCCATTATTCTTTATTGCATTTGTTTGTTCAAGCTATTTATTATACAATAATTTATTATACATTATACTATTTATTATACAACATAACCCAAGACTTCCTCTACAAAATATTAAGCACAAGTTATGCTCCTGAAATTTTATTCATGTTTAAATTCTATATGAAATCCAATATTTGTTGAAAACTATCATTTTCACAAAATAACGAAATTCTTGATCATTGCAAACTTGTTCGCGCAATGGGATGAGTTTGAACGAGCTTAGTTCTGATAAAAAGAAAAGAGAGGAGAGAGCAAGTTTGACGCAAGTATAAAGTAAAAAATATTATTCCCCATGATTTTTGAGAATTTTTTAAAATTTCATATGGCATCATTTAAAATTATAATCAAGACCTAATAGCACTAGATGCATGCAGCCTGAGGGCGCGACCTACAGTTTATGATAACCCGCGACCTTTGACCTCCCGCCGGTCGCTTGGTGTAGTGGTCTAAGCGGCCGGTGTGGGAGCCCCGAGATGTCTAAACGTGTCTCAAGTTCGATCCCTTCTCGGGGCGGATCCACTGTCCGTAGGCAAAGGTTAGTTTCTGACACTCCACGGTAGCTCACAACGAAATTCAGGTATCGGATGCGCGACCACGGCCCATCAACAACTGACCCACCGAGAGCAAGAACAAACAGACATAAGAAAGTTTAAAATAAACTGTGGTATAAAAACAAAAAAAAAACAAAAAATTTTGCATTTTTTTCACGTTATCCAGTTAGTCATTTGTGTTCAATACTTTTTCAATCAATTTGGGAAAAAATAATTTTAAAAAATTCTCATTTCATTTACTTTTGCTTTTTCTTTGCAAAAGAAACTTATGTCATTATCATCATGGAATGTTTGAATGTACTTCATTCATCTTCTGAAGTAGCACAACAACATCTGAATCACGGTACTCTGTAAAAATTAACTTTTTTACCGAAAACTTGTATAACATTTGATCACCCTGCGTATCACACCCTCTCATGACTATGACCTTCTGGATGTAAACACCTGGTGCACGCCCCCTTGTGATCTTGGCCCTGATCATTCCATGTCTCTGTGCAGACGCCGCGAGGTGTCTCACAGACCCCAACCTAGTCGACAATAAAGGTTACCACAGACATGTTGATACTTCATGACATATAAGCACTGTCAAGGCTTATTATGTTATATGGAGGTACCACCGAGGGGTACACCATCTAGCGACGGTGACCCATGTGCATTCTACTATCTGATACACAACTCGGCTATCGCCTGCTGATTCCGCTACACTATCCACACATCCCAGCAGCGCGACAAAGACCAAGTCCTGGTCACAAGGAAGAAGTAACCCGCCCAGAAGAACTTTGTTGAATGACAAGAAGGAAGAAAGAAGGAACGTTCTGTATTGTGAGCTACCCACTGTCAAGGCTTATTATGTTATACTTGATAAATCATGTTTAACGGTCACAGAAAGTCCGGCAATGAAGTGTTCCAGTTTTGATTCTAAATTGTAGCTGTTCAAAATCCAAAAGCTTTGGATTGATATCAAATGTTGAGTATAGTTTGAAAAAAGTAAACTCCCATCTCGCAGTGCGTCAGACCAATAATTTTTTTTTAATTTTTTAGCTATCCTACTGTCATAAGTTTGTCTGGTTTGCGTGTAATTTGATTGAAAACAAGTTTAACTTTGAATAAGAATGGAAAAAAAGGAACTTTCTCTCGTTTTGGTTACAGTTTTTTCCGATTTTTCAGGGCAAATTTTCTGATTAATTGCTGCAATTCACTTTTGACTCTACTGACAATAACAAACAAGATCAGAGAAAAAGACAAGAAAGTTGCGCTATTTTTGAGTATCATATTATGATCTCTCATTTTTCATTCAGCCTTGAAAACAATTGAGAAATTTATAAGTACATTGAACAAACCAGAAAACTAACTTCTGACTTTCGATGAAGCATTGAAAAAAACTGAAATTTCAACGTTGACTAATCTGATCAACTTGAATTGACTTGGAATCGATGGGAAACGAAATTCTGATCAGTTCATCTTCTGAAAAATTGTTTTAAATGCTTATTCTGGATCTAGTTATCAAGTAGGCGAGCTGAGCAGCTTTTTACGCGTAACCCATTAAAAGTTTCTGAACTCTAGACTGTAAGAATTCCAAGTTTGAATTAATTCAAATGCTGAATAAAGTTTGTTAGGTCCAGACTAATAAAAAAAGGAAACAACAAATCTTCGTGAATGATTATTATACCAACACATTTAAAACACAAAAATATGTGATTTTATGAAATATTGAAAAAAATTTTCATCTCTCCACAAAGCAGGTCACAAGTATGACCCCTATTCTGGTTTTTAGGTGTATTTGTCTTCACAATCTGAACGGTTCCGAGTCTGAGATAAAAAAACAAGTGTCAGTACAAGTATTCACATAACTTTATTTACGACAACAAACACGTGGAGTAATTACAGAAATTTAACAACACAGATAATAGTAACAGCTACACACAGAAACGGCTTAAACTGATCTTTCTTCTTTGCTTTCTGCAAGCTTCTGTTGCCACTTATTATAAGCATTGTCGGAGAGGTCGAGAAGGGCATTTGTCGCATCTATTTTCTCCATCACAAAGGCACGGAGCTTAGTGGGATTGACGATCTTGTTTGGCATCTGAAAAATTGATGTAAGTTTTGTTAACTATTTGATCATGAGTATTACTAGATTCGAAACAGAAAAAAACTCACCTCCCGTTGAACTTTTGCAATCAGCTTCATGGTTCCTTTACAGTTGGCGCGGTCGAAGATGTTTATAGTGTCGATGTATACTTTTGTTCCATCAAAAAGTCTATTGGTGTCGTTGGACAATCTCTGTGTTGTTGTCTTCAGTGCTTTCAGATACTGTTCTTCGTTTCCAGGTTCTCTTAGTTCATGGTCTCTATTGAAGAGGTCATAAAGCTGAAAATTTTCATTTGGGTTTTTTGAAACATCATGAACTCACCAGTCCCTGCGCGGTATCAACTGCCGAAACGTAACCGTAAACTTCACCAACTCTTTGATGAATTTCGTCGGTCATTTTCTCTTTTTGGGCGAAGTTAAGAAATTTAACTTTGCGTGTGACGTAAATTTGACCTTCCATTCTGGAAAAAATGATATCAGTTTCTTCTGAGTAAGTGGAAGGCTGATTAACTTAGTCATAGATGAACGGGATATTCAGAAAGCTGGTTATGGAATTTTTACTGGAACACAAGCAATAACCTATGGTAGAGAGAGCTCTGATTGCAGCAGAAGATACTGTGTGGTGATCAATCGTTGGATACAAGAGGGGCGGACTTTACATCTTGCCAGAAGCAAGATGCTCACAGCATTGTGACGAATGGCAACTTTTTTCTGGGAACTGTGAGAAACTATTCTTATGCCAATAGGAAGAATTGTGCTGTAGAGAAAGTAGATGATCAGTGACAGTTTAGTTTAATTCGGAAAATCAGTATCAGGATATCAACTTCTCGGATTTTTTTGTCCAATAATTTCTTTCTCCAAAAATTTTGAGTACAATTTTATTGCTTTTGACAAAAAACAGAAATCTTTAATTCAATCTTCAAGATTTTAATTAAACGTCGAATTCTTTAATTCTGAAGCCAAAAAAAATTTACCGAACTCTGAATAGGTAACAGAACATCAACTTTTCTTACATTTTTTTTCAACAATTTCTTTTGTTCACTGTGATGCAAATGTGATTTTGCACACTTCAGTTTTTTAAATTTTTCAAGATTCTCAGATACGATTTTATTCTTTATGATGAGAATAGAAATTTTGAATTTGAACTTCGGAATGGTAAAAAATTGGAGAAAACCTTGAAGCAGTGAAAACTATGTCTCGAATATGAAAATGTGAATGTCGAAAATAACCACACAGAGAAAATTGGTTTCTGGTTTAATACTACTTGAAGTTTGATGCTAATTGAAAAAATAGCATTTATACAGAAAAACAAACATTTCAGTTGTGAGAACTTGTCTTATACAAAAGGTTTTAATACGAAAAAGTGTACTGAATCGTTTCTATCGAGAATTATTTTTTCATTTATCTTTGTCGACACCTCAAATTTTAGGCTCAGGTAAGGTTCAAAGCACTAGTTAGGTACAATGCTAAGATTTGATAAAAGTTTAAACTTACTTTTCACAAAACATTTTTCACCTTGTAAGGTTTCCTTAAGGAAATGATTCTTGATAGAAACGATTCAGTAGACTTTTTCGTATTAAGTTACAAAAGGAGGAAAATAAGAAGAAAAGGAAAAACTCGTGAAAGAAAGAGCTCTGCTGGAAACCCAAGCTAATGAATGACTGTATGCTGATCACCTCTTGGATACAAAATGGGTGGAGCTCACACCTCGCCGGGAGCAGAATGTTGACACCATTGTGATGAATGACTAGTTTCTCACAGTTTCCTGCAGGGAACTATGAGAAACTTTTTAATGCCAAAAGGAAGAATGTGACAGACAGATTAATAAATAATTCAACTTTGCTCTACCAGAATATGTGAAGAACCGGTATGCAAATAACAGTTTCTATGAAAACATTTTTTTTCGATGATACATGTTAAGTATTGGGTTTTTTTTAAATCATGAAATGTTTTTGAGACAAACTCGAGCAATGTGATGCCAACGTCAACTTTCAACTTTCTGGTAGCTTTTGGATTCCTCGCTTGTAAAATCCACAATGGCGCAGGGCGGGGTATTCTTTGAACATCAAGATTTTTCCTGCTGTGAGAGCTCTCTCTCTCGAAAGCCGTGATTCATATTGAAAAAAAAGCACATGGTCGCTTGGATCTTCACCAGTCTCTTTTCAATCATCATATACCAATGGAAGGAAAAATGTTTGACTTTGAGGGATTGAAAAACATACAAAAAAACCATCTATCACTTGCCCATCTCTACGATCGCGCTCAGACCACTTCAGTAATTTTTGACGTAAAAGTTGACGATTTAGGCCTGAACTACCCCCAAACTTACTCGAATCAACTGTTCTTTCTCACAAGTTTTAGATAACTCAAACGAATTCTTGTATAACAAATTTTGAATCAATTGAGTAAAAATTAATTTGAAAAAAATTTTTTTCGCCGAAAATTTTTTATTTTAATTTTTGCTTGTAAAAAATATAATTGTTCGTTTTTTCCAGATCATGAAAACTTGCTATTCTTGCGTTTTGCCGAAAGCTAGTAATAGGAAACAGATCAGAATTTCCATTTTCATTGACTTACATCTTGCTATGTCGGACAAATAACTGAAAAAAATACCATCGCCTTGTTATACCAAATACCATTCCCGTCCATCTCTTACTATAAAAAAGAAGTTCAACATTCACATTATTTCATGTGAGAAAACACATACAATAATTACACACACTAAGAAACACAGTTGAATATTCAAAGTCACAAACAAAAGTTTACACCTTGCCAGGAGCAGAACTCCGACAACAATGTGTCAAATGACAACAGATGCAGGAGAGCGGCTTTTTTTTGCAGAGAACTGTGAGATTCTATGTCACTACCTAATAGCACTAGAAATTGCCTGTATCAAAAAATGGATGACAAGTTAATTTCACTTTTCTAGAGTTAAAGAAATGACGTAGCAGAAAACTTCTCAAAAGACAATGAAGTTTTGACGATCCTGTATGGAAACAAAAATTCTGAAGTTTTTCTCCCGAAAAATGTGAAATTTTATTCTTAACCTGATTAGCATGCGGACCCACCGGGCTTCTTGTTTTGAATGGTTTGGAGAGATTAATATGGACTGACTTAAGGGGTCGGCCAGTAGTGTTTTGCCCTACATTTCTTCAGGCTGCTGGCTATGGTAATGTATAATGTTCATTTCATCTCTGAATTAATTCTAAAAAACCGAGTTTGAGCTATCGAGGTCATCAACAATGGATCTGAAATAAAATCTTATGCACAGGGGAACGTAATGATAATTGTTCCCAACAGGTCTTAACAAAATGTGACTATTCGTTCAAAAATATATTATACAATCAGGTCTCATAACGTTGAGAACATCCGGAACCACTCCAAGCCCTGCCATAAATGCATTAGGAACGACCATTGAAAAAATCAGTTTTTTATACTGTGAAAACAACATTTTTCATCTTCTAACATTTTGTTTTTGCTTCATTAAATTCCAAAAGTTTGTGAACCAGACAAAAACATCAGATTAGTATCCGACACTCAACTCACCTGTAAAATGGGACGATTGACTATAACGAATGTAAACATTTCTACTCTTTCCGAGTTTTTTCTCACTATAATGTTATACTCAGCTTTTATCTCGGTAATAATCTTTGGAATCGCAACAAAAATCAAAATTTGTAGTTCTAATATAATAAGACCAGTTTTCACTTTATTTCTTTCTGATAAATCAGCAAACGTTTCAGAAGATCTAGCAGATAATTGCTCCACCCAAAAAGATAATCACATTAATGTTCAGATATTCAAATTTATATGATTTTTATTCTTTAAAAAATCAATTCTGCAACATTTGAATTTCCTTTTTGAGTGTAATGTCATATTCCTATGTAGACTGTCTGACTCAGCAACATGACTCATCACAATTTACACTTCCTCATTGGGCGACTCATGACCGAGTTGTTTTGAATGAGAAACTTGAGCAACTGTTCAGTTCTCAAGATTTATGTAATGTGTTGATCCCACATAAAATGGGCAAAGCGTCAGTCGCATCTGCCAACATTCCTCACTCTCTCACGTACATTTTAACCAGTTCACATTCTTATTCTTCCAGATGAAGTTTCTTATTTTCATTTCCGTCATTGTCGGTTCATCTGTAGCTGTTGAGCTTCTTGGCAGAGATCAGTCTGCAGCCGTGAGTTTCATTGAACTCGTTTCTGAAAAATAAAATCTGCATTCTAGGTTAGAGGACAGCTCATCTGTGGTGGTAAGCCGGCTAACGGTGTGCTTGTCAAACTCTGGGATGTTGATAGAAGTGAGCCAACCTGGTTGACGTATATAATTCTGTATTCAGCCGATTCCGACGACCTTCTGGATTCTGGATACACCGACAACAACGGAAACTTCCAGCTCCAAGGATGGACCAAGGAGTACACAACCATCGACCCAAAGCTGAACATTTACCACGACTGTGAAGATGGAATCAAGGTTTTCTAATTTTTGGTTTTCTTCAATTCCAATTTCAGCCCTGCCAGAGAAAGTTTGGAATCGTCATCCCAGACAAGTATGTCAGTCACGGAAAAGCTCCAAAATCTGTGAGTCATATCATGTTCGTTGAATTATTGATTTTTCTTCTAGGTCTACGACGCTGGAACCATCCAACTTGCCGGGAAATACCCAGGAGAGTCTAGAGACTGTATTCACTAAGTTTTGTATTTCAATTATTGATCTTCCATAAATTTATGCGGCTTATATGTTTAAATTCGGAAATAAACTGTGTCTGATAGTTGTTGACTTACCCCAAACGTGAAAACGTGATACAAACGGGGCTGAACTTCGAATATGTACGTTCAGTGGGTAGTTAGCAGTAGCACAGAGATTTGCATCACAATAGTAGGGATTCATTCTGAGCCAGAATTTTAGTACTACATCTATTGATAAAATCTTAAGAGTATGCTGGGGAAGCACCTATGAGTCGTGATTGTAAATTAAAAATCTCTTTTTTCCAAAGGAAAACAAGTAAAGAATACTGACAGACCGAATCAGCACCGAAGCGATCAAATCAACCAGAACACGCTTGAGATACATTTGTTTATAGCCCAGTCAATAACAGGGCAGACACTACTCATTTGCTTCTCTTTTACGAACTAATTTGATTAAATATAGAGATAGATTGTTCAACTTAGAAAAGTGTTATGCAAGTAGCTACACAGTGATTAGTAACTATGGACCGTTTTAGTAAAAAATTCCACTTTTCACTGACTAGTCCTCAAAAAAACTAGACCAATCGATCGGAAATATTTAGTTTCTTTTTTCTGTCGGCAGTGTTTGTCAGTGTTGTGAGATGAAAAATTTACATTGAAAAAATATTCATGACAAAATTGTGCCTATATCATTTGGAATGGGAGTAAAATGCTACTAGGATCACAACTCCAATTCATTGGGGTAAAAAATAGAAGCTCAGTTGAATAGAAGTTGATTGTAGAAAATTGAGCAATGAAGAAGACCGGTTCTGCACATTTCTGTTGTTCTGAAAAATTTTCATCATTTTTCTGGAGCAGCGGCTGGGGCAAACCTGACAACAGACATCCTATCAGCTCTTTCGAAGTTTGACCTAACTAATTCGTAGTACTGCCCATCGCTCAGTACGATGGAGTGAAGTTTCAAGCACTTCATACGCAAGACATCAATGAATTTACTGAAAATACTTCTATTTTTTGTTACTTCAAGTTTCCACCTCGATTTATCGGAGAATCTTAGCGTTTCATCATCCCATCTAATTTCCATTCTGAAATTGAAAAATATTATCTCACGATCAGATGTTAAATATACTCAAACCTCGTGAGCTTCGGGCAATTCTGAGCAATGCAATCGATAAATTGATCAATATGGATTTTTGCCACAACCTTCGGACAACAGTCTTCTGCGATTCCCATGACCAAAACTCTGAATTAAAATATGAAGAAATATATTTTATCATCATTCCTACCTGACGTTTCTCATTTGAGGGATCATATTCATCCAGAAGTATTCTAGAAGTTTCTGTTGACCACCTAGACATAGTCCCAGAAATTGATTTCCATGGCGTTTGATCATATCAACCAGTGCCTGAATTTTCTCAACTGGAAATTGTTTTTGAATATTCTCACTTGTTCATTCAAAGAATCACATGTATCAAGGTTCAGATATTGCAAGTTATTCATCTGGTTAGACGCCATCCACGCTTCGAGCACCTGAAAATTTGCTCAGATCATTTTTTGATCTACAAACTTGATCGGTCATGTTCTCCAGCCAACTGGCATCAAGCCATCTTAGATGAGGTAGTCTGGTCAGGACTGAGATCAATGCTTCTGAGTTTAAATCAGTTCCCTTGATGTCAAGCTCTTCGATTCTTGTTTTCTCCCATTCAACTGTTTTGATGATGGCGTTATCCAATTCTGAAGTTAAAAATAAAGCCTAATTGATTATTCACAAACTAGTATGCGACAAGAAGAGAGACTTCAACTTCCTACATCTTTGCAGTACCAATTTCAGGCAGGAACCAGTGACCTGAACATGTTTTCGTTCATCTCGTGTTTGTTGGGTGATTCACCTTCCGGCAGTAGTTAACACACAAACACTCCAGATGTGCACAATTGGAGGATATTGCGTCCACATGTTCATCGGTAATAAAGGGGACCTGAAATTCAGATAAAGATGAGTTTTAAGTGAAAGATTTTTGAAAAAAATTATAATCTTTCAATTGTGAATTTTCAAAATTACAATTACAAACAAAACTCGGTTCAAACTCAAAAAAATGTTTAAGTGTGAAAACTACAGTAAAAAACTTTGGGTCAAGTCAAAAGTCAGAAAGTGAAGTTTTTTGTAAGCGTTTTGAATATGAATGATCCAGATCACTAAAAAATGGATAATCGAATACTAGTGTTAGTCATGGTATTCAATACGTTTCTAATGAGTTATCTGTCTTATAGTGTTTGACCGTGTTCTGGGAAAGAACTACAATGTATCTGAAATGTGAAAATAACTCACTCCCCACAAGTTAACCACTCTCAGATTTGGCAAGAACTGTTTCAGTTTGAAGACGTTAACAGTTTCATACACTTCTTCTTCTTCATCTTCAACTTTTTCATAGGTACCTGCATCATGGTATTTTTCATTTTCAGGGAAGTAATATACCAATGATGTGCAAAACCTCCACTGATGAGATAAATGTGTAGACTTTTCTCAAGAATCCTTCAAGAAAAATGTTCTCGGAGAGGCATAAGGTCAGTGATCTCAATCTAGATGGAAAACTCTGCAGGTCAGTGAAATCGTGAAGTTGCATAGCTGTGGAAAAATCTGGAGACTGAAATTAACGTTTTCTTCGTTTGTGGTCTACCTAATGTTAGGTTGAACAATCTTGGGCATTTGTTGGACATCTCGTGAAGTACATTTGGTGTGATAAGGTCTGTGGCAAGCTCAGTTATTCTGAGTTCTGAGAATCGTTGCCCGATCAACTGCAGAAAATGATCATGTTGAGCAACCTCAAATTCAATCATTTTTTATTTTTTGCTTTCTCTCACTTGTATTCCTCCATAATTCGGTCTAAACGAAACAAATTTCCACAACTGAGGGTTACAAGAGACATTCCGCCAGTGTTTGCAGGTTTGGCCTGCTTGGATGATCTAAAAAATCACTTCTGAATTATTTGATCGGCTCGGAAAACTAACCTGATAAGGAGACAAGTATGAAAAAATGTGCTGTAGTACTTTGTCAGGAAGCTTCTCGATTGTCTGTAAGATTTTTGTAAAAAAGAAGACATTTGCCTAAGTGGTGCCAGATCAAGTTTTACTATGTGACTATGAGTTCTGTGTGGTGGGGAGAAGAAGTCATCGTCCTCCTCGTCGTCAGCTTCATCAGAAGGTTTCATGTCAACGTCGACATCGTGCATGGTGACCCGACGGGTCATATCGTATATTGCCGTCATTTCTCCAGCCCACTACAATGAATTGTTAGTGCTGGATTCAGAATAGAGAAAAGGCATCGAAACTATGTAGAATGAATCGATATGATTTGAGACGTGAAAATATACTAGTCTTCATTAAAAATTGATATTTGTGAATTCTACATTTCTCATAACACATCGATTCACACTACAGCTGAGATGAGCAGCCACTAGTGCAATATGAAAAAAAAAAGATGCCGAAAATCAATGCTTGTGTTTTCACGGCATTCGATGTGTAAAAGAGAAGAAAGCAGTGGTGTGCATGAAGACAAGAGTGTATATCGTGTCAGCTGCACTGCTTTTCCCAACTCACCTTGGTTAAGTTAGCAGGGGATTCTGGAGACGACGTCGTGAACATTTTGTGAGGACTGGTGATTGTTAAAAGATGGGGCTATATTAGAATAATTAGGATTAAAAGTGTTTCTTGCCTGTTCTTGAGCTATCAAGTGGAGTCAATGGGAGTCAAGTCGGTAGGGAGTGCAAATATCACGGCGAGAAAAACTGTTTTGCCACGAGTAAGGACTAGTCGATTGAGCTGGTGGAGCTGGGCATATGTCCGGCGGCGGACAATAAATCAGTTTGCAATGATCTGGCACCAGCGTTTTGGCATACAATGAGATGTTTTCTAACCCCGCTCCCACCTCTTTGTAATCCGACAAAAAACGATTGAGGTGTCAAGCGCGGATTGATTGTGTGAGCACGAAAAGTTACACAAGATTCTTCCAGAACTACTTTTATTACTTTCAGGATGGTTTTGATCGAGTCTCAAGTATGAGTATTGATACATAGACAAACAATACAATTGTGGTTTTCGAATTTAGTGATTGTAGTCCACATTTTTTTTAATTTAATGAATCAAAAGCTTTTAGCGCTTGGAAACTTTGGAGTTTGGGAGAAAACCTTTTCTAAAATCTTCCATTCGCACAATTGAAAAATTTTCACCAATGTTTTCTTGTTTTTCTGTTGTCATCTCAATACATTTTCATTCAGTCGTTCATCATTTCAAAAAGGTGGGATTCAAACGATTCTCAAATATTTTTTATTTCGCTTGTTTAGGAAAAAAAACGTGAAGAACGTGTGACCTCAAATTATTATTTGTTATTATGCAAAATGAAGTTTTGTTATGAAAATATGATTTTCCTGGACTCACAGGCATCCGCGACAGGACCAAAGCCAGATTGATTTTTGACAGTGCCCTCAACTTGTTCAGAATCCGTTTTTTCTTGATCTTCCATTCTTCTGTATCCCGGAAGTGCTTCTTTTTGGCTAACCAGGTGTTTGTGGAAGTCGAGGCAATGGACTCATTACTCTGAAAAATCAATCGATAGATCAAAAAAGTGGCCTCTCTTTACACAATGAGCCCCAGATGGTGACTACCAATAGGCTCATTGCACATTCAACCAAAAGACTGCTAAGTACCTTTTTGTTTCATAAAGTATTCTCACTAATGTAATGAATAAATATTTTTCCTGACATACATTCAAAAAATCCCCATTGTCATCGTCATGATCGTTACTAGATGATTTTTTTGTTAAATTCGTGAAACTTTTATAAATTAAAAAAAAACACGATATTCGTAAAACTTGTTGACTTTTGCACTGGCAACTCCTGTTATTTCTAGCTGCGATGTGAATAGCAAAATGTCATGTTTTCAACGACAAACGAATAAAATGATTTTTTAAAACATACCAATGAGAATTTTCTCTATGAAAACTGGTTTCAACAGGCTTTTGATAAGTTGAATAACAAATCTCGATTTGATCGATTCGGAAGTGCATCAAAATCACAGTTTCGTAAGGTGATGATGTCATTTTTATTCTATTCTTGTAAACGACATTTTGACCAATTTTGTAAGTCATGTTTTATAATTTCAGTTTGATCAATCAGAAAATGAAACTGAATCATAGTTTGAGTGAACATTAGTGCAATCTCTGTTTTTCCAGTGAAACAAAATTGTCACATGTATATTGACTAATAATTCTACAGTTTAATGAAAAATTATATTAATTATGATTTTGTAAAATAACAACGCAATTGTTATGTCTCCCCCACTTGAACGACGATTTTAAGGGGTTTTCAAAGTGGCTCATAAACATTTTCATTACTTCTTCTTTCCGACTTGCTCTGAACAGGTCGAGCATCAGTGCATTTCAGGAGACGTGGGTGTTTTGTGTTCTGAGTTCGGTTGAGTACCTTAACGTGTAGGATTCAGATAACATCTAAAAGGCGAAACGGGAATTCGAAAAACGGTGACAACAACTGGTGGAAGTGGAATGGGAAAATCTGGCCAACTGCTTTTGATTTGCCTTGTACAAACAGATAGAACTTTTTATCCACTTGAAATCTCGTCCCACAATCTGAGCATTTGACTTTTTGTTGTACATACTCATCAAACAACAGAGAATGATCGAATAAGCAAAGGTTTGTGCTCAAATGTTGGCATCTGGGCTCAAATTTCACTAATAATGATAATAACAATAATAGGAAGACAAGACTATACAATCAGAAAACGACCATCGCGGATATTTTTGCGAAGTGAACATCAAATTTGCAAAAGTCTTTCTCTAAATTTTTTGTACTTATTGTTCAGACTACTAATTTAAATCTGAATATAATGTTTGAACATTCTCGAAGTGCAAAAATTTTGAAACTTTGTAATGTTCGATTCAGAAAATTGCAATTTTTTGGATTGTAAGAACATTAAATTGAATTTTTATAATGAGTATGAATCATTTTATTAGAGCTTGACTCTTGATAAAAGTTGAGATATTCTAACATTCTGTTGACAATTCAATGTAAAAATGTCAAATACGTTTTGTAAAATTTTGCAGAAAGATTTCTTCCAATTAAAATTGAGAGAGTGATTTGATGAGAAGATAATAACTTGTGAAAACTATTGCATAGTTTTTAACTGAAATTTCTTGATTCCAGCTACGGTCGTTTTCAATTTGAAATAAAACCTAGTCCAACTTCATACATTTGACCGAAAAAATGTGAGCTCAATGTGCTCATGAAACAATGCTTACGTCATAGGGAAGAAGTAGGGGCAACAGATCAAAAGTCTCAGAGGATGAGAAAAAACGCTCAGTATTGATTGATTTCGTCGAGAGCCCACAAGCGGTGTAGCGAACGAGCCAGGGCTACTCGTTTTAAAGTACATCAACGTCTGGTCAGCGAAACACATGCAACACTTTTCAGTAGTTGCCACCTGTGGGGAAGTCTACTTTGCGTATCGTCAAATTGAACACTTGCTTGTTGGACCTCGAACTTGGCTAATTGAACCGGGAGTAATGATTCACATTTTGGTGAGAACTTTTTTTGGAAAATACTGAAGAACGTGAAAACTTTCAGCAACCAGAAACTCTATTCGATAGATGCTGGATGGATTGAAATTTTTCAATACCTGATAAACTTGAGTAATCAGACTACAATTATCAGCTCAAAGCCTTACTTTGAAAAAAGAACTTTTCATTTATTATTTCTAATCGAGAGAATTAAATTAGTATTCAATATTTTTTTCCAAAATATGAAGGAAAACGTGAAAATTGTTTTTTTTTCAGTTGAAATTTTTATTTTTCACTTTTTTAACTCACTTTTCCGATGAAATGGAACAATCGAAAATTCAAAAGGTTTTAATTTAAAAAAATAATTTTTGAATTAAAAAACAAAAAATTAAAAATTAAAAAATCAAAAACTTACCCCATTCTAAATATGAAAACCAACAAGAGAACCTCTTGCTTAGAACGTTCAGTTTTTGCCTCATTAGTACAATAAGACAATATTTTTACTTCTTGTGATTCGGATTATTAAACCATAAAAATGAGGCATAACTTTGAAAATCGTTAAATCTGTTTCACACATAGAATCTTCACTTCTGACTCCCTGATATCATCAGAAGCAAAAAATGGAGCAGGATAGACTTTCAATGGAAAACATACCCCCTTCAGGACAATGTCACTGTGATGAAGTCGATTTGCTGGTGAAATCTTCCTACCGAAAAAGTTGAATTCACGGACTTCGCGGTTCAAGGAGTACGCTGATGTGGTTATGAAAGAGTGATTCCTGAACGTTTATCGAATGAATATGTCGAAATTCATATCCGTTTGCATGGAATAGATGTACTGTTGAATTTCACGCGGATGATTGGTTTCTCTCCGAATTATTTTATTTGAAAATTGAACCAGGACACGTTTTTTCATTCTAAATTTTATGATTTGTGTTAGAATTTTGTCTTATCATTTTTGTAAGCATGTTTTGGAGATTTCAGAGAAAAAATTGTACATCATGGTACACCTATCCAAAGTGTTCGTTCTGATAAGTCCGCTCTGAACCATCCTTTTTCGTAGAACTGTGGACTGCGCGACTTCTGGAAACATGTAAGACAGAGTGAGAATGTGTCTAAATGTCAAACAATCGCAAACAAAGCCGACTCACCATAGTCAAGGCGAGAACTGATGGGATCTGATGAAAACCGCGACATTCATTAAGATTCGATTTAATGTAGAGCAAAGGGGGATCAAGAGCAAACAGGAGCTCATTGATACTGATTGCGCAAATTCTTCTTGTCGAGAGCAAGAGAAACAGAGAGAGAAAGACAATTTGGAATTCATGACTATTGTGGCACAAGTCTCAATTGAATCTGAATCATTTATGAGAATAAATAGACGACGTCAGGATTTCAGCAACGTTGGATCTATGATGCGCTCTTCGTTTTCTGTTTTTATTCAGTAATTTGCCACAGGATTATAAAAGCCCCCAAGAGTCTACGATACTATGTACTTACTCTTATTGCGTGTTTGTAGACGATTCCAGCGGTATGCCTTGTTTTTGCCTGCGCCCAAATCATCTTGAATGCTTTCAAATTTGGTATTTCATGTCATGGAACCCGAATAATTGCTTTTCTGTCTGAGTAAACATTTTCACTACATGAAGGCACTGAATCATGTTTTTGCACTTTTCTTGTGTCAATTTCCGTCCAACGGACAAGGATCGCTTACTGATGTTGAAGATATCAATTTCCGAAAAGAATGGTTCTTGATAGTTAGCAACTTTTGTCTATTTGCTCTTATGTATGTAATACTATTTTCGAAAATACTGAAACAAAAAGTTTGATCACTCAGTACTTTTTCCTCGAATGTATTCTTATTTTGTCGATCTGTTCCTATTTCTTCAAGCAAATCTGACACCGAGTAGTTAATGATGTTAGGAAACAGCTAGAGTGTTTTTTGGTAGAAAAACTAATTTCTTAGGTTTTTTTGCGAGAAATCAGTAACCAAACTAGCAATTCTTCCAAGAACATCTTGAAAGTGATTATCCTTCAAAACATGTTTTTTCTTAAGCGCCATGTAAAATATTTCTGCGCCTGGTATATTATCAACTTTGGGCATGTTAGACCACCCGGAATATTACTGATAACACAACTCGTGAAAAGTTTTTTTTGTGAAACAACAGTTAATACAAAAGTCGAAAATTCACCAAAAAACTTGAGGTATGTTTTTGCTGTGTGTTTTCGTCGTAATTTCTGAATTACCATTCTATTTCCTTGCTGGGCTGACTGCTTTTTATTGTTTTGATGATCGGACACATAGGTTTTCCATTGGTTGGATTTGTCAAGGTCCATGCTCTGTTTTTCAGTCGCAAAAATCTGAATTTGAAGGTTATCTTCTTCTTTCTACTTTTCGGTGGAGAAAATCGTTGTTTTGATAAAAAGTTTGAAAAACTTCTCAGATTAAAACAATAATGTTTTTCGAACTAGAGAGAAATCCTGAAAAACATTGAAATCAACAAGTTTTGTGATTCTCACGCAAATTTCATCCAAAAACATGTTTTTGTATTATTTTAATTTATGTTTGTATTATTCAAAATAAATTTTAATTTTCGTGCGGAAAGAAAAACTTCCAAATAGTAGTGCTTGTTTTCAGCCCTCTCCTTCTCACTTCGTTTCCTGTGCTGACTTTTTATTCTCCCTAACTTAGAATAGTATCATCACAGAAGATGAGGCCAGGATTGGTCCCAAATCAGACACCAGTCGTTAGTTAACATAATAAAAAAGAATCTGGGCCCACAAACGTCATTATTTTTCTTTCCTCTTTCTCCTTTTTACGAAAATAATGCGTTTTGCACGGAAAAGGGGTCAAACTTGATGACATGTTCTCAGAATGAATTAGCACACGTAAAGATTGCAAAATTAGGGTTTTTAATGTTCCGCGCGTCACAACAGCCGTTAACTAAGAGGCAAATTAGCAAAATCATCCGCGGCTCCTGCATCATTTCTGCTGCTCTGCCTATTACAGAACTGCTTGCCATTTGCTACCCCGATTTCTTCAAAAAAAAACCATCAATTTTTAACTATTTGAGAGTCCCGGCACCAGCAAACCACTGTTTCATAAAGCTCATGAATACTTCAGAGTCATAACAAAAAGTGGTACACCCTTGGGTCTCAGTTATTTTGGAAACGAATACTTTTTGGCTCTCTTTTTGGGGAAAAACGCGCTAGGTTGTCTATTTTGTCTTTTCTCTCACATCTTCACACGTGACTGAACGTTGGACAAAAACCTCATAACAACAAGCTGTATCACTTTTGTGCTAAATTCAAGCAATTATCGACTATTATGGGAAAATGTTGACAATGATATCATAGTAGTTAATTTTTTCGAGGTATTCCTAATAGTTGGTCTTGAAGTTTTTCAGATAAACAGTTAGTTCATGAGAATTATCAGTGAGATACAAAAAACATTAGTTTTCCAACCCTGGTCGTTTTTCATTCCGAACTCAAACTCAGAAAAACAGCACAAATACGATGGAATAGAGTAGATCAAAATTTTTACTCAGTGGATCATACTGAGTAGTTTTGGAGAGTCATAGCTCTTGCCTCAATCTTTCAAGAACGCTTCTTCTCAAAATATGAAAACTCAGTTTTCCCGAAAAGATATTTTTTGACAATTCTCCTTGATGACTCACTGAGACGTCTGAGGCAAATTGTCGTATTGAGAAGAGGCATTTTACGAGTCTGTAATACTTCGTCCTTTGCTCCGCCTTGCAGAATCTCTTCTTTTATTGTTTTGAAATCGGATATCAAACGTGTTCACCAATTAGCCGTGTAAAAGTCGACTCGCAAAGATGTACGTGATAGTTAGTCTCCAATGATATATTCATGTGTCCCTTGTTTCTTTTCCTAAAGTATAACATTTCAGCTAGCTACCTGATGTTATTATTCACAACTTTCGTGTTGCAAACTCCATAACGTGTCTCTTGTTTCTCCACGTAATTTCCATAAACAACGTTTGAGAATGTTTGTGGATCTTATGACGTAACCTATTTTCTTCCCAGGCCGGTTCGAAAAAAACGAAAACTCATTGGAATTAGTGGGAAAACGGCAGTTTTGCATCGCTCCATTGCTTATTCTTGATTTGGAGCTTTGATAGATATTCATAAAGAAATAATTTGTTATTCTTCTCAGAATTTTCTGACGTTTAAAATCGTCATTGAAGAACACATTTTTAAAATTGAGTTTCAGAACAATCACCTAAAGATAGCTCTTTATGTTTATTACCCTAAAAAACCGTATTATCATTTTTAATTTATTTTGTTTCTTTTAATAATTTGTCACAATCCAAAATAGAAAAAACAGTAGAGTCATTGTTAAATACATGATAATAACACTCTTTTGATGAAACATAATTTGTGACTGAATTATAGAAAAATCAACAAAAGAGATACATTCTGTCCATTATTATCAACTTTTAGTTTTGGAACTTCATAAGTTTCATTTCCAATAATTACGTAACATTTTTAGAAAATAGCACTTTCTGTTCAGCACATCACCGTATGGTTCATCATGACGTTTTTTGTCACTTTTCATTCGTTGAGCTGTTGCAATCGGGACGTTCGAGAAATTTTTACTACAGTCATCGTGACTCATATTATCCAAGCATCATCTTTTTTCACTTTTTTTCTAAAACTTCTTAAATTTTTGTGAACTCTGGTTTCTTTGAAAATCACGTTATCTCTTGGTACTGTAGTAAAAAATCCTAATTCTCAAAAGTATGAGTACAGTCATTGAGAGATACATAATACATCTCATTCCGAATCTGAATATTAATACAACGACCTTATCTAAGCTCCGTTGTTCGCTTCTACAACGCTCTCCCATCATACACACAGGTCATGTAATTTCAAATTTTATTATATTCAAAAGGTCGTTCTCTCAATGCCCCGCAAGAGTCACACAACACGGGCGGCACGAGGACTGACAGGAAGCCAGTTGGAAATGTAATCAGAATTTTGGATACACCTATACGATTGCCTTCACTTTGTCCTCATTATTGTCCCAAATTTTATTTTGCTCTTTTTTTCTTCTTCTTGCCCCTTCTTCACCTCCCTCACCATGCATATTAAATTTTCCCAACTCACTTACTAATTTTCCCTCCCGAAAATTCTGGTACATCTGAATCGTGCTCAAGTTTCAAGCACTCCATGCTTAGTAAGCAGTCCTCAAATTTGACTTTTCGCTTCTGCAGAGCTAGTTATTGTTTATATTCATTTGCATCGCTGCTGATTCACGCGTCTTGGGAATTTGAATATGTGTGCATAGATCTGCACCCTATCCATTCTTCCTTCAAAAGCCTTTTTTGATTTTTTATCAAATCGGAAGTGATAATGTAATATCCATGTGTTTTTGCTCAATATGAAGCGCCAACAGACTCCATTTGCAGAAAGCGTAATGCCAAATGGTTCGACAACACCTTTCATGGAATACCCTGATGATATCGAATATCCAGTATGTTTACTAGACAAAAACACAGCCTGACGACTAAATAATAAGTCGTTGGTTAACTTCATGAAGAAGCTCATAGAAAACGCAAAATTGCTTGCTCAAAGTGACGTTTTTGCAGCGTTGGCCAACATTTGAACCTGATTGTTTTCATTAAGTTAAAATGTGCTGAAAAATCTTTCCTTTTGCGCTTGAAAAATTGTGATAAATTAGTATTTACGAAAAAGTCAAGTATGATACATTTGTTACTAGGCTTTTCTTTCTGCCGAAGGTTTTTTTTCTGAAAAAAATCATCCCAATTTTCACTTGGTTCTGGAAAAAACTTTTGTTATTGGAACAAAAATTGTCATAACTGAATTCAAACGATACAAAATATCGAAATTATGCAAGTATTGATCATAAATGAATCAAATGGGAAAAACGCATTATTAGTTTTTTTTTGCTAGATAATTTTTCCTTTCGTAGTTATGCGCAAAATTGAACAATGAAAACTGTTCTCACTAGTATAATTTATGCATAAGTACCCCTTCTTGTACAAAATGTCATTCAATTTCCGTTTGTTTTTTTAAAATATAAAAACGTCTCTCCGAGATTTTTGTCTTTTCTCTCATTTTTTTTCAATCATAACAAGGAAGTCACAGTTTTTTGTGGAAAATGACATTTTGAACGTTTTCAATGACTGAAAAATGCTTCATTAGAAGAGGGGGTTTCGTGACATTCTTCAAAAAAAAGATGGTCTCCTTTTTTAAGATCTCAGAGCTAATTTAGTAAGCGAGAGAACTCCACTTTGTTCACTAACGACCAGATTTTTATCTTGGCGTCTGAACGAATTCTGAATTCTCTTGCACGACCTTTGGTTGCGAGAAAAGAGTAAGGATCATCGAATGGTGAGATGAATTATTCCTGAGGTCGTACTCAATTTCCTTTTTTCTTCTGGCCAAGGTGGAAGTACTAATTCGTACTCTGAGATTTTTGGATACAACAATCTTTTTTAGTGGTTCTGATGAAAAAAAGTGAAAAATTATGAAATATGACTATTAAAAAAGTAAAATACTCATTTCCCTTGAGATAAGCAAAGTTTTGAGTCTTGCATTTCTGTAGTGTTTGCAAATTTGCATTTCTGTAGTGTTAGAAATGTTTTCGGAGGTCGATTATATTGTTTTTTTTTCAAAAATCGAAAACAAAACATTTTTCAAGCATGAATATGCATGAATATTAAGAGAGATTTAAAAATTGATTTTCAGATCATCTACATACATAAGGTTAACATCTCGGCCAACACGCCTATGGTAATCAGTTAATATTCCAAAACTTAGGAACATCTTCAGGACTGGGCCCTTCCTCTCTATGGCTACGTCATGCCACTCTTGGTCATACTAACCACAATCACCAACTCTTTCATAATAATCGTTCTTTCACACAAGCATCTACGAACACCAACAAACACAGTTCTTCTGGCTATGGCTGTGACAGATCTACTCACAGGTGAGTATCAAAAAATGTGTTAAATCATCTAAATGTTGGAAAATATCATGAAACCGCATAAAATGAATAATTACAGGATGTACTTCGGTACCGTGGGTTATTTACTACTACACTTTGAAAGGATATGAGGTAGATGAGAGTGAGTTTTGAAAATACTCTATTTCAATTTGTCAGGTTTTCAATTATTCACTCTACTAAATTGTGTAATTTGCAGCGCTAGGTCTGAGCACGTTTTGGTGCAAAGCACATGCCTACTTGTTTGAGATTCTTCCGAGTATCTTCCATACAGCAGCCATCTGGTTGACAGTCTTTCTCGCAATACAACGATATGTCTACGTCTGCCTTCCGAATACTGTTCATATCTATTGTACACCCAAGACTACAAAAGTTGTCATTGCTATTATTTCGTTGGTGAGTTTGATTTCTTTTATTTTGGGTGCAATGAAGAACCATTTATGAAACAACAAAAATCTAAAACATTTCGAGAGTAGCAAGATTTAACTACTGGGTCTGACAGATTGAAAACATTGTGAGAAATAAGCAATCGTTTTGGTCCAATTTAGCATTCTGTACTCTGGTTGAAGGCCTACAGTTTATCAGTACCACTCAATTACAAGTCAGATTTTTTTTTCATTTTGACTGACAATATTACATATTGAACTTTGTGTGAGGTCTGAAATACAGCAAAAATACTGCTTCACGAGTGAAATGAGCTCATATTCTGTTTTCAAATATCAATGTATAGGCCTGCATGCCGGCGTACTGTATTACGAGTAAAATAATCTCCTTCAATTTGGCTGAAAAATCTTGTCAAACTAAGTTAAAGAGGACCTGCAGTACAGTAGAAATACTTTATTACAAGATAAGCCATATCTTCCAGAGCTCCATCTTCTCAGTCCTTCCCGAGTTCCTCGGCAAGCAAAGACTTTCTCAATTTGAAGACAACAAATGGGAATGTCATGTAACGCTTGCTACATGGATCGTTAAGGTATCCGTTTTCTTTCTCTTAAAAAAAACGACTGACGTTACCGTTCAGAATATGAGAAAAGAAGTGTTCTACTCGTTATACTATTGGTCTCGTGTTACTCTTCACTTTGTGCCCTGCTGCTTGTTACTGGTCTGTTTTTACAAGCACTAATTAGCAAAAAGATACGGTAGAAAAGAACATCGGCGAGAGGGGAGTTAGATGACATTAGGCAGGGATGTAGTAATCTCATAATTATGGAACGAGTACTACAAGAGAGGTAGACTGACCTTGTACTACGTGGAAACTAGTTTGATTTACTCTCAATAACGAATATTTGAATAGTTAGAAAAAAACACTCTGAAAAGAAGATGATTTTTTTCAAAATTTTTAAAAATTTAGAAAGCAATTATTCAATGGTCTGCAATTTCTTAATTTGGAAAAATCAACAAAAAAATAGTAAGAAAAAAATAAGTCAATTTATTTGAGAATTGTATACATACACAATCAAAGATGAGATAAATTGCAGGTGTTCACGTGCAAGTTAGGAACTACCATCAAACAAGCAGAAATCCGCAAAAAATCTTGGGCTACAAATGTGGATACGGACAGGAAGATCAGTTATCCAAGGTGATTATAAAAAATTGAAAAGGGTAAAAATAAAATCATTACAATTCATGAGCAGTCGTTTTATGATAACATTTTTTATGATTGTGTAGGTATGTTGCAATTCAAATAAAATTATCGCTTTGATAAAAGTCTTCGAAAATTTCACATTGACGGAACTCTAATGTCGGAAAATTGGTTTCGATCAGTTGAAACTTGAATTTTCTAGCAGAATATCCGGAAACAACGGATGCTCGGGAAGAAGCCTCTACGCCACGAACAGAATGCTTTCTGTTATTTGCACTTGGTTTCTGGTACTCGAGGTACTTTTATACTTCTCTCTCTCTTTCTCTCTCTCTCTCTCTCTCTCTCTCTCTCTCTCTCTCTCTCTCTCTCTCTGTCTCTCTCTCTCTCTCTCTCTCTCTCTCTCTCTGTCTTTTTCTCTCTCTCTCTCTCTCTGTGTCCACATCGTATTCTACTTCATTTCTGACTCTCACTATGTCTATCCTTACAGATACCAGCTGCGATGATGTACGTGCTTCATTTCTTAGTAGGAAACAATTTCATTCCCAGCAGCCCCATATACTTTGACTTCTGCAATCGGCTTCTGATTATAAGGTGAGTTGAGCTCCATCAATCATTCTGTTAATACCTTGGTACGGAGCTCATCCAGACATCAACGTTTGATTGAAGTTTTTGACAACGATGAGATTTTTTTGAAGAGAAAAACTTTTTCCTGAATTTGTATAGTTTGAAAAATTATATCTGTCATAAAAATCTGATGAAAAAAATTGACTTTTGAAAGAATTTCATCTTATGTTGGTGCAACTATTTTTTTCATTGATGTCACAAAAATTATTTCTAGTACATTTATGAACAGTTGAAGACGATCAACTTATCTCACAAGATGAAACTTTGAAAATGAAATTGCTATTACTCCCTAATCGGATTCATTTTCCAGAAACATACTTATCGTGCTTGCGTCACCATTTCAATTTGGAATTTACTGTTCAATGTCAGAGCAGTTCCGATTGACTGTACGACAATTATTCACATCGAAGCTTCTGTTTGTAGCTCAGGCCCAAGCCACTTTTCACGGCGGAAAGCGGTCTGATCAGTCTTTAAATCTCCTTATCTTGGTTTCAGATATTCGTTAATTCTTGTTGACGTTAACACCTTGGAAGCGAAGAAAAGAGCTAACAGCTTAAGGATGAGGTGAACCAATCGAATATCAGCCATCTGAATTCAAAATTCAGGATGACTTCGTCTTCCTCGGCGTCTACAAAAGAAAGCAAGAAGAAGATGAAGCGGCAATCATCTTTTCCAGAACAATCAAACAATCAAATGCTGGACCCAAACGTTCAGAAGAGCCCACGGACGTATTCGGCAAGAGAACGTTCGTCAGGCGTCCCAATTTATAGTTTGTTCGATGATCTGAACAATTAGCTCAATACAATTTCCAGGAAAAGTCGGAGATACGACGCAGCCAGCTCTTGACGTGGACACATAAAACAACTAACAAATGTCGAATTGTAAGCAATATTTGCAACCTATGAGCTGATTGTTATGCGGCACAACGTTGCATCCAGAACCAATTTTAATTGACCAATAATCGAATCATCCCCCGTGAACCTTCGTAGTCAAATTTTATACTGGTTTAGACGTGTATAAATGTATTCTTATCATCTCCAAAACAAGCTTCTGTTCCAATTCTCAGTGGAAAAGATCGAGAGGAAACGTTTTTTTGTCTTCAAGTCATTCATCTACATCTGTAATACGTTTGTGTTCCAGCAGTCTAAAAAGTGGGCACGAAGATGAAAACCATCGTTCATTTTTTTCATTCTTTTCCGACACTTGTTGTTGTGATCTTCTTAGCAAGTTGCAAGTTGCATTTTTCTCAAGGACAAATTTTGAAAAAAAAATTATTCTTCCCTGTTACCAAGAAATAACATTTAGGAACCTTACAAAAAACTTTCTATTTCACTCATTATTTTTCAATACGAATATAGAAACTGCCGTACTTCTGACATTTCTTTAATGAAATGAGAAATAACATCGCTAACAAGGTTACTCCAAAGACGGTAGTAGTACTTTCCACATCATGATTCGCCCTCATTCTATGAAGAAGATTCGTGCCTGATCAAAAGTCTCACTACGATTTTCTACATCGTTTTCCAGTTTTCTGTTTTTTATTTATTGGGAATTTATGCTCTTCGAGCTTCATCGGTCACAATTATTTTTGCGTTATTTTTATGAGCGAATCAGAGAAATTTTGTCAATTTCTTTATTCGAAAAAAGTTCAATTCGAAAAACCAATATATAAAACCGAAAGATCAATCTTTCTCTAAATTCTTGTTTTGAACTTGTTCTCAAACGTGTCTTCGAAACTAAAACAAAGTGGCATTCATGGAATATTGTATTCATACTTCCCTGGCCTGTAAAATTTTCATCGAAAGTACCCAAAACTTCACATTATCTTCACGTCACTAAACAGAACTCTGCTCTTCATTTGAACTATGCGGTTGCACCAGTTGAAAAAACGAGCAATAAATCAGGAAGCCCGGAGACGATGTATGAAGTTTGTTTTGTTCAAAAATCATTCTTTTCTCATAACTTCACACTGTTATCGATAGTTTTGTCAATTATGGGTCAAGATGTGATCATTCAATGCTCCAGTTCAAAATAAATTTTTGCTGAGCTGTGAAATATGCCTGGTGGCAGTAAGAAACGTGCAGTGGCCCATTATCATCTTTGCAATGTGTGAGTGGGCTTGGGGAGAATGAAAAGGAATTATAAGAAACTGAAAGGGTGGAATCGTCGTCCCATCTGTGCTTCGTTGACTAGGAAGCGAGACCGATGGATATCCTAATCTGATTACCAAAAACAATTTGTTCCTTTATCGTGTCTCAATTGAAGTCGGCCTAGCGTCTCTTTTCTTCCACGTGGACCCATTTCTCTGGTCGAGTCGACTCCACAAAATTATATCTCTTTACTTACTTCGAACTCTACACAAGGTGCACTTGTTTGCAGAGATGGGACTTGATGACATCCCAAAAGGTTCAAACTATCTCTCACTTTTTCTGTTCTGTTTTTCTTGGCCAAAATTGATTTTTAAAAAAATGTTCTAAAAAGTTTTTCTATACAAACTGTTCAAACTCCAGAAAAAAATGAGATTTTTGTAGTTTTGTACATGTATGTGAACGTAGATCGTAGTGCTTTTTCTCGCTCATACGTGACCTGTTCATTTCCATTCCATAATATTATTAGTAGTAGTAGTTCAGTCTCTTCTGCCAGAAAGACGTGTCCAACAATGTTTTTGACACATTTTGCAAATTCATCCAATGACAAGCAGTATGTTCATTCCCATTTCATCATCTCAGAGATTTTTTTCTTTGTCGCAGACCCCTTAGTACGTCGTATTCAGTATTAACAGGTTTCTTCTCGGAATCACACCAAGAAGCATTCCAACAACGTCATATCTGACTGATCTTTTTCCGCCCCGCATAAATCTCAAAACAAGTGAACAAGGAATGCTCCGAAAAAAAGGAAGATGAAGATAGACGATGTTATTTTGTGCGCGTCATATAGTGAACTTGCCAAAAAACGGAAATGCCTACTTTTTCACCCTGAAACTCTATGGATGATAAGAATAAGTAGGAAACCAATTAGATCAGATTGTGCTTGGAGCAGCCCATGAATGAAAAGAAATATCAAGTACCATCATGTGGCTAATTTTCCGCCCACTTTGAAATCCTTGTTTAGAAGGATTTGAGCAAAGCGAAGCGAGGATTCTCTTGATTCCATTTTGCGCTTCACTAAAACCAGCGATTATACATACAGGAGGATATTTTATTTCCTTCCATTTAATCCAGATGAAGCTTCTATAGTCTACCATCAAGTCTTCCACTTGTTTGAAGTATTGAACCCCATTTCCATGCAAATTGTAGTCCACCGTGAACGACAATCATGCGAGGATCTTCTTTAGAGCCGCCGTGATTTTTGATTTCACCACACTGCCTCCTCTCAAGCAGCCGGTGTCAAAGTTACACTTTGAAAGAACATCAAAAATGGGCCATGCACCTTGGACCAAGTTTCATTTTGCTAATTATCCCAGATCCGTCTCGTAAAAAAGAACCATCACGTGCTTTTTTGATCTATTGTTGCTTTTTTAGCTTTTCTATTGAGGGCAGTTACTAGGATTTTCAATGGTAGGTCAAAACGTTCCTTTTTTCAAGCTTCATTCTTAGAATTCGCTCCCGTTTGAAATGTATTTGATTATCTTATCTTTAGCTAATTTCATTTCTTGTGAAAGTAACTTCCGGATTCGTTTGTTTGTGCTTTGAAACAAAGGAATTGATATCGAAATTGATATAACACACATCGTTCGCCCGAGATTTTCGAAGGGCCAAAGGCTGAAAGCACACAAGCGTTATCTATTAATTGTTTCTCACGCATACCAAATCGGCTCAGACTCTTTATCGTCCAAATTACTTTTTTCTTTATTAGCATACAGAATAAAGTTTATATAAACGTTCCTCAACGTTCTCCCTCCTCACCCAACCACATGTGCGATGAAATTAATCACTCTTTATTTCACCGCTTGTCATTCCAAAGGTAAACTTTTGTTTTAGAACACTGGGACACGTTTTGTTCTACTACGCACGTAAAGTGCACTCTTTCTCCTAAAAGTACCTTAAGACACTTCTCTAACCCAAGAAAACTTGAGCCACACCATGTGGGCCATAAAGTTATTCATTTTGTCATTTTTCCGATAAAAATGTTCTTCACACTTTTCCGGTAGTACTAGGCAGTAAAATCGCTTCAGAAGAGTCTAGTTTTGGTTCCCGTTTTGACGTGATTCTCTGATTCGAGGGTTTCCTCCTCCCTATTTGGCCCGAAACGTTTCATCCCACAGAGTAAATTTCAAATACTAAATTAAATAACTGTTGTCGATTATAATATGGTTAAAGGGAGTGAAGGCGGAGTCGGTGCAAACGTTCTAGGGTGCACACCACATTCACTTCTTCTTTCTCATTCTCTGAACTATCCAACTTTCCGTTTAGTATGATGTAACAAACGTTTCTTATTCGACTTTACACTCTTCTGGGTTTACTTCCAATCAAGTGTTCTCCGAAAAGAGTATCATTCCGGATTTGTTGATGAAGTCGTCAAAAAGACTACAGCTTTAAGTCCTATTCTCCCAAAGGGAAAGCTATGAACAACTATTTCATATCATCATTATTACTTTGTTCATCAACAACCCCATTGTGAGTGTTGCAAACCCCCATTGCAAAATGAACAGCCAGGGCTTTTTCCTTCTGCATATCCAAGACTAGATAGATATATCAATTGCAGATCTTTGAAAAGACGCGAAAAACGAGTATCGGTGCCAGTAAAATTAGTTCTTCCCCCTTCATCTTTCTATTTCGTTGTCCTTCTTCACTCGGTTAGTCTACAAATCTTCTTTCCTCCTAAAATATCCAACTTTCTGTTTTCCCGCACCTTTATTTGTTATAACAATTAATCAATCTGATTCCACCATAAATCTCCGCTTTGAGGTCTGAGATGTAAGGATATTATCACCAAAACAAAATCAACAACAAAATATTACGACTCAGATTGTGTAATAAACAATGTTCATCTTTTAGTGTCCTCAGCAAAAATAAAGAAACAAAACGAAGTGTTTGAAGTATTGCGACTGGATGAGTTTTAATCCATCTATAACCTCCTGGTTTTTACTTCCTCTTCCTTAGCCCCTACTTTTGCAAAATATGCATTTTTCCAGATGGATATTTGGAATTCAATGACCAAAGTGCTTTTACCATTGATACCAGTCCTAGCAGTTTTCGGTAATGCATTGGTCATCCTAGCAGTTCACCGAGAACGATCTCTTCAATCTGTTACGAACATGTTGATTGTCTCTTTAGCAGTTTCTGACTTCATGGTGAGTTGACGCTTTTAATATGACTTTTTCTTCCTTTTCTCTGTTTTTTTTCTCCGGAAGTAGACGTGAGAGAAATGATTACACAGGACAGAGTATCAATCCCCTAGGGTCGCGAGACCAATATGACCAGGTCACCTTATTCCCGCATGCCGGCGCTTCGGCGTAACCAGCAAAACAAAAACACGGAATACGTGAAAATGAGTAAAAGCTTGACTCCACGTAACCAACAAAACATGTTACACTTTTAATATAAATCACATTTGTATAATTCAGGTTGCAATTGGAGTCATGTCGTTTGGTGTTTATTACGAGGTGAGTAGATTGCGTAAAGTCAATACATTTTGCATATTTTCCAGTTTAATGATTTTGATTGGCAACTGGGAGAGTTCGCCTGTGACATTTATCAAGCTTTGGACGTGGCTTGTTCAACTGCGTCGATTCTTAATCTTCTGGCGATTTCGTTGGATAGGTAGATTCTAAAAACAACCGCGACGTGAATGAAGACGTTTAGGTACATTGCCATCCAACACCCGATCTCCTACGCACAGTATGGAGCCCGCGGTGGCCGAGCCATGGCCTCAATCACCGTAGTATGGGGCATCAGCATAACCGTAGCCCTTCCGTTGCTATTAGGCGTCAATCCGATGGAAGACGGGGTTTGTGCACCGCTTTATTTTATAGTAGATCGTTAAACCCCCTCAATTTCAACGGCAATTTTTGACTTGGTCTCCTGGCCTTCTCTTTGAAAGAGGGTGACGAGGAAAAGAGACCGCCAACGTGTTTCTTGAGTTCACCTTTTCAATGATGAAATTATTCGAGTTCGGAATGCAAGTTGAATAGCAACCAAACGTTTGCTTTCATTCTTTCAAACTGAACCAATCGGCGGAAATTACGTCTCAACAGATTCTTTATTTTCGCAAACTCGTCTCCAAATCAACTCTAGAAACGTTCTAACTAGGCAGGAGAAAAAGGGGTTGTTTCAGAAATGCGAGCTCAGCAATCCATACTTCAACATGATCTCGTCGATTTTTTCGTTCTTCATTCCGTGTATAGCCATGATCATACTATACACAATCATCTTCCGGAGGTTGAGACAACGGGAGAGAGCGAGGTCGTTGCGGCAAGCTCAAAAAAGTGAAACAGATAAGGTAGGTCAAAATATCAATCACGTCGCAGCGTGAAATTCCCATCTACTATTTTCATTAAACGATGACACACAGCCAGTTCCGGCGCTTGTTGCCAGAATCGTTGCGATTTATTAACAAACAAATGGGTGTATTTATGTTTGCTCACTTGAAATTGCTTCGTTGTACTTTTGCCCTATAGGGTTACAACCTATCCCCCAGGCGAAAAAAACATATTTTATGGAACTTGCCCAACTTGCAGATAAGTAGTGCACTTCTTGGCGGAGCTCACATGGCGGCCCAGATGGGAAAGCATTTTAAGAATAGAACGGATCAGATTCTTCTCGAAATCAGTTTCCAAGTAAGTTCATTTGGTCGGGCACACTTTGGTCGCGATGGAAGTTGACGCGATGAATTCCTCGAAGAGCACCAAGAGGGTGGCTAATTCAGTTAGAAGCTGAAACAATGCTCTAGCGCGCGTCGGACAGAAAGAGAAAGAGAGAGAGAGAAAATGAGCTAGCCCTAATCCAAATCAAGTTTATCCTCTCAATGTACTGCAGTCAGTTGAAAAGGGAACGGGTGCCAGACCAACTTGGTAAAGAAGAAAAAGGGTTTTGCCATAAATTACGATTGATCTAACGAGTTCCCACTTGTCGAGGACTTATTCTCCGAGGGTGTTCCAGCTCACAGCCCTTTTTGGCAGGAGTTTGATATTCACCACATCACAGAGTAGATCCAACTGTAATATTCGATTTTCACTTGTTCTGAGATAGAGAAAGAGAAAAGGAGATGGAATGGTCAAAAATCATCGCGTGTCCCTACTCCGGTGTGTTTGACGTTTTTAGCCGACCAGTGTCGTTTTTCAATATTCGACGTTCAAGAATGGCGAAATTTGGAAAGACATGGAATGTTTTGCGATGCCGTCATTACCATGTGCGAATATGCGAATGACATGCAGACTTGGATCGTTTATTCTTGAGAGAAAAAGAAGTGATCATCCATGCACCGCTGGGGGAATGTTAAATTACAGAACTTGCCGGAATCACATCTGAAAATGGAAACTTTTGCAATTTCAGACATCATCGTTCCCAACAATATCCGAATCGTCAGACGAAGGGTCGACGGTATCTCCTTTGACCTACAATACCACAAATTTCTTGCTGCCGAAGAAAGAAAATTCGCCGATCACAACGCAGATGGTCGAATGTGAAAGCATGCCAAATTTGGCAGTTCTCGAAAACAGCAAAGGTTTCGTTGAGTCCAATGCATGACAGTGCTAAAAAATGCATTTTCCCTAAAGCAAGCTTCTTTTTCAGACTCGGATGAGATGCGTAAAGACACGACAGCCATGGACTTCCAGACGAGTGAGAGTCCGGAACTTATGTATTCATGTACTGCACTAAACAGGTTCGATATGAATGAAGTACTACGTAGTCGTGTGTTTGTGAAACGAAGACTCCCTTGTATGTCATTTAGGAGATTATTAGAATTGATATCTTATAAACAAATTAGGAAAACCATTCCGTCCAGTTTATTCGATTAGCTGGTTGCTTGTTTTGGACAGCGTAGAAAATATGAGCGTCAAACAGAGAGATCGTTGTTTTATGGACTCCGAGCGATTTGTGGGACCGAGAAAAACAGAAAAAAAATTGAATTTGGAAAGTTTCCAATTTGATTGAATTTCTGAAGAGCGCAACTATTGAAATTGATTGAATTTTTGAAGAGCGCAACTATTGAGTTTTCAAAATGTATAAAAATGAACACAGTTTTTCTGTTCCAAATAATTGTTCTAGTTTTTTTTTTTCAAATCGTGTTTATAGCTATCGATCTTTTGGAGACGAGTTAGAAGAAGCGCTCCCATTCATCGACAGTTCAGGAAGTGTCAAAAACTCAAAAGAACATCTCCATATTGTTAGGTATTGCCTAGTCACTGAACATTTCTGCAAAAGTACATTTCTCAGGTCAATTACAACAAACCCCATAAAGTTGCTCGACGTCAAACCAGAATTACGGAGCGTGAGCGTTCCTTCCATTCAGGTAACCTTGGAGTCACCTCTAAAAGGAAATTGTGTTTTGTGTTCAGGATGAAAGAAAACTCGCCCAACAACTCAGGGACGGGCACATGGAAACGACGAAAATTGAATATCGACAGCATAATATTGTTGAGAACAGAAATGGCGCTCACAAGCAAAGATTGGTACGCTTCCTCTCTCCAAACTCTCCAGACAAAAAATGAATTCCAGTCACCAAGTCCAGGACTCTTCACAAAAAGCAAGTCGACCACACTGTTGAAAACGAATGGATACATTGAAGCCGAGTCGTTCAAGGTCGCTTCCAGAAAATTTACTAATCTACTTTCACATTATAGGGATCAAATTATAAGCTCCCAAAAAATGGACACATTGGTCAAGATGACTTCTCGCTTTCTAATTCTGTGAGAAGATGCCGAAGTCGGCTCTGGAAACGGTTGGTGAAAATTGAACTTAAAAGATTCTTTTTAAAACTTTTTGGGACTTTTTTATATAAGAAAAATATACCGAGCCGTTTCGCGTTAAAAGTATCTCTGTTTTGGTTTTTCTGTTAGAATTTCATTCTTGAATTTCACTCTTGAACAAGCTGTGCGGATCAATGTTCGATATTTTGACTCTGTTCGGAATGTTTGTAATTTTTACAAAAACTATGTGTTTACTTTCAGTACGATTACAATGTCACATTTTCTTAGCTTGCGTGATACAAAAATTGAAAAAAAAACATTGTGTAGTTAACTGCGCTTGATTTAAGCAAACTCGCTTTTCATTTTAGTCCAGAATATGCTAACACTGACCTCGAAGTGGTGTCAAAACAAGAGTCTATATAGTTTTTGATAGTACTGTCACAGTTTTGAAATGAGAAGCAGTTGAAAATTACGAAAAATCTTGCTTATAAACAATCAAGATTCGTGACATAATGATCATTTTCTTCGATCCAAAAAAGCAAAAACCCAGTGGTGAAACAATACATAGAACAATCATTTTCTTCGATCCAAAAAAGCAAAAACCCAGTGGTGAAACAATACATAGAACTCTGCTCTCCTTTGGGAGAGAACCACTGGGTCGCGTGCCGCAGACCTGAGCAGTTAGCCACTCGGTCATTGGCGCCGCAGCTTCTCAACCTAGCTACATGGTTATAACTTAAGGCAAACTGTATGAGACATCTGCGTTTCTTCTAGGTTAGAAACATATGGAAAGTGGGCAAAGTCAGATTTTGACACGAAGTGAGCTAGCACCTACAGTTGCATTTGAACATATCCAGTAGTTTTATATAGTTCTGAATATGTACGAAAATTCATGTTTCGCATTTTTGGACATTCAGAAAACTGAATATTCTCTATTTTTATGAACGAAATAAAAAATTTTCAAAAAGTTCTACTGGAAAATCCATATGATTATTTGAGTAACTTTCCTAACACTTCTAGTTTATTTTTTATAAAAAAACGAGAAAAAAGAAAAAATGAAGTTTTAAATTGATTTTGCAATTTTTTTTTCAAAATTTGGGGCACTATGCTTTGTGTTTCATCAAAATTAGCCATTTTGAAACACTTTCCTTTTTTGACGTTCCATAATCAAGAAGATACAGAAAAAAGTTTTAAAAAGCAAAAACACAGTGGTGAAATCCTGTATATCATGCTTTGCCTCGGATGATATACTTTGCTCTCCTCCAGGGAGAGAACCACTGAGCCTTCGTGCCGCAGACCTGAGCAGTTAACCACTCGGTCATTGGCCCCGCGAATATATCTAGCAGCTGCGTGGCTTTGAGGGATTTGAGGCTTGCTGTGACTTTCTGCGTTTCTCATGAATTCAATCTCTTGTTTTATCCATTAAGAGAGGAATGTGACATCTTAATTTTTTAACCATATTATCAAAGCAAAATCACGGGAATCTTCAGAACAATACACCAAAAAATGTTACAAAACACCGATTAACGTAGCACAGATGGAACAAATTAATCAGAAAAATTCTTTTTGCTCGAAAAATTATTTTTTCCGAGCCGGTTCAATGAAATCCCTTTTTTAAATAAAATTTTACATTCCTCGAAAGAATAATCAGGTAAATGCCACTATCTAGCAGAGCACGAATGGAATAATGGTGTTTGTGAAACTAAACTCAAAATTTTGTAGCGGCCTTTCGGTTTGGAAGCATCTTCGCGTTTGAAAAATCAGATTTTAGACTCACAAAAGCGACAACAGGATGGTCAAAATCTCGCCCATCCAGACATTTAGTGAAGAAAGCTACCAAACAAATGCGACGGGAACATAAGGCCACAGTAACTCTGGCTGTTGTATTAGGTGGGTCAAATTTTAAAACTATAGTTAAACTCCCAAATCTCCAGCTGTATTCTTAATCTGCTGGTTACCATTCTTCACTTTGCACCTGAGCAACTCGATTTGCAAGATCCATGCTCCAAATGAAACTTACATTCCGGACATAGCTCTGTTCATTGCGACTTGGCTTGGATAGTGAGTTATTTTGAGAAATTGACGATAAAGGCACGTTTTGAAGTGAATAATTGCCAAATTTCAGCTTGAACTCATCACTCAACCCTTTGATTTATACGGTCTTTGATCAGAGATTCCGAAACGGATTCAGAAATATTCTCCGGTGTCGAAATTCAAGAAAGTGATCTCACACTTTTTCCCTATCTGATCTCATTTTTCCCTACTGCGTGTCATGTATTCAGAGTTTATAATAAACTTTTTTGATTTCAACTAACTATTCTGTGATTTATAAAAGAGTAAATCTTCATTCGTAATTAATAAGGTGGTGTAGAAATGGGAAATGAAATTATTTACAATCTTATCGTCGTAAGTCGTTGAGTATGTATTCTGAGAAGTGCTGGAAGAACTTATTCAGTTTGAATCTGAATGAAAACAATGTGGTTCTGAGTTCATAATAATGAATCAGCTAATAGTTGTTCGAACGCTTCAAAATTTACCCTTTTGAATATACATTTAGTTTAGTTGAAGATATTCAATTGTACAAAATTGAAAGAATTTTGAAGCTAATTTTGCGGGAAGTAAAGTTAAAGGTAAAATGGTTTTTGAAAGTAAACTCACGGTATTTGAAAACAATGGATATTTATGAACCTGATCACCTCAAATTCACCCCAAACTAGAACCTCTAGTATCGTGGCCGAAATCCATGCACCATACAGTGTTTGCCGAGTCGGGTGCAAAAGGGTGCTTGTTCACCATGTTTATGTGCTTTGGTTGACCACTGACTTATACAATATAAGAAACTGCTCGCGGCGAGTCTCTACGCACACGCACGATTGAGCGTTGGGTTACTTCTAACCCGTCGGTTCCATTCAAACGTCTTGTTGACCGTCTCAACACTGAGCCGCTCTGTCCAACTCGATACCGAGGTAAGCAGTTGGTTTCAACTAGAACGAACTGTGTATCACTTGTTTCTGATGGTTTTTTAAAGCCGATACCTTTTTCTATTGTAAAAAAACAAAAACTGATGAAACATCATTCTCTGGTTGCATCTAGGATAAGTGTTTTATCACTGTTTTCGTTTTCAATTAAAAATTGAATTGAATAAGGTTTTTTTTATTGAACATCGAAACAATACTGACAATTTCTGTTCTGATTGCATTAAACCAAAAGGATTTGTGTTTCAATTTATTGTTTCCATTTGTAATTGAGATTTCCCAAAAAGTTCCATTGAAACCACATCGATATTATCAGTTTTTACGTTCGTTCTAACTTGGAAAATTGCGTAACATCTTCTGATTTCCAATAGCAAACAGGAATGGAGCTTAGAGTGGAACGTTCATTGTTGGGGAACGAAAAACAGTAATGTTATTTTTGTGCTGGACAATTTTGAATTTTTCACGTTCTCTTCGTTTCGAATTGTCCAGAATTGTCTCAGATTATATCTTTACTCAAAAACTGAAAATTGTGTCATTTTGAGAAAACAAAACTATAAAACGTTCACAAAAGAGACGTTAATGAAATTTTTTTTTCCAAACACGAAGGGCAAAAATCAAACTTCAGTGTGTGCACCAATCTCGATACTTTCCGTTTTTCCTGTAAAGAGAGCAAAAACCATTCCTGAAGTGTTTCTCCCATACAAGTCCATCAGAATAATATTCACGTAGCCACTCACCATTCTCGGAACTAGAATCTGGTTCCCGTACAAATGATGTGTGAATCGTAGCCGCGGAAACTTGCTCACTTTATATTTGCCGTGAATACAGTATCATACCGCATATTAACGCGATCCGTCTTAAGAACCTCAGTTTCACGCGGGACTCATATTGCCACACGTTCCAACGCAATGCAGCGCTTCACTTTGCTCATCTTCCTTTTCACGTCGGTACAAGGTGAGTGTCATCAGCATAACATGGCATGAGATGTTTCAGTGACTAGAACATGTGACATGAAGGACTTCTTGCCATGTGTGATACAACTCAATGCACAGAAGGTAAATTTCTCTCTCAATTTTGATCATGTTCCAGAAAATTTTCACTGCATTATAGCTGAAACTTAAAATAAAAATCATTGGTTCTCCTAGCCTCAAACATTATTTTCAGCTAATTTCAGGTACCCTTCGATTCAAGTCCTTTTCTTGTGTTATTCAACATCACCACAGAGGCTAAACTAGTTCATTCCTGCAAGTAATATCCCTCTCCTAAAATTTTAAATGTTTTTCGTTCAGAATATACGAAAAGACCTTCTCCTGTTTCGACCAAAAGATGAGTTCTTGTGGAACAAAAGCAGAATTCGTACAGCTAGAAAGGTCCAAAAGGCTTCACACCTTTTTGTGTGCACCTTTCTCACTTCAGGTGAATGAAACACAATATCATTTAACTTCAATCAAATTTTAGAGACAGAGAACATTTTTGAAGTCTGTCACATGCATTCAAAACGCTTTGAAAGTTCCAGCCACATCGACTTGTGATATGTCGGGCTCCACATATCAACGTGCTCTAGATTCATGCAGGTATAGGTTTAAACTTCTTAAGGAAAATATGATTCAGAGAGCTTTGTCCAAAAAACGAAGCCACTTGTGAAGCAAAGATTAAGGCTTCTGAGGCAGCCGCATGCACATATTTAAACGTTGAAGCCAGATGTGGAGCAGATGCTGCCAAGCTTTATGGTCAAATTCAACAGGTAGGAAATAATTGAGATAGATAGAGAGAGAGAGGGAGATAGATAGAAATTATAATTGTTCAGGTCCTCACAAACAAGGAATATCCAATCCAATGCCAACACACATACGCAACAACAATTCCGAAGGTTGAGAAAAAATCATCTGAAAGCTTCCGAAGCTATGTGAAACCAAGCGAAATCAACACTTTCCAAACGAACCACCCGAAGACGAAAGAAATGCAACGTCAGATCTTGCAGAACGCCATCAGCACCACAACTAAAAAGTTCTATCCGACACCTGCGAGCATAGAAATTCAATCTGCACCTGTGCCGATCATCAAAACTGTCGTGATTGAGAACAAAGCCAACATTCAACAGGTGAAATTCAATAACCCCGGAGAGGTCACATTCAAACCGAATCCGTATACAACTTCTCCACCTCAACAAAATACTTTTGGAAGAAATGAGAAGCCGGATATTCAGTTCTCGCCATGGAACTTCAAGTCAAAGGTAGTTTTAATTTTCTGGAATGTAATTTTGTTTAGAAGTTACACAGTTTATGCAATCAACATTCCCAGAACGCTCTTCCTGTTCTCACCGTGACAGCTGCACCAATCAACACCGCACCTGTAAATGATCAACAGGCGAATGAAAAAACCCCTTTGAAAGTTCAAATTAACTGGAGAGACGACCCCGACGTAAGAAAGTCATTTCGAACTTACTAATTTCGATCTTGACAGGTCCAAACTAAGGCTCCTTGGTACCAACAAACCGTTCCAACTCAAAGAGAATCAGATACAGAAGAGACATCAACTCCTGTTGTTAGCCAGTTCTTGAATCAACTCAAATCGAATCCAATCAACTTGACAGAACTTGGAAATCAGGCAAACAACTACTTCTCAGGTAATATTGAAGCTAACCAATAGATAACATTTTTTTATTTTAGCCGCTGTGAGCGCATTTACTGAAGTCAAAAACGACCCAATGACCGGAACTTCTTGGCGAGCTATAATCGGTAACTCAAAAAACACATCAGATTTCAAATTCATTCCAGACGCTGTTGCACCAACGATACAGCGCGTTTCCCCAGATATTATTCCAAGAATAAAAGAAGAAATCAACCGTATTCCGACAGAATAGTCTGTTTAATCCATATTGAACTCAAGTTTCTTCTGCCGGTATCTATTTATTATGTTATGAACAAGTACAATAATAAACAAGTACAATAATATACACAATTAAAGGTTATGTTTTTGGTGAACATGTGTCTTGGTGTTCATTTGGTTATGGTCAAATATGTCCAAAAGTCATTTTTTGTAACGTGGAATAAAGGTACTACTAACTGTGAAGATCATCGCTTGTTCATGAATCACTAAGGTTATGAACAATGTGAATTATTCTGTGATGTGGAAAAAAATAAGAACATAAAGGGGTATTTAATGAAAGCTCAGCTTTTCAGGCGATCAGAAGTGCGCATGAATTCTATGAGACCACCAAGTTTGAAATGTCTTTTTACTTATTCTCAGAACAAGAATTTCGTTCTTAAGATTTTGCCAGCAAAAAATGATTGATTGAGAGATTGAGAATGATTCGTATGAATCTTGTTGTGACGTTGTGCGCACTTCTGATTTTTAAGTTCAAATTTGAAAAACAAACATAGGCGTCCAAACACATGCTTGTTGATTTTTTGTTCCTTTCCTGTCACTTTTCCAACTGTGCCACGGAATCATGAGACTGCACGGTGTAACACTTTTGGCCATTCCACAAGTAGGCGTTACAGGGGCGGAACAACCAAGGATAGTCGGTCAAAAATCGATTACTGACAAAATTTTCAAATCGAGACCTTAACTACTTTTTTGATATCGACACTGATAAGTCTCAAATTATCCTCAAATACCTTTAAAACAATTTTCTTGTTCAATAAGGACTAAACAATAAGCAGAATACATGGAAAAAGGGTAAAATTACCAGTAGACGACTGCAAAACGTTCATCCGGAGCGAAAAATTGAATCTATTGATTGAGGTCGACTGATTCGCGCCTTTTTCGAAACACCACCCTCACTCAATTTCTTTGATCTTAATAAATCGTGGACTGCAAATAATTCACTTTATCCTATGAACCTTTTAAATAACTGTTTTCCAAGAAAGACAACATATGCTTTGTGGCTTTTTAGAAACGGATAAGCTCGTTCTGTTGTAGTTTGGAGACTGTTGAGAGATTGAGAAAGTAGTTTATGTTCAAAAATCACCTTTCATTATTGATTGTTTTTTTCAAACAAGCTTCGTCCACTGAGTTCTCCACAAGTCATTTGGAGCAAATCTCGGACAATCTGCACTGAAAGACAAATGTTGAGTTTGTACATATCAAACTTGCTTCAACATGTTCGTTCTGTGAGGAAAGAATTCTTTGTTCGTTCAATTTACAATCATGTTTGTGCTACTAACTTTGTTAAATTCATTATTAAGAATACTTGATGAATTTCACTGAAAATCATACCTATCAATTCCGATTCAGCTCGACATTGCCACGTCACATCCAATCAGCATCGAAAAATGTTCATTCGACATTATTCTTGGAGTAAAACGTTCATTCTGTAGTGAGAACTTAGCTTGATCAAATTCATAAAGCCATACTCATTCTCAAAACGTCTCGAAATGTGAATCCGGAAACTTACTGAAAACATTCTGGGCTCCACTGTAACGCCCATGAATATGGAGACCTGACGTCCAGGAGTCTGTGAAAGCTTTTTAGTTATTACTGAATGAAATGAATTCAATTTTCGAAAAAACTTCATGAGCTTAAGAATTTCGAATCGAAACGGTTCTAAAAATATTCTAACAATTAAAGAAAAAAATGACTATATGTATGAGAACTTTTGTTCGATCCACTTCGCAAAACTAAGCATGGACTGGACTTTGATAAACGTTATTCGAAAACACACCTCTTAACATGGGCTTCACTCGAATCCTTTTCAGTCTTGCGGAGGGTAATTAAACTGAAAATAGCAGCGTTATTGAACTCCAATTTCTTGAAAGAAATATTTCTTGTATTCGTCTTGGAATGTTTACGCGTAAAATACAATATTCCGTTGAATAGTTGTGATAAAACTGGGAATTTACAGAAAAGTTAGAAATTGACAGCAAGTTAGAAAAAATTATGATTAGTTATGATGAAAATTCGAAAATTAAATGTTGGTACTTTTTCTCCAATCTAACCATTTATTAGGGCTTCACTAGTCAACGGAGACATGTCCACTACTAGAAGGGGTAAGAAAATTTAAAAATGTGGAATGAATCACACTCACCACGAGAGAAAATATATTTTCTTATGAGGGCAGAAAGAATCATTCAACATGATTATTTTCATACTATGTACAACCTCTGTCAAATTAAGGAAAAAAACATTTAATTCAAAACTCACTCTTTATTGTGGCACAACTTGATACTGTCGCTTCAGTTGTTTCAATGGAGCTGAAAAAAAACTGATTCAATTGTATTCTCGGAGTAGAAAGCTGATTCAGTAGTGAGAATGCTGGTTGATCGGACAGATATCGTTTTGCTGATTCTCTACAGGAGAAATTTTGCGGTGAAAACTACCAAAAACAGTCGAAAAGTGCCCTAGGATTTTTGTGAACCGTTTGGTCTCAAATGTTGTGACTAGTCGATTTCAATACTCTAAATTTGAAAATGTCAGTTTCACTTCTATTGATCTTGCCAGTTTCTCGCAGTACTGTCTCAAACTTGGTACTTCTCAATGTTTGAATTCAATCCGGAAACTTACTGAAAACATTCTGGGATCCACTACAAAGCCCATGAAAAGTTTGACGACCACGAGTCTGTAAACGTTTTTCTCAGTAAATGTTGGATAAAATTGCACTCAGTTCTCAAAAAACACTTTTTAAACTCACTGTAGTCGAATCGATGTACTGTTACTGAGAACTGTTAAACCACGAGAAAAAACGTAACAACTCTAGACTGGTAACGCAGCTAATGCACTAACCTTATACTGAATAGTTTGAGTCTACATATAGCAAGAAAAAAAAGATTGGTTATATAGCAATGTTTTGATTCCACAATTTTATCAAGAACTGACTTTTGATGAACTCACTTTAAAATCTCACCTCTCTCATGGGTTTCGCTCAAGGTGTCCGCAGTCTAGCCGAGGGTAATTAAACTGAAAATAGCGACATTATTATACTGCGATTTGTTGCAAGCGGTATTTTTTGTAATTGTTTCGGAATGTCTATGCGTAAAATGAAATAGTCCGTTGTGATAATTGATTATTAGTAGTTGTGATAAAACTGAAAATTCACAGAATAATCAAGAAATCGACAGCTGTTACTTTATTGAAATTTCACCCTGTTATTAGATTGCATTTGTTCGTGGAGCCATGTCTTTCACTCACAGGGTGATTGAATGTAAAAATGCGTAATAAATCAAATTCGTCATGAGAATTTTTTCTCAGTGCAGCATTGGTATATTGCAAGATAATCAAAGTTAAATTTTACTTGAAATTTAGTCACCACATTAAAACTGTTCAGACCAAGATGATATTCACTCAGGTGAAACCAAACAACATCAAATTCAATTTATATCAGAATTTTGTTAAAAATAAAATCGAAAACTTTTTCATTACTAACCCAGATAATTACGGCTTTTTTGTACTGTCGTTTCAGTCGTTGACAGCACGAGACTCAGTGCCGTTTTAGTCTTTTTCAGCGTGACACAACTGAAAGGTGTTAATATGTCGGTAAAAAAGGTGAAGAATAAACAGAGATACATCAACTCGAGTAATGGAAACGTTCAGAAATAATACAAACATGGTAGTATTTTGTTTTATGTTCATAGATCAGAACACAAAACATAATGTGAAGAAAAAATAGTCGAAAAATGAACAATAACAAATATTTTTTAAAAACAATAAATTTGAATTTTAAACTATCATTGGCGCGCATTTTCACATCAATTAACGCATGTTTTTTATATTTCATTTCTTGGTTCGTTCAGTTCTTCTTATTTCCTTTTCCGAATGATTCTTTTTCTATAATTGTGCAATACTAGTAGTCCTGTGACATTTCCTAACATGCTACTCAGAATCCGAGTATAGAGATAAGAAAACAGGATGCTGTCTTCTATTTACATTATCACAGAAGTGAAGTACTATTGACACGATTGTTACTGCAGCTGAGAGTGTATCAATAAAAAAACTGTATAGTTGTTTCTCGTCATCAAAGTCCTTAGACATGATACCTGAAATGTTCTGAGATTACGTTTTCAATAAAATGTTCCCAGTAAAAACTACATTATGTATACTTTCTTCTCCGGTCACCTCGAACAGTTTTAACTGAGCCTGCAATCATTCTCAACAGGAAATGACCTTCAGCGTAATTCGGATCCAGAGTTGAGACCTAGACAGATGTGTTAAGCAGGTCGAGGGATGAAGTTTTCATGTAGAAAATTTTTGCACGTTTTTTGTTACAAGCGAGATATTTTAATTTAAAAATTCTCAGCTCCAAAATAAGTGACCTCTCGCACGACACAATTAGATCCAACAGGAAAAACAACTAGCGGGGTGGTGGAGTGGTCAAAGGTTCTGCGTTCGAACCGAGAGGTCTAGGGTTCTATTCCATCCGCTGACGACTTTTTGGTCATTTTTTTGCACAATGACAAAAATGTGCCCAAATTGTGTGGAATTACTCTTTTGCATGTATTTAAACCCTTCTACTCATGTTAATTCTCTGCGAAGTTGCCAAAAGTCTATAGCCGATCTCATCTATCACCTCCTCCATTATGAAGCTAGTGAAATGGTCGTTACAACTTTGATATTCATCAAAAACAAGATTTTCGAGTTCGAGATGCATTTCTATTTGTGAACTGAACGGTAACCGTTCAAACCGGAGTTATCCTCTAGAATTCCTCAAGTCTTGAGCCAGAAGCATCTCGACAAGTAGCTGGATGAGTATGCAAACAAGAAAAAGTTGAATTCAACAACTTCATCTTATGAACTTATTTATTGATAATATTATAATTAATGTTTGTGGTTGTTGTTTGGTGTAATCTGGGCGGTCATGAGATTATATCCATGAAGATTTTATCAAGGTTTGTGATTAGAGACCCTCATCCGGCCACTTGTCGAGATGCTTCTGGCTCACGACTTGAGGAATTCTAGAGGATAACTCCGGTTTGAACGGTTACCGTTCAGTTCACAAATAGAAATGCATCTCGAACTTGAAAATCTTGTTTTTGATGAATATCAAAGTTGTAACGACCATTTCACTAGCTTCATAATGGAGGAGGTGATAGATGAGATCGGCTATAGACTTTTGGCAACTTCGAAGAGTATCAACATGAGTAGAAGGGTTTAAATACATGCAAAAGAGTAATTCCACACAATTTGGGCACATTTTTGTCATTGTGCAAAAAAATGACCAAAAAGTCGTCAGCGGATGGAATAGAACCCTAGACCTCTCGGTTCGAACGCAGAACCTTTGACCACTCCACCACCCCGCTAGTTGTTTTTCCTGTTGGATCTAATTGTGTCGTGCGAGAGGTCACTCATTTTTGGAGTTTAAAATTTTTAAATTAAAATATCTCGCTTGTAACAAAAAACGTGCAAAAATTTTCTACATGAAAACTTCATCCCTCGACCTGCTTAACACATCTGGCTAGGTCTCAACTCTGGATCCGAATTACGGGCAATTAGTAAAAGGCACCACTGACGCCCGGCACCATGACACCACACTGCGGTGCCAGTGGTGCCGGGTGCCGTGTTTTATCGTGTCTCATTTTAGTAAATGGCACCACAGTGGGGCGTCAGTCAAAATACTCTGACACCACAGTCGAACTCACTGTGGTGTCAGTTTCATAAATCTGGCACCACAGTCGAAGTCAGAAGGTGTCAGTTCGAAGAACCTGACACCACAGTCAGATGAGTGGTGTCTGGGGCGTCAGGGGCGTCAGCGGCGTCTTTGGTCCGCCGTACTACTTTACGCAGTTAAACTTGGTCGTTGCCTGAGTATCAAACTTTTCAACATATGATACTCAACCTTCATTCTCTTATTCATTTTTAATCATTTTTTCGCCTTTCAAACTTCTGAATTTCACCTTTCAGATTTTTGGAACTGCTTCTTAGTTTGTACACTGCTGGTGATCAATCTGAACTTTGATTCACAGCAATTCTAACTTATTCAAGCAGAAAAGTGAGTTTAATTTTCCTTTAGTTGTTCAATTATCTATTCCAGGTCTCTCCATCTCTATAAATGTTGGACGATGGTTCTGGTTGAGACGTCTGGAGCTTCCTTCTTGATTTATTGAAGCCTAATCCAATTTAAATTGCACTCTGAATAAATATCCTGCCCATGTGTTTTCTTCTCACATAGTATATAAGAGTTTTCTAACCATGAAAAAACGTTATTGTAATGTTAACAATGAGTTTCCAATATTTCTGTTTCGGATTTGGGAAACTCCGGTGTCTGATATCGGCGTCGTTCCATTGTAGAAGCGGTCTGCCTCATTTCCTTTATCGTCTCGAAGGTATCGTTCATGTGAACTTTCCTAACCGACGTTGTGATGGGTGATGTGCAATGTGACCTGCATATGAGAGCTTTGCTGTAGTTATCAACTCCCAGACACCGGATTCGTGAGGCTTGATGTCGATAGTTTCGAATATAATTTTCATTATTTTTCATGAGAATCATAGTACTGAATAGAAAACTTCCAGGTTTCTGCCACATAAAGTAACAATGGGACAAAAATTGATCTGACCAGTTTCTTCCGTTTTGCTTTGTTTCTAGTGAGTTCGAGGGACTCTTTATCACTTCTGTGAAGCTCCTCCAGTTCATTTCTTGATCGAGATTCCGTGAATCAGACTTCAGCTTCAGCTTCAGGATCTTAAGAAAAAAACCGTGTTTCTTCAGAAACAACAAGATGAAAACGTCCTGGAGTGAATGAATTTCAGTTAAACGGTGATAACAATGACAAAAAACTTAGTTATGCCTTTAAAACTTTAGTCTGTAATGATCTTATATACTCTGTGAGAAGAAAACACATGGGCAGGATATTTATTCAGAGTGCAATTTAAATTGGATTAGGCTTCAATAAATCAAGAAGGAAGCTCCAGACGTCTCAACCAGAACCATCGTCCAACATTCATAGAGACGGAGAGACCTGGAATAGATAATTGAACAACTAAAGGAAAATTAAACTCACTTTTCTGCTTGAATAAGTTAGAATTGCTGTGAATCAAAGTTCAGATTGATCACCAGCAGTGTACAAACTAAGAAGCAGTTCCAAAAATCTGAAAGGTGAAATTCAGAAGTTTGAAAGGCGAAAAAATGATTAAAAATGAATAAGAGAATGAAGGTCGAGTACCGTATGTTGAAAAGTTTGATACTCAGGCAACGACCAAGTTTAACTGCGTAAAGTAGTACAGCGGACCAAAGACGCCGCTGACGCCCCTGACGCCCCAGACACCACTCATCTGACTGTGGTGTCAGGTTCTTCGAACTGACACCTCACTGAGTTCGACTGTGGTGTCAGAGTATTTTGACTGACGCCCCACTGTGGTGCCATTTACTAAATTGAGATACTATAAAACGCGGCACCCGGCACCACTGACACCAGGCGTGGTGTCATGGTGCCGGGCGTCAGTGGTGCCTTTTACTAATTGCCCGAATTACGCTGAAGGTCATTTCCTGTTCAGTGTAGTGAGTTACAGTAAATAGCTTGTACACCTTCTTTTTTGTTAATCTTCAGAGCCTGGATAAGCCAAACACTCCGTGGGAATTTCTCATGTCGAGTATTACGAAGTTGCATTAGCACTTCTGGAATTTATTCTTTGGAAATGGATGTGAAAATGTTTCTTTACTAACTCTTCCTATGTTTCTCTAAGAAATTACAAGTCAAGTGAAAATTGAGTGCAACAGCCTTTCAAAAAAAAAGAAACGTGAAATCAAGATTGATCGAACGCAATATCGAGCAGACTTTACACACTAGTCCGCTAGACATTTTCAGTGTTTTCTCTTTTGCACTGGGACACTTCTTCGTACAGTTTTCGTCCTTGAATCCCGTTTTGCGTGCAAATGACAGATGGTATGATACTCGAATGTGTTTCAGAACTTCACCCTGTTATCGACGTTTTTGGTTTCATTGAAAATTTCATTTCGTTGTAACAGTCATTGCCAGTAAAACTAGTAGTTTCCAGAAACGCATGCCCGAGTAGAACATACGTGCGTCCAGTCAAACAGTTTTCTCTACCCTCTCTCCATGCTCTCTCACATGCTCGTGTCTCTCTAAGTCTCCATGCCGTGGCTTTTTTCATGTCTATTCAATTTCTTCTCCGAATCTTATCTCCGGATTGATCAATTATATCTTGATGCTGTTCCAATTAATTGTCGCGAAATGATAATTTCAGCTAGAGAAAAAAGCAACTTCCGAATGTCGTCAACCGATCCTGAACCGACTTCTCAGAATGAGGTAAAATTAGTTGTATCAAGTTTCACTCACATATCTAATTTAGACAGAAAATATTGAACCGTTTGACTTGTCGAACAAGAGCCAGAAAATGCCTGCAACTGGTCGCCTGTCATCTGAGACGGATAATGAGAGTCAAACACACCAGGTGATTTTTGCTGTTGTTTGCACCTTTTGTTCACAACAAATGTTTGAAAATGAAAGAATTAAAATTTGAGTGGCATGTGGAGCTAATAACATGATTTTGAGAAAATCCGAATAATACAGGAAGTCGATCAGAACGAATTGGCTCAATTTCAAAATGAATTTACAGATTCTGAAAGCTGGTCGAGTCAATCGAAACACACCGTCGATCGATAGCGGATTCATGGTGAGTTGTCACAAGAAGTTTTTGGCTGAACTCTCAAGATTCAGACACAATCAGAAGACTCCTCCCTCCGAAGACAACGTGCAAGCAGCTCAGAATCTGACTTCAAGTACCTCGGTTCAATTTTTGATCCTGATTACAACGCACCACCGAGAAGACTGGGACGTGACTATGTTGCTGGACTGATGAACCGCTGGAGAAGCGCCGCAAAACGTGTTCGATCCATCCACTCTGATCCATGGAGCCACCTAAACATTGAAGAGTTCCCGTGTCGTCGTGCCAAGAGATACCGCTACTCTGCCATCCGCAAAGTTTGGACGGAAGACTTCATTGAGGTCAAAGTTCACCCAGAACCATTTGCAAGAGGAGCGATGAGAGAATGTTTCCGTCTAAAGAAGCTTCCCTCAACTGGAATAAACAAGGACTGGAAAAATGCTCAAAACTATGTTGCAAAGAAGTATATGAACGAGGTAAAATTCGGTGCGTTCCTCCGATAAATGACGTTTGAATTATTCTGCTCATTTTTTCTAAATGTTGGTAACATGCTGAGAATTTATCAGAATTTGGTTTCAAAAACGTTGGTAGAACTCAATTTTCCAATTACAACTTGATCTTTGAAAAACATTCTGATACTTGTTCTCAATAGCGCTCAAACACTATTTCATTTCAGGTTGACCGTCGCGTGATCTTTGAGGATGTTAAGCTACAGATGGATGCAAAACTGTGGGCAGAAGAGTTCAACCGTTATCACCCACCGAAAAAAATCGACATCATGCAGATGTGCATCATCGAGATGGTTGATGGCGAGAACCAGTTCTTCCATCTGGAGCACTTTATCGAAGGAGAATACATCAAATACAACTCCAACTCTGGATTTGTGTCAGAAGACATGCGTCTGACTCCACAAGCCTTTTCGCATTTCACATTTGAGCGATCTGGCCATCAAATGATTGTCGTCGACATTCAAGGAGTTGGAGACCTATACACAGATCCCCAAATCCACACAGCTCTGGGAACTGACTATGGTGATGGCAACTTGGGAACTCGAGGAATGGCTCTGTTCTTCCGATCTCACGAGTGCAACGACATCTGCCACTCACTGTGTCTCTCTCCGTTCGACTTGGCCCAGTCGGAAACTGAAGAACATGAGAAGAGATCTGCTCACCATGTTCCAGCAGCAACCGTCTTCAGCAAGGAAGCTCCAGTAAGCGCATGTTTTGCCATTCCTGACGAAGATGACGCCATGGATTTTCTGCGTAGAAGAACCCTGTCTCGCATGTCGACAGACTCTATTCCAGAACAAGATGATCATGGAGACGACTGTGTCTGCATCGACTGTGCTCGCGCCTGTGACACTGGGTGCAACGATGACGAGGATGATGAAGACGACGCTGACGTGACCAGTGAATGCAGCAACAACAAACGCGCCGAACGCAAAGTTGGGTTCCATGACCTAAAAGTTTCTCGTTCCAGAAACTCCAGCTTTGCCAGTTCATATGGTACGGAATCGATGAACAGCTCTCGGATCACCAAAAACACGGAACGCGAAGACTTCTGGAGAGCAGCGAGAAAACAGTCAATGCCGTCCTGCGTCGTTGGAGCTATCGAACTGTGTGACGCAGTTGGTGCTGAGACCCGCAACTATCAGACGTCAATTCTGGGACAAGTTCACGTCGACTTGGCAAGATACTACGAACTTGGTCGTTTTGGAGAAGTTGATCGTGCCCATGAGCAGAAGGTCAGATCTGCAGGCACTTCTGAGCTATCATCCGTGAGTCCTACTGAAGAATACGACTATGACAAGAAGGCAGCATGTTATCACCTGGCGGTTGCTGTGAAGTGTGGAATTCTGGAATCCATCATCACAACTGCTCAAATCGCCTACGATCTACCCCATGACTTGTTGAAAAACGCCAAATTTGAAGATCTTCACTTTGACAACGATGAGCAGGTTAGAGACAGACACCTTTACGGATTTTTGCTGATGGAGCGTGCCGCAGAACAAGGAGATCGATCGGCAATGCAGTAAGTCTTATTCAATTTTCAAAGAGAACATCCAAATTGCAGATTTGTTGCCAAAGCATTCGAGTCTGGTACGAACATGGGGTCTGGAGCAAACCCGAACTACAAGAAGGCTGTTGGAATATATCAGAAGCTACTCGGTTTCCAAGATGAGAAGGACGGAAGCGAATCTGGTGAACAAGTGAACAGATATCAGGTAATTATTGCTTTCTGACACATCTTACGTAATCAAAGTTCAGACTCTCGCCAAGATTGCGGAGCTGTACAAAGAAGGTGGCTACGAGCTCGAGCAAGATTTTGAATCCGCCTATAACTACTACACTGACGCGGCGGAAGCAGCGTTAGAAGCGGCAAACGGTAAACTGGCCAACAAATTCTTTGAGTATGCAGAACAGTGTGCTATGTAATGTAAAACGTCAATCATAAGATTCACTTCACTCATTTTCATATCTTTGTACCCTTCCCACTACACCCTGCATAATGTCTCAAGAACGACCTGTTCTAAGGTCAACGAATTTTGTCTACGGTCTTGTATTTACTTGCCATGAGCTCAATAATAGTTTAGAATTAGATTTAATGTTATGTCTATATTTGAACATAAGTGTTTTGTACATTGTTTTTGAATTTTGTCAATTTTTAAATCTCGGTAGTACAACCAACTGAATTTTTTTTTCATTCCTCGTCTTCCACGTACACTATGAACGTTGTGCTCCAATAACTTTCCTTCTTCGTCATTTCAACTTTTGTCGATAAAGCTTTAACAGACAAATTCTGAAAAGATACTGTGTCCCAAGAACTATATTTTCACACATTAACATGGTTTGGAATACAAATTATTCGGCACGTGAAAAATGAAATGAGCCAATTGATTTGAACGAAATGCATGAGTCATCGAAAGAGCGTCATGGGCGCAGTGCTGGGAGAACCTCGTCTCCTCTCCTTGTACAATTCTCTTCTCTTGATTCTGATCAAAAGTCCTTTGCTGCTCGAAAGATCAATAACGGTGCCGCCGTTGTCGGTGCGAGTGGTGCCACCTTTACCACTTTTTGCGCATCTCACTTGCTTATCTTATCGGCAATTATTGCACTTTGGTATGATTCTCCGTGTGTATCAACACATTCTGTTTTTTCTGTTTGCATGTCGCCTCTAAAACTGTGTGGAACGAGATAAGAGACGATCTTATCCCATATGGAGAAAACCATTGCAAGCGCGCTCCATTGTACTACGTACATTTACGAAAAATTTCACTTCCTCATTTTTGTTTGTTTTGCTACTTTCTCTCTCCCTCTTTCTTTTTAGTGCTGATTCATAGCTATTTCACGATTCATTTCACTTTTGAACGGACTTCATAGCTTTTCTGTGTTATTCAGATATTATTGTGTGTTTAGCTTATGGGAAATGTGAGACATGGGCCTTGTTTTCGCTTTTTCAGCTCAGCACTGGAGCGTATTGACGCCGTGCTTGTTTCTATCTGCTTCGCCGCCTTATCTCTCAAATTATCACTCGTTCTCTCCTTCTCACACCTAGAAATTGCATCGCTATTTCACTTCGACCCCACGTGGGATGAAAACGCAGCTGGTGTAACACGCTGAGTTTCCGGCTGTTAACCTTGTTAGTGTTCCCAGTATCTGGGACACGGAGTTGGCAAGGCAAGACACAAATCACGCCACACAAGTACACTTGCTTTTCGACCTTCCAAAGTGTTACACGCTGTATGTTTGACTGTCCACTCTCGAAGACTCTGCTCTCTACACCAATCATTCCATTCCTGACTCATGAGTATCCAACCATCTCCATCTTTGCGCCCTTCCTGCTCTTTTTAATAATATGGTTTAAGATTATGTCCAACTCGGGTGACGATAAGCAAGACATCAAATTGAGCCCGCTCAACCAGACTGATGTAGAAGATCAAGAAGATGCTATCATGCTCAGGTTCGTTGTCAATTTTACGGAATGATTATTTATTTTTTTCATTTCAGAGTCTACAAGCGCAGATGGATTGTTCTTCTCGCTGTTGCTCTGCTCAACAACACCAACACCATCTCATGGATTGCTTACGCACCAGTTGGTAACTACATCAACCAGTACTACGGAAAAGGGAATGCCACTTGGTGAGTTTTCACACAGCGGTAACATGCAAAATAAAAAGTTCAGGCTTTCCACTGTCTACATGATCTGCACCGTTCCAGTTGGTATCTTTTCGATCTGGGCTGGAAAGAAGTTTGGACTGAAAGCTTCAATTCACATTGCTGGTGAGTAATGGTTGAGTGTTGAGAGTAAATTATCTGAAACATTCAAATCGAGATTCGACTACCATCTTCCAGCGCTGGCAAACGGAATCGGAAGTGTTATCAGAGTACTTTCTGGATTTGACTTCATTCCACCTCACCTCCGTTTCCCGATCATCATCACCGGACAAGCCATCGCATCCGTTGCTTACCCATTCATCATGTTCCTCCCAACCAAGGTGGCCGGATCTTGGTTCCCAGAGAACGGACGTACCATCGCGACCACCATCGGAGTTATGTCGAACCCACTCGGTGTCTTGATGGCCAACCTCATCGCGCCAGCAATTGTTCACTCGACCGATGACATCATGTGGCTCAACTTGTTCACATGCGTCCCATCACTGGTGGCTATGTTCATTGCTTTGGTGAATTCGTTTCCAACCCGATCAATATTGAAAGAAATATTTTCAGATTGGAGTCAATAGGAGTGAGCCAAAGATCCCACCAACTATCAGCGCCAGCCAACCACAAATGGACTTCTTGCCGGGACTCAAGTCTTGCTTCACATCCCTCCAGTACATCATCCTCTTCTTCGTTATGGGCGGTGGAATTGGAATGTTCAACTGTCTCTACACTGTCATGCAGTCGCTCCTCTGCCCATCTGGATACTCGAATACCTTTTCTGGCGTCTGCGCGGCATTAATGATCATTGGAGGAGTCGTGGGAGCCACTGTGAGCGGTAAGATTGTTGATGAAAATCAGAACTGAAAGTATGATTCAGGTATCGTCGTTGACAGAACCAAGTTGTATGAGGAAACTCTCAAGATCTGCCTCGGACTCGCTGTTGTGTCTGGACTTATCTTCCTCCAGCTCAGCTTGTACAACGACTTCACCTACTTCATCACCGCAACATGTTTCCTTTTCGGACTTCTTGGACTTGCGACTTACCCTATCGGACTCGAACTCGCTTCGGAATGCAGTTTCCCTGTCTCTGAAACCACGTCGACTGGTCTCATCGTTCTCTCAGGAAATGTGAGTATTTTCAATCGTTTCATACTGAAAGAGAAAAAGAGTCAGATGACTGAATTATTGGTCATATTTCAGCTCCAAAGTATCATCTATGTGTTCATCATGCAATACTTCGCCAAACCACTCGGATCTGACAGAGAAACCGTCCAAGTTTGCCGTCTTGACGCCAGTGATTCTGCAAACGAGCCAAAGGACTATACTTTGTCGATCATGGTGAGCATTTTTTGCTGAAAATGTTCTGATGGTAACCTTCAGATTTTCTCCGCCCTCGCCGGAGTGTTGGTTGTTGTTCTTGTCCTTTTCTTCAAGCCAGTCTACAAGCGTCTTGAAGCCGAAGAACGTGGAAACAGAGGTGCCGCAGACAAAGCAAAAGAGAAGGCTGAAGAGAACGGCCGCGATAAGATTTCCCTCAAAGTTGGTGATTCGACAACTCAGCCACTTCAAGCGTAAACTTTTGTTAATTTTTTTGCTTTAATCAAATTTCCTCAAGGATTTGATCTTGTTTTACTAACAAAAGATTCCTACATCCTCCAGTTTATTTGTATATTGAGGCTTTTTCTCTACATAGCCTAGAAAACTGGTTCTTTCTCACTCCTGCGAATGAGCTTCCTCACTTTCCCCACAAAAATCATCTATTCTATCCCAGCATTTGAAGTCGCAGCTACTCGTCGGTAAGATACAAATGTTCGATGCAATTCCATATTCTCTGTTTAATTAATAAATTGTTGAAGTATTTATTTCTAAGACAATGGTAGTAGAACAAAACACGTGAACAATCCGTAATTGGGACCCAAATGAGATATGACGAGGAATTAGAATCCAGCTGACTTTCTTGCTTTGTTGACGACTCTAGAGTAGTCATCCCAGAAAAGTTTCTGACCATGTTTGGCATAGAACCATCCAAATAGTTGTCCGCCAAGATGAGCAGCGTGGTCAAAAACTTGGAATCTGAATGATTTCATTACTTTTTTGGTAGCTTGAAGACTTTCTTACCCTAAAAGTAAGCAGATGACATCAAATGCGACCATTCCGTATACGGCGTGCTCAGCACTGAACTGGAAACCGGGCATGAAAATGATTTGGAGTTTCATATCGGGAAATTTCATGCAAAGGTAGCAGAGAACGGCCATTAGAGCGCCACTCTGAAGAACATTCTATTTGAATTGTTAATTTGTCGTCTTACCGCTCCAAGTGAACGAACTGGTGTTCTTCTGACCGCTTTCTCAGACAGACTAACAAATGACGAAAACACAGCAGATAAGATGTAGAAAGCCCAGAACTGAATGCGGGTTATATTTTTTTCATAATGAAAAGGATCACCTGATTGGGATCAACTAGGTTCTGCATAGTTGATTGTAAAAACGTGCTAGCCACGTACATGTTCATACCAAAGTGAATTATGCCTCTATGTGAGAAGGCACTGAGAATCATTGGTAGATAAAGAGATTCTAAAGTGTACAAAAGCTTCAACAAATGAACTGAAACTTACTCGATGCATATGAGTTTGTGAAGTATCTCGTCATAAATGGAACTAGTGGAGTAATTCTCCATGCAAGAAAAACAGCGGTATTCATAGCGAAGAATATGAAAGTACTTTTTTCGACAGCCGTTGCTGTTTCCCAAGTCAGCTCTGTACGACCCCAACTGCAAGAAGAATTATTTATAATTACATTTTGCGTGATAAAATCATACTTTTTGAACTTTTCTCGGAGAAATAGCTCATTTTGATCATTTTTTGCAAGTATTGCAACTGTATATGTGGTCACACCAGTCTGAAATTCTCCACGTGAAACTTTCACAGAAAATAACATACCAAAACAGTGAAACCAGCGATTCTTACCAATTGTGAAGTTGGTCGTAGTTTATTTGTTCCAACAGATTCCCAATTTTTAGGTTTTTCTACTTCTGAACATTTCAATGATTGAAGAAAAAAAGTGAAGTACTTACGAGGTGCTTTTTTGACACGAGGAATTTGTTTAACTGGGAATCTTGAGAACACATTGTGAGACTTTGAGATGAATCGTGTTGTCGACAAGAAAATCCTAGCGCTCAGCATTGATCTAAACAGCAATAAAGTGATAGTGATGCAAAGCCCCAGCCGAAAAAAATTGCAAAACAGCGCGGTTGCGAAACTATGAGCCCAAACTAATGGAATAGAATTCGAAAAACCGTACAATTCGGAAATTTTCTCATCTATGAAAAATTATGAGAACTTCTTGAGTGACGAAACAACACAGTTGATGAGGAATAAACAAAAACCAAAATTTCCGAAGTGAAAAGTGGAGTTTTGAAGTAATACGTATTTTCTTTGCTAGTGAAAAAAACTTTTCATAGTAAATAGAGTACGTTGTGCATTGCAGACGTCACGCCAAATTTGGCCGCTAATACGGCTTTATACAAACTAAATCCTCTCTGACGGCTCATCTCGAACATTCATAATGTAAAACCCAGCACTTTAAAGATTGATTCCAACATGTCGAGATCACTTGTCACAATTCCGAATGCAAACAAAGAATAGATTGCAGTTTCCGTGATGAACTTCTTCTGTTTTGTTTACTTTCCCTCATAGTTCATTTGCATAGCTTGATTTTCTTCATTTTTATAGCGAATTTTGCATTGAAAATCCGTTTCCGAACATTTATTGTGTGTAAATAGAGTTAGTTAACATATGGAACTTGTAGATCTTGATTAACCGCTCCTCCATTGTAGGTTGCCGAAGAGTAAGGGTCGAATGAGAATGAAAAAGATGATTCTCTATCTTTCAAGAATTTGTAAAGTGAGTAGATGACCTGAATTCAATAGTTTATCAGTTCGTGATAAATTATTCTCACATCGAGAAAGTACGCTTGAAGAAGGCCGCAAATTACCATGAACACCACAAAAACGACAGTAAAACTATCAACAGCTAAATTCCAGATTTAATTCCATTCATGTTGTAATAACCTTTGTCCACTTCTTCCTGTGTAGTTCCTTCACCCAGGTTCCCAATATTTAGAGCCAAGTCCACTGACATTTTTGAGTGTGCTCCAAGAGAAATGAGAAATATAATCAGTAAAAGAAGAGTCATAAAAACCGAAATGAGCTGAATTTCTGTGTTCGTTTTCTGTCAAATTTATGTTCACCTGGCAGAATAGATAAGGCAGGAGATAAATGCGTTTTTCTTTGATAGTTCCGTAAAGAAGACTACCAAAAATAACAACTGTGAAAGCCGTGCTGAACAACTCTTGAATCGGTCAATTCTCAGCTTACCTAGTCAAAGTATAAAACAAAACAGTCGAACTTCGTGTAAAACTGAAAATGATGTTTATGGCTGTGAAGATGTTTGTTAGAACTGCAACCACCTGAGCTCCTTTCTGAATTTCTTGATGAACATTCAAAATGACTAATGTACACATCTATTGTTTCTCTGTCGTTTCACATCTCTTCTTTCAAGAAAATAATCATTATTGATATCAATCATCAGCAGCAGACATTTTATATCAGGTTATTTTTTATTAACTCACTCGGATATGCAGCAGCCCACACAGACACTTGTATTTCCTGTCATTTTGGTCGAAAGTAGTACGAGTAGCATTCGTGCTCATAACGAAGCTCTGTAAATGACAGAGTGAAGTCGATTTGAGCTGGCGAGTGGCTCATATTTGTTCATCTGCAGTGAAATAATCTGTGAAACTATATTTTTCCAAGTCAAACGCGGTGTGGGGAACCCGATGTACAATTCACAAACACAAAACGTGAGAGAAAATTTGGGATTGAAAATTATATAGAAAGAAGTAGGAAAACAATTTACCCCGCTGAATGTGGAATCTGGAAAACAAAAGTGTTAGAAAATCAATTTTTGTCTATTTCTGGCCTATAGGATGCATAATTTAAGAATATGTACTTCACTTTTTTCTCAAGTTTTACAGCACTTCAATTTTTACTGGAAAGAGTGTTCCAGAGCACGTTTCTCAATTTTTTCCATGAACAAAATTACTAACCCTAAAGTTTTTTGAGACCTTTCTGAAATAAATAACTACACCAATAGTCATCTTTGACCCTGTCTTCTTCAGTTTTCTGATAGAAATAAGTTTTTTCGTTCTCCGTGATAATCTTCAAAAAACTTTTTCTTATCATGCTTTCAACAAAAGTGATAGGATGGGAGCCGACCACTGATAACGCCATTCTACCCCGATGAATGACTCGCTTCCCGATGGTGCCTTTGCTTGCTTCGATATTTACGATGGGATGCTCGTAGCGATCTCGGAGTCAAAAAATAAGGTTTGTCGCTACATAATTTGACTGAATTGGCGAATTTCAGGTGGTAAAATCAACTGTTGGTGATTTTCATAATGTTCAATCTTACGGCTTCCCATCCTCATACAATAGGCAGTTTTATCACTGGTGCAAAGTCAATTTTGTCAACGAGTTAGTTTTGATCTTTCTCAAAATATTTTCGAAATTCGGTGAGAATTTCACCAAAAAATTCAGAAACGTCATCGTAGCCCTTCTGAAAAGACACGAAGATAGGTCATTCCACCTGGTATCTTTTTTACTGGACAATACGCTAGAAAAATGCACAATCATAAGTCATGCTAAAACTTATGTCTACTCCTTTGGTCTCCGGGTAAGTCTGTTACTGATTCTTGGGAACATCTCATTTTTAGGTAGAAGCGCATCGCTCTGGTAGTCAATTTGTGTATATCATTTGTAATTCAAAAAAGCCGATCATCAAATATAAAGAAGTTGATGGAACAGTTAGTTTCATGAAACAGTTGGTAAGAGAAGTTGCCAAAATCCGTTTCAGTATTTTTACAGTCTGAAGCAATACATCAAGATAATGAAGCAGGCAGAGTAGCTTTCGTGAGAAGTTCCAACAACATTGAAGAGAACTCAAGTCCATCTGCCATACACGAGTGTGATACAACGTCCACGGAGCTGGTATTGATTTTCTTGTTACAATCATTGACTTTTTGACTCAGGATGTTTTCGAAACTCAACCATCAACAAGCGGAATAGTACCAATAGAAGAAGAACCACTTCTCAGCAGACCAGAAAACTCGTCTCTACAAGTTCAACTCAGTGTGGTATGACTGTTAACAAATAACGTTGTTTTGAAAAGTACTTCAGGCTAGAAGTTCTTTACGTAGAGATGACGAAAAAAGTGTTTCTTCTGTGTCTACAACATATCAGGTTACTCCAGTTTTTTGTTTGAATACAATTATTCCGGTTCATAGATGGAAATTGGATTTTAGAAGCGTGAAAACTAGTACTATTCAGGACTTTGTGGAGAGCGTGATCCTACTGGTTAAGTGTGACGCACATGGAACAATTTTTGAGAACATCGTTTCAACTGGCCGTCAAAGATACGGTATCAAGTTACGTAGGGCGCCCAGCTTGAGGAAAGTGAGAAGGTCGTTCCGATCAAAAGTTATGACGAGGTTGGTGTTATGAAATGTCTTCTTCGAGTTTGATAAAAACATAATGTCCGTTAAAAAAAAGTCATTTTGAAAGAAATTGACAAAAAACTACAATCTGTCGAATTCCTTGTTCTCATATGAAAATTCAATTTAGAAAAACAATGTTCACGTTTGGAAGATTATAAGAGAACTCACTAGTTGCTGTTGTAAATTGTTTTGTTTTTTGAATACTGATAGAGTAATTCAAATTCCCGTTTGGAGAATATCCAAAAATTTCAGGAAAAGTTGATTGATCTATAGGTTTTCAGTATCAGTTCAGAACAGAAATCATGAGATTAGAGAGGAAACAAATCAATTGCTCATCAAATCACAAAAAATGAGTCCGTCCACCTAGATTTTTCTAAACTTTCAGATGGCAGAGTGAGACTGCCGAAGAGCTCTGTGAGCCTTTTCTCTGGGCAGACCAAGTTATCGTGATCCCTCGTAAAGACCCGTCACGTATATTCGCCACCAAAACCGTAACGAACGTACAAAGTGGGCTCATGGCCGCGCTTCTAGCCGTGTTCGGACGTCTCTGCGGGTGAGCCATCACTGTTTCTCTCCATGTTCACATTGTCCGATGACTAAACGTCGTATAAGTCAGAAAACGCCGTCTCAGTGACTCAGAATGGCTCGAAAATTTGAAAGTACAACCGTCGGCACCCTTTTTCTTGCTCTTTTTTCTCACACCGACTGAACGTTTTACTCTGATGAATGGAATGAATACGTTGTGCAAGTGCATGACAAGTTCAAAAAATGTGTCATATAACTGAATGTGTGACTAGTTTGAATAAGTATCTATGTGAGAGACTACGAGCAAAAACTGGAAACTTTTTTCCAGAATTTTCTGAAAGGCTGCTTTAATTTCCGGACGGACAAAACTACTCAGTTTAGTAGTATTCCGGATATAAAAAAAAACAATTGATTGAAACATAGGTCTTGCTCCTTCAGTTACGCCATCTCACGACAAATTTCACTTCACCTCCACCACCCCGCGCAAAAATCAACAATGCCGAAGGTGGCAAGATGCACACCCAAGTCAAGCAGACACACTGTTTCTATTGCGCAGCGATCAATATGTGCTAAGGGGTCTTTTTGTCTTGTCTCTTTTCTTTTCCATAGAAATACAAACAATCCAACAAAGCACACCAGCACCACCACCAGCAGCAGGAGCACAATCACGCATGGGAAAGTGACTGGGATAGAGAGCGCCAGCGCGAGCAAGTCTTGAGGTGATCAAAAGGGCATAATCGCGAGAATAAATACACAGGAAACGAGCAAACATTTCAGAACGACCACCACCAATTTCTCTACCACCCAGGTTTCGGAGACGACGGAAGAGCGTGTTCTTGGCCGACCACCTAATCCGACTCACCTCTGGAGTAATGTTGACTTCTGCGGAGACCCAAGGATTCTAACACTGGTAAGGGCAAACACTTAGAAAAACACGGATTAAAACTGTGCTGGTGGCGCGATCTCTCTCTCTCTCTCTCTTTCTCTCTCTCTCGCTCTCTCTCGCTCCCTCTCTTTCTCTCTCCCTTTCTCTTTCGGTCTCTATTGCTATCTTTCTTTCTCTCTCTTTTTTCCTTCCAAGAGCGTTGAATGAACACATAAAAGTGGAATTCACTTCACTTGAAAATTTAAACAATTCAGGACCCCGAATCCGGAGAGTGCAAAGTCTATCAGTTGTGTCGGCCAACAAGGCTGTCCTACGAGTGGCTGGAAAGAAAAGTGAGCCTCTCGCAGGACGTGGCAAACTCAACGAAGGTCTCGTTCCGAGTCGACCCCAAACATCACTCGAACCTCCTAGTCCGAACCAGTCGAGGAGAGGCCGCGCACTTCAATCAATTCCAAATCGCCAATGAGCTTTGTTGATCTTATCATGTGCAATATATCACCCATGAATAACAGGTTCTGAAGCAATCTTGTACCCGCCATGAAGACCTTTTCAAACAAGAAGAAATATCCTAACTAGTCCTTTCATTGGTTTAACATTATGCTGCTTTAACTCCGCCCACTGCTTTACTATAGTCGACCATTTTCATTTTTTTTTGCCACAGAATAGTCTATTAATGTCAGTCCAGCTCCAAATTGTTGGAACATTTCTTGCCATAAGTTGATTCACATTGTTTCTCGACTATTTCATAATAAACTCTCGCGAGATATGGATTGAGGTGAGTGCAGGCCAGAACAGTGATTTTCTTACACAGCTTTGATCACCGAGCAGTATGAAATGCTTCTTACTTTTTGCCCGGCCTAGATTATTCGAAATTTTTCAACAGTAAAAATTCTCTATAAGCTCTGAAATGTTTCGATACACACCGAAGTCTGAAAGTTTTTGCTCTTGACTTCAACTAATTTTGAGAAATTATATTTTTTTTTCAGAGCGTAGTGGTGAACTATTATGAAATTTCCTTGCAATTCATGACCTAAACCGAGTGAACTGAAAAAGAAGGATGAACAAAAACTCTGAAAAATTACTTCTAAGCTAAAAGATAATTATTTTTTTGCATTTTTTTTAAAGCTCAAAGGTTCTTACGGAAGTTATATAAACTGTTTATGAGAACTTCGCAAGTTAGGAAATCTGGAAGAGAAAAGACAATATTCCCGGTTAAAAGTGCCAAAAATACTGCTGAGTCAGCAACAACCACTGAAATAATAAGAAAGCAGCAAGTTAATTCCCTCTTGACCTTTTAAAAATTCTTTTTTCTCTTTCGAAAGACAATACCTCGCCCTCCTCCCACCACAGAGACGATGACTTGGCCGACGTCTGCCCGTTTATTGCGGCCATTTGCACTAGTGCCAACAAACACTACATGTCATTATTATTCATGCGAACCGGTGTCCGTATTGATTCCGTCGGTTGGCGATTCGTTGTAGGTACTAGCCGAGTTACTCAGCCTTTTTTACAGCCAGCTCTAGTTTAATGATCAAAAACCAGTTGGATACTTTGATGCAGTTAGTGAAGACGTTTTCTTCTAACTGTACCGAGTCCTGCATGAGATTTTCCTTCTGTACTTCCATATGTAAAACAAAGATTGAGACATGAGATCCACAACATATATTTCCCAAATGTTTCAAAAAGAGAGAAAAGTGAAGAATTCAACTGATCATGGACAGTATTTGCCAAACAACAGAAATATTGAGTGTTAAGAAGTCATCAAAGAAGTACTACAAAAGTATTTCTTTAAACATAACTTTTGTGATAAATCTTTCTCATCGACTCATTGACATCAATTATTAATTGTTTTGATCATTGTTTTGATCTACTTTTCTCCAACTCGATATTTTTTGATTTACTGGTAATGTTTCAAAATGATCCAGACGTTTCTCAAATGTATATTTACTATTGCTTCCAAAAGTGTTCGCAGTATCTTGTTATACATACATACCTTATGCAAATATAACATTCCATCTGAATTTTTATTGCCACAACGATTCTTGAGAGTGTATTCTGTTTTCGAATGTGATTTTGCATTATTGCAGGATTTTCCGAACGTGAGTAAAATCATGTTGTTTAGTCAGAGTAGAACAGAGCTTGAATCAGGATTTTAAGTAAACAGAAGCATTCAATCGAGTATACGGTCGTTGTTTGATTAATAAAAACTATCAACATTTATGATACATGGCTTCTATCGGAACTTTTCTCAGAACGTTCTCATATTTCATTCTGGTTAGAAATAACTCTCTGAACAATTCACATTGAAATTGCAAAAAATCCTTTGAACTGTTTCAAGAACCATTAGGTAATTCGAAATTACGAATGTTTTTCGCACAAAGTGATTTTTTCGTGTCAATTCCCGTTTACATACATATTGTCTCTCTCACTTCTTCTATGCCGGATCTAAATTGCGATCGGAGAGTGATCCACAAATATCGATCCACCTCTCTTATCACCAAAGCATCCTTATTTGCTTCATGTGTTTACTTAGTCAGCATCGTCTACATGTTCAAAACACGGTTAAACATTGTAGCAAACCGTATTTAAAAGGTGCGAGCGGGGGTAGCGAAATTCGAAGAAACAAAAGGCTTCCATGGCCAACGAAACGTTTGTTGAAGAGAGAGATTGTGCAAACAAGGCATGAAATGAATGTTTTCGGTTGTTCAGCGTCAATGTTTTGACTGATTCAAGTTCCAAAATTTTGTAGACAAATAAATAGTGATTTTCACTTCTTGAATTTGTGCGTTTAAAAATTTCATGACGAAACTTAATGGAGTTTTACAAAAATATTATATCGTACAATTTAGTGATCATTCTCTATGTGTTATCAATTCGTTGTTAATTTATAGTTGTAGTTCGTAATATCATTTTTTTTCAAAAAATTCATTTGAAATCATAAGATTCAGCAGTTAAGTCGTTCTCAAGTTATCTTTGAGGTTTCAGTATTTTAAGTTCAAGATTTTCTCGTCGAACCCCACTATAAGAAAATTACGGTAGGTGTTGTTTGAACATTTTGAGAAAAAAGTGCAATAAATTTTTGGACCACACGCATTCCCCTCTCTCCAACTTATTCTTATAATTTTTATACAAATGAGTCATGACGTTGATTTCCAACGTGTTTTTTTGCGGAAACATTTCCAGTTGATTCATTGTGTACTAAACCTACGAAGAGACCATGCCTTCCTCCGAAATTCAATTTACTGAATCTGTTCAAAAATATGTTATTCAATTGAATTGGAACAGTGGGAGACCTTGATTCGACAAGGATGATCCTCAGTAGGGTGTCCACACAAACACACAATGGCAAGCGGAGAGGGAGAGTGGTGCGCATCCCCCATAGCCGGACAGATGATACCAGTTGCAACGTTGGTGGACGAAGGAGGGTGGAGGTCTGGTAACCTTCAGCGAACCTTGTCTCGGAGTGTGGTGGATAGCGCTGCTGTGGTCACTCCATTGATCGTGTGCGAGCCGGCAGAGATGACAGAGACACACTGCTGCTGCGCACTTCGCCTGCGTCCTTCGCACTCCTCCCCCCTCTATCCGCTATATACCTCAGACCTCCCTTATCTATCGAATTACTGTGCCCAATGACTCCATTCAAAGGTTCTTTTTTGAACGGATCACGTTTCCTGCCCCATTGAAGAAGAACAATTTGATCTCCCACACTGAATTCTCACTTTTGATCTTATTGTCTTATTCTTTTAATCCATGAAACTATAGCCAGCACATCTGGACTGGAAGAATAGGACCAGCTGATCCAACTAAAAAGGGCATTGTTCTCTTCTCCCTCAAGACACACGAGACGGAAAAGTACAAGCGAACTTTACTGTTGCCAACTTGTTGGTTCAAAGAATTATGGAAACAGCTTTCAGCTTACGCGGAAAAAAGTAATATTTATTGATTTTTCTCTATGAACAACAAGTCTTATCTATCTGCATATTATTTGCAGATGACAAGAAGTATTTCTGCGGTTATCTATCATCATAATATTGCATTCTGATTATGATAAAGCGTGCGGGCCGGAAGATCCCTCTTTTTCTCTCGGTCTATCAATATGTCACCAGGTGACCCATAAGTTAGTCATCAATAAGTACATAGTTTCTCTCAGTTTTTGCCCCACCACACGGTTTCATCAAAGCTTTACACTGTTTCATGTAATGCATGAATATTCAAATTTAATATAAGTATAAATTTCAGCCGATGAAATTATCGAAACATGTCAATAATTTTGAATTTATTCCGTTGAATCATTGGTAATCTCAAAAAGTAGTATTGTGACTCATACTTCCGCATCACGCCAAGTCATGACAATTTTTCGTCAATCAGTCAGCTCGATCTTCACTCTACCGTCAAATGACATGTTAGGTGTATTTATCATCTATAGGCATGTTGTAGGTTTCATTTTTAATTTACCTTTTTGTCTTCATATTCAAAGGTACGAGATTATCTGCTGCTTTCGCAAATAACTCTGGACAATTTTTAAAATCATCACTATCCAAAGTTCATCATTTCAGATTTACGTATTAACCTCGTTATCTCGATCAGAAAGATGAACTCAGTAGGCGTCGAATGAAGTTCGATTAGCTGGTTGATAAGAAATCAGCGCACCTCAAGGCGTTCATTTTCTTGTATTCGCATGTTCCTATTCTTCGCATTCCCCACATCCATTCTCCTCAAGGCCGCCCGATCCTCGCCTCAAAAGCGTGTTATTAGATGGCCGACGAACGCACTTAGCAACTAATATTCTTTTCAATTATTCTGTTTGGAAATAATGTGGACATGTAACGACTACGATTTACCTACATTCATCTTTTGCTGGTTCAAATACCGAAATTCTCGAGTGGTTTCCAGCTACATGAACTAATCATTCCAAATTTCTCAGAAGCTGGTTTTTCATAATTTGTGTGAAAAATTTTAAACCTCAAGACCTCTGTGTTATTTATTTGTTTCTGACAAGCACTCAAACCATACTTCTGAACACCCACATTATTATCCATCTTCACTGATATTAAGCTCAAACGATGCGGAATGAAGAGCCAAGTGCTTCTAGAAAGAAAGACGTCGATTCTTTAATGAGCCTTTCGATGTCTTTCAGCTTGCCGCAGTCATAAGTACAAACCTACAGATGTGCATTCTTGACCAAGAACGCCCATAACCAAACATTCCCACTTTCTTTTCTTGAAAGTATTACTACTACTCCTCTCCCACCACTGATATCTTCTCATAGCCAGGCCTCTTTTTTCTCTCTCTTCCTCCTCCTATTCTTCACCCATCTCCTCTTTCCGCCATACGTCATTGTTGCACTCATGAAAGAAAAGTTTGTTCAGACTTGAAAGGGTCTTCTGGTGAGCGGCAAGATGTCGCTGAAACCAGCACTGGATGAGATAGACCTCAACTCCCTCAGGGTGAGTCGTTATTCAACCAGTGCGATGCGCTGGCGGCCCGTTGCATATCCAATAAAACAATGGACCAAGTGCCTTTCTCTGTGCTGTCAGCCAAAAACCAAAATTGAAAAGTCGCTGGGAATGTGGGCGAAGCAACCAAATGGGAATCATCAAATTTTCAGGATCCCGCGGGTATCTTCGAATTGATTGAGGTGGTTGGAAATGGAACCTACGGTCAAGTATACAAGGTTTGTCATAAATTACTGTATAGTTGAATTTGAAAAATTTTCAAGTTCTAATTCAATATCAAAAAACGATTCAATAAATGAAGTTTGTAACTTCTGAAGGTACGAATGTTTGCCCATCATTTGTTAATGACATTCACACACGCATACAAAAGCGACACCAGCTGCACTGGTTCTCACTCTATACACATCTCGTTTAGGGTCGGCATGTGAAGACTGCGCAGCTGGCCGCAATAAAGATCATGAATATAAACGAAGATGAAGAGGAGGAGATTAAGTTGGAGATCAACATGTTGAAAAAGGTGAATAAAATATTCAAACAAAAGGAGAATGCAACATTTAGTACTCCCATCATCGGAACATAGCAACCTACTACGGTGCATTTATCAAAAAATTGCCATCGTCGACCGGAAAACATGATCAATTGTGGCTTGTGATGGAGTTTTGCGGAAGTGGTTCCGTGACCGACCTCGTCAAAAGTAGCAAAGGAGCAAGTATAAAAGAAGAATGGATTGCTTACATTTGCAGAGAGATTTTGAGAGTGAGTTTTTGGAGTTCATGTTTGAAAAAATAATGACAATGTTCAGGGGTTATATCACCTTCATCAAAATAAAGTGATTCATCGAGACATTAAAGGACAAAATGTTCTGCTCACAGATACTGGTGAGGTTAAGTTGGTCGATTTTGGTGTCTCTGCGCAGCTGGACAAGACAGTTGGAAGGAGGAACACGTTCATCGGAACTCCCTACTGGTATGTATTGATTGGCAAAAATACGCTTTATATTTAGGAAAGAAAGAGAAACATTGTGAGAGAGAAAAAGAGAGGAATGTTTTGAGTAAAGTACAAAACCTTGCCATGTGAAAGGACACACTAACAAAACCATCAAAATTGCTCAAACCATTCGAAGTAGAGATTTTACAGGATGGCACCCGAAGTTATTGCTTGTGATGAAAACCCGGAAGCAACGTACGACTCGCGTTCCGACTTGTGGTCACTAGGTAGTTTTGATAACAAGTATTTTCTAACTTCTTTTTCAAGGAATCACTTCTATGGAAATGGCAGAAGGTCATCCACCACTATGTGACATGCACCCAATGCGAGCTCTCTTCTTGATCCCAAGAAATCCACCACCACGACTGAAGCGTACAAAGAAGTGGAGTAAACGGTTTGAGCAGTTCATAGGTATCCTTCTAGTTCATGCAAAGAATGAATTCCGACATTCTAGAAGCTGTCTTGGTAAAAGATCACAACCAGCGACCTTTCACCGACCAATTGTTACGTCATTCTTTCATTAGAGATCAGCCTCAAGAGCGCACTGTGCGATTGTCGATCAAAGAGCACATTGATAGGCACAGGCGAGCCAACAAAAAAGGTATTGATTCTTCATGAAAAAGGACTCATGCAAACATTTAGATGAAACAGAGTATGAGTATTCGGGAAGTGAGGATGAAGATGAAAGGAACGCACGTGCCTCTAACGTTCCAAGAGAAGACACTGAGAATACATCAATGGCGCCGACTGACAACACGCTTCGGAAAGGTTTTCAACGACTGCAAGAAAACAGTAGAGGACTGGGTGAACCAGGTGTTCAACAATTACGCAGACTACCAGCACAACCATCGTCACATCACACTCCATCGTCTTCACAGTACAGGTAATTTCACGCTCCCCTGGAAAAAAAAAACAAGAGGAACTCAGATATCCTGATAGCAGGAGAGAAGAAGTGAAAATCAGAGCAGCTCAAGCAGCTGGGAGGTCGGACTCAAGCAGACAATCGCCAGCTTCGAGACAGAGGCCAGTCAGTCATCATCAGGTTCTTTTTATCTTCTCATTTTTATATTTTTTTGAGAAATACAGAGATCTCCACAGCAATCGCACCCCGCAGCACCCCACCTGGCCGACTTGGCAAACTATGATCGACGAAGACGCTCAGAAAGAGAAGAACGCCGTGAACGGGAAAGAAATGAACGTGAAAGAGGTGAGCGTAAACGACGATGATCATTTTTATTGATCCGAATTTTACAGGAGCAGTTCATGCAGTGCCTGTTGCAAGAGTCTCTGCTAATGTGCCAGCAGCCCATCATCCACGCAAGATGAGTGAACCACTACTTCATGTACACCACTCAAAACCTGAGGTAATTTCCCCTTTTGATCAAAGGTTGCTTCAATAATCGTGATTATTCTGTTTTAAATCAATTTTTTAGGATCTTGACGCACTGGCCAACGAACTTTCTAAAATGGGTGGCAACCTCCGTCGAGGAAAGTCACGTGACGAGAGCATGTCTCCACCACCACCAGCACCTCCACCAAGAGAATCGTCCATCAGCACCATATCCGATAGCATTGATGATCTTCTGAACGAAGGCACTTTGCGTGGACCCAACAAACCACTTCCGCCCACACCTACTGAAAATGATGGAACACTATTGCCAGAGTCGAGACGGAACGGACATCACAACGGAAGTGCAAACGGAAATGGATTGAGTGAAAGTAGCATCATCAAGACGGAGAGCTCATCTGAGGTATAATTTCTTCAGGAAAACATGAAATTATGGGTTGTTTCAGATATGCGGCAATATTGTGCACATGGACGACGACAACGACAGTAATTCTGATGACGATAATGAACCACTGATGTTTAAACCAGTGGTGAGTGTTGAAAAAAGTAAGAAGAATAACTTCCATTGTCAGAATGCATCCAGTTCACGTGGCGCTCTCCCTGATCTCCTGCCAAAGTCGCCGCAACTTCGCAGATCAATGAACAACGATCAGCGTCAGTTGAGTGATGAACGCGGAGAAGAGGTAAGCTCAGAATTTCAATTACCTCCTTTTCATTATCAAAAACTGTAGAGCGCTTCGCTGTTTGGAAGTTTTTACGTAAGTTGTACATCGTTGTGGATGTTTGAGTTAATATGTTTGATTTGGTTTCTCTTAATTTTATGGTTTTCTCCCTCAGAATTTGAGTTTATTGCATAAATACCGAAATAGATAACTTTTCAGCAACCGAATGCGTTTGCGAACAATCTAGAAAGCAAGCCGTCTATCAAACATCAACCGTTTTCTGCACGTGACCGAGAAAAGTCGTTCGTTGGTTACTTCGGAAGCGGAATGTCGGGAGTCAGTGGAGGTACCGTCAACCGACCTGGAAGACCACAAGACACGAATCAAGTTCAGGTTTGAATGTGATAACCGGAATTTTTTTCAAACCTATCTATTAAGGTGAACGTCAACCCTAACCTCAATGGAACTCCGCCAGAAAACGATGCACCAGAGATCAGAAAATACAAGAAAAAGTTTAGCGGAGAAATTCTCTGTGCTGCTCTTTGGGGCGTCAACCTCTTGATTGGAACCGACAGTGGTTTGATGCTCCTTGACCGAAGTGGTCAAGGAAAAGTTTACCAGCTCATCAGCAGACGTCGATTTGACCAGATGGCTGTGCTTGAGGGTCAAAACATTCTTGTCACCATATCTGGAAGAAAGCGCAGAATTCGTGTCTACTACCTAAGCTGGCTGAAACAAAAGATTCTCAGGACAGAGGTATTGTTGATGAAAGAGAATGACTCTTATTTATCGATTTCAGGGAGCAAGTAGCGCGACTGCAGCTGAAAAGCGTAACGGATGGGTAAACGTTGGGGACCTCCAAGGAGCGATTCACTTCAAGATTGTACGCTATGAACGGATAAAGTTCCTTGTTGTTGGTCTTGAGACGTCTATTGAGATTTACGCTTGGGCCCCGAAGCCATACCACAAGTTTATGAGCTTTAAGGTTAGTTTTCCGTTCATACAATCTCATTCCCAAATTTGAGTCGTTCGGCTCACTCTCACACGTCCCTCTCATTGTCGACTTGACTGTGGAAGAGAATGCACGTCTAAAAGTTCTGTACGGCTCTCATGAAGGATTTCACGCTATTGACCTTGACTCGGCTGCTATCTATGATATTCATATACCTACAAACGTGAGTGTTTCCGATCACATTTCGAGAACAATTTTGCTGATTACAGGCCCAGCAAACAACCACGACACCACACTGTATCGTGGTGCTCCCAAACACAAGCGGAATGCAGCTGTTGTTGTGTTATGATAGTGAGTTTTCTATTATCAAAGTGTATGAATCTCGCTATTGCAAAAACAGTTTCATCACAACTACGTATTAGTTGTTTTTCATTCCAACTTTCACTTTTTGCGCAATATATGTATATGGTGGAAATTCAGAAAATAATTTTTCACGGAAAGTAGAAAATTGTCAATTCAGACGAAGGAGTCTACGTTAACACGTACGGAAAGATGGCAAAAAATGTTGTCCTGCAGTGGGGAGAAATGCCCAGTAGTGTCGGTGAGTGTAGTACAGAAACTTATCGGAAACTGATTCTCTAAAATTCAGCATACATCTCGACCGGACAAATTATGGGTTGGGGAAACAAAGCGATTGAAATTCGGTCAGTTGACACAAGCCATCTAGACGGAGTCTTCATGCACAAAAAAGCACAAAAACTCAAGTTTTTGTGCGAGAGAAACGATAAGGTTTGTTTTTGTTTTCACAGAGCAAAAAAAGACTGAGTTCATTGTTTCTCATCTCTCAGTAATGCCTGTGACATTTGAGTTCCGAAATTATATTTGCTAAAAACATGTTCAATGAGCTTCGGATGCAAACAACAGTATGATGAGATGAGATGTAAAAGACCGTACTGAGAACTGTCTGAGAAGAGATAAGTAAAGCACTTTTACCGCGTGAACTTTGAATATGCAAGAACGAACAGGAAGAAAAACCGAACACTAGTATTGCAGAGTGTGCAAAAACAAACGTTCACGTTAATAGTGTAGTCTGGGTAAACAGAACGGTCCAAGTTCTTCAAGTTTTCTTTCACCGCAGTTCAGGTTCATATGAACAAGTAACACTTTTCAGGTATTCTTCTCATCAGCAAAAGGTGGAGGATCGTGCCAGATTTACTTCATGACTCTCAACAAGCCGGGTCTATCCAACTGGTGAATCGACACCAATCTTCTAAACACTTCCTCTTTTTTTAGAATGTCAAATTTTGTTCTATTTCATTTTTTTTAAAACAGCCGCATGTTCATAAAATCACGAGTCTTTTGCACCAATTCTTACCTGAGATACTGTTTCTGTCTTCCGCCACGGATGAGAGCAGAGAAATGTTATAAAATATATATATTCTAACTAAAAGTCTTTGAATTGTGCTCACTCGACATTTTTCAAACCTTGAAAAACAGTAAACGCCCTCGCGAAGCTAATGCTCAAGTCTTTTATACTCATTGCCCAAATCCCTCAACTTTTCCTTTTTTAGGTGTGAAATTTCAAATGGACAATTGCACCGTCATTTTGACTCTCTTAATTACGTTTCAAAAATATACCATCCAATAAAATTTCAATACTCGAACCACCATTTATCTCATGAGTTGTCTTGACGTTACGGTGCTCATTTATTTGTAACTTATTAATTTTTAATAAAAAGATACAATATATAGTAACTCACTTTTTTGGACTTTCACTCATTGAATGAATAAGTCTGTTTCAGGCCTGATCGAAACTATGTACTATGATTTTATTGGACTTATAATAATAATATTCATTTTGGGGAAAGCCCGCAATAGAAACAAACACGAATGTTGATAAAACAGGAATGAAACAATTTTGCATTTCATTTTAAATCATGATTAAAGGTGGAAGTAAACATAAATAAAGAGAAGTTGTGGAGCGGTGAACATGAATCAGATTAAGGAATGGAAAAGAACCCACACGATCCAGCCAGATGTGCCAAGCAGGCCGAGGGATGACGTTTTCATGCAGAAACCTTCTGCACGCTTTTTGCTACAAGCGAGATATCCGAACCTATACATAAATTCTTAACTCCAAAATGAGTGACCCCTCGCACGACACAACTGAATCCAACATAAAAAAACAACACTTGTAGACTCTTTGCAGTCTCAAAGAAATTTGTCACATTTCTTGTTTTGAGACTATCATTTCCGGTCCGCTAAAAACAGTTGGAAAGCCGGAACTTTTCAATTTTGTAACAATAAGTGAACTCTGGTCACTTTGTGTAGCAGTTAGTGACATTAATTAAGTGTTGACACATATCATCTGTGGGTCGTAGGTGCCCTGTTTGCAAGCTGTGATTAGATGTGACACCAAGTAGGTTTCAAGAATTCTTCTGGGATGTTTCAGTGAATTCTGACTCAAACGTTGTAGATAAAGAGCAGTCGTTCGATGAGCGGTGAAACCGAGCTCTACTGAACTCGAGAATTGTGGCACTCAGTTTGACTGAACCGTCATCTTTTTCGTGGCACGCAGTTTGACTGAACCGTCATCTATTTTCTGTGAGAGCAAGGAAGTTGTAAAATAGTATTTCTATTGATGAGAAGCGGAAATCTAAAAAAAGGAAAATTCTTGTGTCTTCATAATGTTATTTTCCAGATAATTTTATAGAAGTTTGACGGTGACCTTTAGGGCATACTGTACAAACAAAATGATAATCATGAGATTTGATGAACCATGCCAAGCGTCTGCAGCTTTGCTCACTCAAACGTCAGTTCTTCCGTGAACTCCATATTTTTTGTCGCCGTTACGCCGCCGTTACGTCTCTCTTTTACAGCCATTTGGTAAACCTACTAAACGGCGACAATAGGACAATGTACCGGCGGAAAAGCGGAAAAAAGACGAAATGATTTTTTGTCGCCATTTCGTTTTCATATTTCCGCCGTTTGGTAGGTTATGACGAAAGTCGACAGAAAGATAATGGTGTAAAGTTTGAAGGTTTCTGAATTTGACAATTCCTGAGTACGCAATATGTACAGTATACATACAGTTGCGTCAGAAAGTTAATGCACGCTATCGTTTTTTGAAGTATCTCAACGTTGGACAATCGGATAGGTTTGTAAGTTTCAGGAATTGTGAATGAAACATTTTTATACACTGCGAAGGAATATTGAACTACTAGGAAACTTTTTCACATGAAAGTAGTTATTTTCTGCAAAACCACTCAAAATTTACTTTTTTTCTCATAATTCATCTCTCGTTTTTTTCTTTTATGTTCAATTTTTCTGCGCTTTTGTGCATATTTTTCAAAGATCAAACAATTTAAATTATGAAATTGAAAAAACAACCAAATCGGAGATCGTTCGAGGTCATCAGATGAGATTGAAGTGGCTGCATTTTACTAAACAGTCCCAGAAGAAGATATCACCTCCGTATGATTTTAGTCTCGCTCCATCTCAGCTGGAATTGTTTAAAAAACCTTTCACTACAGTTTCTTCATTATATCGACTCCATGTGAGATTATCTAGGAACTATGCCAGGACGTTAGCCATTGATCTTGTGGCCAGACTTTCTAAAAGTCATGGAGTGACAGTCAGTTTTTTGACCATAAAAGTGAAACGCCTCCATGAAGACGTCTAATTGTTTGCAGACACAACGTCTACATTGGTTTCCTTCATTTCAATTTTTGAACGTACAAAAATCACCGATCTTGCACTACTACAATCAAGGCGAAGAGAAAAGTGCAAAGCAGCCAGTTTTCAGATTTCATTTACCCGAGGTCATACAAAAAACTTTCTTTGACATAAAAACATTTTCCGAATGTTTATGTTTGGTTCATTCAACAAAAAACTCGAATTTATAAACTATGATAACTTTAAACCACTTTTGTAGAAAACATCGAAAATTTTTAGCCGCTCATTCCAGTTCGACTATCTTCTAGTATTTTCAGACAATTTATTAGTGGCCTGCTACTCATCAAATTAACAAATCTGATGTATACAACGTGTCTGCAAAAACCCATATCACCATCGATTACCTTTACACCGTAATGATTTTTCATGCATAGATTTTTCAGCTGTTCAAAGTTCGACATCGAATAATATATGGATTTTAAAACAAAGAACTTTTGCAAAATAGAACCGGAAGAAATGAGTTTCGGACCGTGCAGTTCTGTATCGTCAACTACACAAAATACTACCGTGAAGAAAAAAATGAAGCACGTCGTAGAAAAACCACTTAACATTTTTAAATGGATAACAGAAAAAGTGACGTTCAAAATATTTTGGGATGTTTAGTATTTTTCAGTGTTCAATCTCACTTGATTTTTCTGAGGTACTCGATTACGCATTTTGTTTAGGCCAAATCATGCAGTTCTAGGAGAGATAGAGAATGAGAAGTTTTTCCTGAAACCGTTTCTTTCAGCTACAAAAAATACGTCACAGAAACGGAGAACAGAGAAATTGCGTTGAGAACCGGGATTCAAGCTCTCATGTCACGTTTTACGGCGGAACGGAATGCGATGAATTTCAACAACATCTGCGAACCGCTCACATTGCTGAACAACAAAACAAAACTCAACCTAACTCCAGGAATATCTAAGCTGCAGACTCTGAACTAGGAAAAAATAAAATAAAGTGAAATATGAAAGAAGGTCACAGAACATGCCTTGAATGAAATTAAGATTCGAAAGTGGCGATGTCTTGGTCGATTTCAAACATGAAAAACGTGGATACTGACCGTATTTTTGTCTCAGTCATGGAAATGTATGTAGAATTATTTTTTTCCAACTGAGACGATTACAAAAGCCGTTTAGCCGTTTCCAACGTCTATCCTTATTCTTCAAATATCCACTCTTGCCAGAAAATGATTATTTTTGCGATATTTCAATGGAATAGATATTTTTTTCCTAACTCTATTTCTTCGGACATCGTTGATGTTAACCGTTATAAATTCCATTAGTCTTCCAACCCTGAACATAAGATACAAGCACTGTTTTACAACTCCCGATCATTAGTATCCAACAGACTTGCCCTCATAAACGAAATCAGTTCCAACAAATACGCAATGATTTTTATTGTCGAAACCTGGCTGAAGGATTCTTTCACCAGCTCCAATCTCATCAATGAGGTTTCTGGCTATTCCTGTTTCCGTCAAGACCGCATCAAAAAACGAGGCGGTGGTGTAGCCATTATCGTCAATGACTCAATTAAGGCTCACATTACCTTATCGCTGTCTCATCCTGGATCCTTTGAGCTTCTTGCGATCGACGTCCACCATGAAGATGGATCGTCATCGCGATTCATTTTAGCTTATCGGCCCCCATCATGTAGTGACCCGAACACCGCTCTTCTCATCAATTCCCTGAGTGACCTCCTCTCTTGCAATTTCCCCTGCTATTGCCTCGGAGATTTTAATTTTCCTTCTATTTGCTGGCGTACACTCTCCTCTCCTAAAAAGATAGACAAGGAGTTCATCACCTTTACTACAACACATCAATTGACCCAAATTGTCAACGCCCCCACTAGGGCGGACAACATCTTGGATATTGTTCTTGTCAGTAATCCTTCCATCTCCATCAATTCTATCCAAAAACCTATTGGACTTTCCGATCATAACTCGATTATTCTTGACCTATCCAATCTCATTATCAACGACGAAGAAATACTTGTCAGGTCATATCGTAACCTGGACACTCAAGTGCCCGAAGCCATCCTGGCCTCTATCAACTGGACTACTCTTTTCGCCAACTCAATTGATGCGAACAAGTGCTATGAGATATTCATTTCTATCCTTTCCGATCTCTTCGACGAATTTGTCCCTATTGTCAAAGTACGGACCTCACATGGAATCCTCCCTACGCATCTCCAACGTATGTACGATCACCGGTCTTACCTCTGGTCGCGTTATGCTGATTCGAAGCTTCCCATTAATCTTTCCAAATTCCGGGAATACTCTAGAGTATTCAAAAAACAACTCGAAACCTATAACCGATACATTGAATCTCAAATCGTCCATCGCCCTAAAAAACTATTCTATAAATTCGTCGCTAACCGTATCAGAGGACACCCCAAATCCATACCATTCAGAGATGGCCTGGGTAACCTGCTCCTTTCTGATCAGGAAAAAGCTGAGGCCCTTGCTGAATATTTCTCCACACAGTTCTCAACCGATTCCCAAACTTCCTCCTCCTCTTCGTCATTCTCCCAGCACCCCACTGCTCTTTCCCAGTCCAGCATACCTTGGTTTCTAGTTGAAGAGGTTGCTAAATCTCTCTCCACGACGAAACCCTCAAGGTCCCTCACCTCAGACCGTGTCGAATTCAAATTCTGCAAACTCTTCACTAATCTCATCGCTTCTCCTTTGACCCACATATATAATCTTTCTATCTTGCATGGAACTGTTCCCTGCAGATGGAAGCATTCTATTGTGCTTGCCTTCCCCAAATCATCAACTCCGTCGTCTCCTAAAGATTTCAGACCCATCAGTCTTACCTCTGTCTTTGCAAGGATCTTTGAGAGACTTCTCCTTCGCCACATAAACTCTCATCTTAATCTTTACAATATTATCCCGAACATCCAACACGGGTTCCGCCGCAACCGTTCCACAGAGTCCCAAATGGTGTTGGCAATCAACGAGTGGACCTCCGCAATTGATGCAGGTAGCCAGGTTGACGTAATTTATTTTGACTTCGAAAAAGCCTTCGACAAGGTGAATCATTCCATCCTTCTCTCCAAGTTGAGCGCAATTGGTCTCAATGTCCAAATTGTCAATTGGATCTCTGATTTCCTATCATCACGCACTTTCGTAGTTCGCCACGCAACAGCCTTCTCTTCCCTGAAAAAAGCGCTAAGCGGTGTTCCCCAAGGTGGCGTATTATCCCCAACTTTATTCGCTATCTTCTCGGCTGACCTTGCTACATGCGCCGCTACTAACATGGTGTCTTGTCTCGTCTTCGCCGACGATGTAAAAATATTTCATCCTATTAACTCTATCGCCGACAGCTCCTACCTTCAAGATACCATTGCCTCAATTCACAAGTGGTCTGAAGATCATCGTTTTCCTCTTTCCTTTTCCAAAACCAAATTCATCTCACTTGGCAACAGGAAAATAAGCACGTCTTACTCCATTGCCCTTACCGACATTCCAAGAGTAGAAATAGTCAAAGACTTAGGTTTTTATATAAGTCCCTCTCTCGACTTTTCCCAACATTGGCAGAAGTACATCCAAAAAGCTAAATATACGTCCTTCACCATTTTCCGCGCTTTTTCCACTAACCGCCCCCGCTTCCTTCTTAACTTATACACCACTTACGTCCGACCGTTGTTGGAGTACGCTACAACCGTGTCGTCCCCTCGTCGTAAAGTTGATGCTGACGCAATCGAATCAGTCCAACGTGACTTCACGCGTAGAATCTATTTTCGGCTGCATGGACCGCGCAATTTTAACGAACGCTTCCCGTATCATCATCGCTGCAAAACTCTGAAACTAGATACTCTCCAACGTCGTCGTCACTGCTCTGACTTAAAACTGTTAAGGAAAATCTTGCTCAAAAAGGTAGATATCCAGCCGATCGATCTATTTAAGGTTATCCCCTCAGTAACCAGAGGAGGATCGTTCAAACTGACATGTCGTGCGCCAAAGAAGAATATCAGAGCTCAGTCATTCGTGCCAAGAGTGATCAAGGACTACAATCGACTATTTAAGAATAAACCTCTAAACATGTTTAAGCTGGTCTTGCGTGATGCCAAGTTCTAATGATCCTTCACCAGGATGCACCATCCCCCACCTCATTGAAGTGTATTTTTTTGTTTTTTTTTGTTTTTTTTCTCTCTCCCACTTCTCCGTTCCTGCACCGCCCCTCACCTCATTGTAACTCTTTGCACCATCCAGCACCTCAGTGATGTTTTTTTTTCTTCTCTTTATTTTTTCTCATACCCTATCTCGTCCTTTTTTTCTCTCCTTCTTTTTCATCCAGCTACTCTCGGGACTGAGGTATGCCCGGCCCCAGTGCCTTGGTGTAGAAATTCATCTTTCAAGGAGCAGAAAAGAATAAAAGGCAGTCTGTCCTCTCCTCTACTCTCATACCTTGTAAACCAGTGTCCTTTGATATTTTCCCATCTTCTTTCTCTTACCACATTATTCTCAGTCATCTCTTCCCTCTATCAACCAGATAGAGCCTACATTGCTACTGATTTTTTTTTAATTATTTCATTATATTTACCATTCTCTATTTTTCCGCCTTACGGAATAAAACATTATTATTATTATTATTATTAAATTCCATTAGTTCTTGTTTTTCTGTTTTTGACTGGCGACAGTTTTTATAATTGTTTTTTTCATCAACTATTGATAAACTTTCTGACATAACTAACGTTTATAACAAGTTCTCACTTCCCATTTCAGAGAACTTCTCAACACTGGTCCTCTTCACGTTTTATCACTCACCGTTCAATTGAAATTTCACAACAGAAACCTTTCAGCACCTTACCCCTCTATGGATGCTTCCAAATGAACCTATCAAAGTTATGGTTTGTGTCAAAGAACGTAAGTGAAAAACCATTCTTTGTCTGCATCAAAATTTGAACATTTAAAAAAATAATAAAAACGATTTTTTAAATCATGGTGGATGTACACTTATCACCAAATGTTACTCAGCACACCTTCACAGATGGAGAAAGACAATTTTCATCATGGTGGATGTATGTACTGATGTATCATCAAGTGATTTTCTCTAATTGTTATCAAATTCATTAATCGGACTGAGAAATAAGTTCAAAACAAATGAAGTTCATCATTAGACCACCAAGATTGTTGGCTGAAGTTCTCGTTGATGACGTGTTCGAATGTGTCACCTGAGAGAGGACGAGCGACTGTTCCCTGAATTCAGAATATGGTCGGTTTTCAAAAAAAGCATTTTTAGCTAGTAGATTAACTTTTCTTACAGAGAAGTACAAATTGATCTTCGACTTCCCTTGACTTCAGAAATAACATTCGAAAGCTCACTATTTCGAGTGGTTTAGTAGAGTTGAAAAGGAACGGTGATTCGTCCAAGATCATCCATGTTCCGCCCACGTTAGCTGCGGTGAAAATGATGAGAAATATTCGGTCAATCACGTTTGCGACGTAAGACCAGTCTTCAGATATCTGAAATCTACTTGTCATCTCAAAGACCAGATTAAATCGCCACCTTATCGATTTTTTTCAAAGCTTTAAAATGTTCTGCAATAAATGCAACATTGTCGATCATATTTCGCAGCAAGTCTGGATGCATTCCATTTTGAAGCTTCTGAATTTTCTCTTTGCAAATGAACATACATAGATGTTTTACCAGAGATAATTGCGTAGGAACCGAAATAAAGTACGGTGACGGTCTTCTAGAATCCATAAATATTCCTGATATACTACTTCCTATTTCGGATCCTTCGTCTTCTTCTGCAGGCATTAGACACATGTATTTAGGAAGAGTTTGGATGAAAACAACTCTCATCCAATGAGGCATAGGAAAGGAAGATCCGTCCCTGAAAATGTATCATAGCGTGACAAAGAAAATGCAAATCTACCTTCTGTAAAAATTAAGCGAGACTACGGATAGAATGATGGAAACTGACACAAGAAACATGGTGAATAAGAGATATTTACCTGAATTTCACAGGTTATTGAACAATTTTCCCTCCAATTTTCTTGGAACTTCTAACAAAGAGGAAACCAACATAGAAGAATTTCCAAATCGCAGAAAGAAAACTGTTGCTTTTACGTTTTTTTTCTATCTAGAAAAATCATACCAATAAGAGGAATCACCAACGAAGTGGGTGGGACGAGGTCGATCAAGATGAGGTAGAAAACGGTAAGAGTAACTAAGATCGATATTGAAAATGTCATTTTGTGCTCGATCGGTGGCACGTAGAACACTATTGAAGTTAGAATTGCTGAAAATTGAGTTTTTTTTAGAGAATTGATTTCCAGTTGAGACAATTGATTTGAATCTTACTTTCATTCCAGGTTGATTCTTATTTGAACTGAAAGTTCAAAAGTAATTCCAACCAGTTTCACCAGAAACATTGTTCTATCCAAATTGAAAAAGAAATGTCATAAATTTTCAAAAGAAAAACACTATTCACAGTTTTCAAATGTAGAACTCACCAAACATCATGCAAGGTATGACTAAATTGATAGTATAGAATAAAGGTTTCCTTCGAATTTGTATTGTAAAAGTGACGTCAATATAGAAGTCTTGACCACAACAACCAGGATATAACTTTTCATGTCTTTCGGAGGTTAATTCCATCAGATCCCACTCTAAGCTTCTAAAATTTGTGTAAAATATTGGTTTTCAACTTGTCAATATATTTGGATTGTAACGACTAGCTTTGGTTGTGAAGCGCATACAATATGACTGATTATCATTAATTGTAAGTTCATAGTTTTGAAAATGAAATTGCGTTCTGTTTCAAAAACGTACGGATAAAAACCACTTAAGTCCATGCCTGTCTTCATATACTGATATTCTTCCCCTTCTCCATCCACAAGGTTCTCAATAATAGTTCCGGGTGTCTGAACGTTTTTTTCTCTAAAAACAACAAACTGGACAGACAGGCAGTTGTCGTAAATCTAATAGGTATCCGTGATATGTCCATCCACCAAACTTCATCTTACACAATTGTGTGTCATAAGGGAAATACTCAATGTTGATCGGACAGAAACTCTTGTAGATTGATGGCGGTTTCCACACCTCAAAACGTTGAATAAACAAACATCAATCAAACCGACGCAAGGTTACAACAATCCTCTGTTGCTATCAGCGTTCCGTTTTCTTGAGGAAACATTGGAGAAAGTATTGAGCAAATTTCATTTTTCTGAATGAATTTCATTCCGCAAAATAATTATGTTTCAATCTATTGATAACGCAGTTCTCATGTCGTTTCTCATGAATTATTGTAAATTAAAATGATATCATAAAATTCGAAAGAAACTTTAAAACAATTAAATTTTGAAAAAACCTACTTTGAAACTTCTCAAAGTACATTGTTGATATATAGTACATTTATAACTTCATTTTAACCTATTGAAAATGGGCGGTTATAAACAAAAAAATCAAGAAGAGCCTACCACGAGCCCATTATAATAAACGAGTGCATCACTCATGATAGTGATATGTGGCTCTCCATCAGCGCTGAAATATTGGCCTGATTTCAGAACTGGTGATTCCTCACTTATTATAAAGTAGAATATCTGGTATCCAAATTTGATCTACCGGTATGTGGAGTTTCCTGATACCACCCATTTTCACAGGGTCCCAGGACAACCGGTAATCGAACCATTGCATATCCAGCCATAAATTTGTTGTGAGTACTTGATTTACTTCATCCTGGGAAAATGTGACATAATGATGAAGGTTCGAGGGACTTACTACATCAATAAGTCTAATAAGTGAAGATCCAAATTTGACTTTGATACTTTCACTTGCATTTTTTACAGGCCGCACGTTTTTATTGTAGTAATACAGCAAATCTTCGTACAATTGATCTGCATATCTGTTTGGACAACAAACCTCGAAAAAAGTTGCTGAAATAAGATTACTTGACTGTTGTACAGATGTTTTAAGGACATTGTTTTGAACAAAAAAGTGTTTGAACGGAGCGAAAGTCTGTTAGAAACGAATTTTTAACTCTACATTTACAATTCGATTATTGAAGAGTTTTCAATTCTGAGATGACGAGAAAAAACAAAAAAAATTTCACGGTATTTTAACAGTTTTTCACTAAAAATTTCACACTGTGTCATTCAGGTTATGGAAAACTGGCCAGATTCAAAAATTGGAATGTTGTAACATTCCCCCACCAAGAAATAATGATGCGTCAGCTGTCACGTCTACCAAATTTCATTGCAAAATTTAATTCAACTCACCGAGGAAAATAATTTGGAAGGCGTTCACCCTCATACAAACCACCTACGGCAACGTGAATCTGGAAGAAAAAAGTTAAAAGCAAGGCTTTCATTAAAAAAACAAACGGAAAGATGGTTAAGAGTGGAGGATGTTTTGAAACATGAGTATAGGAGACAGATAACAGGTTTTTTTTCTAACTTACCGTAATTTTTTATCAAGTTCATGAAAATGCATTTCGAAAAGAATTACGAAAAATAGACTCTGAGCATGAAGTTTTGAAGAGCATTTAAATGAAGAAAGTGTTATGAATACGATACTCTCAGCGTAGACAATCCATAAAAAACAATACGTTTTTTTGTGAAGTTAAAATTCTGATTCGGAACGGTTTCATAGAATTTCTCTAGGAAAGTTGAAGATGGCCCTGAGCTTCTCATTGAAAATATACTGAAAATGAACAATATGAAGAATATTTATACAGTTACATTGAATTACCAATGACTGGGTGTGGGGAAGTGTTGAAACTGCGATGAGCTCAAAGAGCTGGCAACGTGTGAAACACTTTGATGATCAGATTTTGTAATAGCCGAGTTTTTGTTGGCAGCGAGTGTTTCCGAGGGAGGTTACAAGCATTGAAAGAGGCACCCGTAGTGACAAAGAGAGTGTGAGTTTGTGTTGGCGGAGAGAGAGTTGCAACAATCTCACAGAATTAAGTAATCTGGCAAATTGGGTTGAAAGAGTAGGTTGACAGGGTTTCAAGACGAGTTGAATGAGCAACAAGCGAACCCGTTGGTTTCGGTTGTGTATTGGCAGAAGAAGTTTGGCGGGCACGTGGGTTCTGATGGAGTGCACTGGTGGCTTCGGATCGCCAATCGACAGAACCGATCTGCAAGACACCAATCAGCTTTGGATAAGTGTAATGAAAAATTTGCTGCTTAGCTCGCGTCATCGTTAATTATTGCGGAGGGGAACAAAATGACACTTGTTAACGCTGATGTCACGTTTGCACGTTTAAATTATTTAAAAAAAATTGAAGTAAGATATGGAGAAAGAGAGAGAGAGAAAAGAGAGAGAGAGTGAAAGAGAACAAGAGAAAGAAAGAAAGAGAGAGAGAGAGAGAGAGAGAGAGAGAGAGAGAGAGAGAGAGAGAGAGAGAGTAAGGGCAACTGAAATCTATCTGTTTACAATGTCGAAAATCAGAAACATCTGCGCCCTAAATCTTTTCTTCTTCAAAAAGGGCGCTTAGCAGATTTTTTCCCACGCGGATAATAACGAGCAATTCAATAAAAACCTTTGGTTTGATAAGTCTGGTATGTCGGCATCGCAGTGATGTAGTAGATAAATGTCTTTGGTGTCGTCGTCGGAGGTGGCAGACAGCATACAGATCGTTCAGACACGTCTTCATGCGCTCGGACGCAGATTGATTCTCCTGAGTTCGAGTAGTGTGACTGAGAGGTTGCCGGAAAAAATACCTGGACATTGTATAGAAAATCCGTTCGCTGAAGTACACTCAATAATCAATTGAGTACTCTGATAGTACATGTTCGTAAAGCCAGGTGAACATGTTAACTGTTTTGCAAAGAGAACTTCCTTGTTGACTTTGTCAGTACTTTTTGACACTTTCTTCAAAACTACGAATTCTGAAATTTCTTCATGAAACACCACCATCATTTGTTTTCTTACCTGATTTCATAGGGTCCACAACACCTTCATTGTGAATGAAGTAACGTTCACTTCCGTATTCATCAGGCTTCTTGTCCATTTTAGACGTACGCTGATGTTTCAGTTGCGACAGCTTTTTTCTTGGTAGTGTGCAACAGAATCCGATTATCATATTTGAGAAGGATGATTGGCATGAGTACCCGACTCTGGTAATGTATTATTTTTAAGTTAAACGATAGAAAGATTCGAAGATGTTCAGAGTAAATATGTTGGAAACATACCCTTGACTTCTCTCTCTAATTATGAGTCAAACCGTTTTGAAAAGCGCATGTAACAATCTTAACAATAACCAGACAAGTAACAACGAAGTCATTGCGTGAAAATACATGGAATTGAATTTTTATGTTTGCTACTGAACAGTTGAGACGAAATATTCTCTCGTGTTGAGACAAATCGGTCTTAGGGCTGTAACTTTCTTCAAAATATTCTATTTTGAAAAAAATTCACCGGTAATCTTCCATGTACCCAAGTATTGTCCTGTCTAAAAATTTTCTTGGTGCAGTACCGTATACCAATAATTGTCAGCATTTTTCAAAACTGACCGAAACGCTCCGTTTTTAGGTTCAAAATATTCAGCTCGATGAGAGCTACATTTTATCTCGTGAGACCTATGCTTTATTGTCACCCTGAACTACTGTAACTCCCCGTCAAAAATTGACAAAATCGGAAAATTGATATTCGCTATATTTCGTGATCTGAAATCAGTTTTTTGCATTTTTCGTCTTTTGTGGAAACGCTTTGGCTGACGGGTATACACTCATTCGATGCAGAAAAGCAAGCTGCTAACGCTCATATAGGTCATTGCACTGGCCGAGACCTCTGGCCGAATATCAATTTTCCGATTTTGTCAATTTTTGACGGGGAGCTACAGTAGTTCAGGGTGATAATAGAGCATAGGTCTCACGAGATAAAATGTAGCTCTCATCGAGCTGAATATTTTGAACCTAATAACGGAGCGTTTTGGTCAGTTTTGAAAAAATGCTGACAATTATTGGTATACGGTAGCGAAAAAAGTTGTAACTCGGAAATGTGAAAGTTCAGGGTGTCTTAAGTGCACCTTTCCTAATGAAAATGAAAATGAAGCGAGTTACAGGCCTAAGACCATTTTGGGCTTTTTTGTCTCGACGCGAGAGAATATTGCGTCTTAAGTCTTTTCCCATTTTTTTGTGAATTTCTGAAAAATTTTTCGTCAAAAAACCCACGGGCACTGAGTTACTCCAATTGTACACCTCTGAGGGGTTTCCATAAATGTATCAATGAAAGCTTGAGTTCCTGCTGGGCACATTGCTAAACTTTAATTTTAGATTTTTCTTCGGTATCCAACACCATGCATACTCCTGGAGCAACAGAATCCCCAAACGGAGCCTGGAACAGCTGAAGAACAATAAAAATTCCTCGGACACGAGTTAGGTTCTTGTGGGTTGCATTTTACAGTTCTCTTGGTTATATCATGAATGTACGCGTCTTCTCCCATTGGACACACGTCATCATGTGGTGAGCAACAGAAGCTCTTCAATCCTTGAATGGAACAGACAAAGTTATATGGACATGGGTCACTGATAGGTGACGAAGAGCACTGAAGTGGCCTCGAGGTGAGCGCCGACGTGTACGAAACCATTCCGATTGGACAAACACCTGAAGTGTTGTTTTTTTCACACGTACTTGGCACTATCACGTATCATATAAGGAACACCGAGAACCATCACGAATTGGTAAAAATTGAAGACGTTAGGAAAACTACAAAACAAGAAAACAACAACTGTAATGTTTTCAATCAATGGATTTCCAAATAGAAGTTGAAAATTTTCTACGAAACTGATCACAGTAATGAACTGAAATTTCGATAAAATTTGAATTCGAATAACTGCAGGTGTTGGAAAACTTACTAATCACATTGATATTTCCACTTTTTGATCATCTTCAAAAAAATGTTCAAAAGTATTCACTCATGATCAGAAAATTCTGAGGCATCAAAACTAGTGAATTACATTCATGTAATTTCTAGAGATTATGATAATCTTCATGATGGTTGTGAAAAAGTGTTAAAAACTTGTAGTGTAAGGTTTTGATACTTCGTACAATGAATACAAAAGCAAGTTTTACACTTGCTGTATTATAAGAGAACGTTGGATCTCGTCTTGTCGAACATGATCAGAACAACTAATAGAAGGAAAATGTTACCTGTGGTGGGAAATCCACAACAAACATTTTTCCGGAAGAGCTTGTCCTTCACGCATCTATATCCATCAGGGCACATGCCATCACGACATTCCACAGGCTTATTGCTTCTTGATAGTAAAAGGGATTCTCCAGATTCACAAGCTGAAAGACTATCACTAGAAGAAATGAAAATTACACTAAACTCACCAGTACTCTGACAGAATCGGGTGCATTGTTCATAGGAAGCAAACTGATTCTGATTCTTGTTACCGCAGCTGATGACTTTAAATGGTTTACATCTGAAATTGTTATTTTACAAGCTTAAAATTCACCCACGTCAAGTCAATGTTGTCGAAGAAGAACTTTGTAACTGGGCTCTTGAAGCATTCCCCATAACCTGGGTTTGCGGCTTGAGAGCAGATGTATTCTGAATTGGACATACAGGTCAAAAATAACGTTAAGATTCACCTCGAGTCTGACAACAGTATTTGATCGCTCTATGAAAGTGAAACTTGCCAGTAGGAGTGCAAGTCCAGCCACGACTGCAGTCCTCGTTGTTACCACACCATGTGACAACACCTTGACGGTTTTTTTCTGCTTCTGTGCCATCCGGGCAAATATCTGAATTCTCTATGATAGCGGACTTCACAAAAACGCTAATTTTTCTCTAAAATGACATGTGTTGAAGCACGTACAAAGCTTGAAATGATATTTTGACCTAAAAATTTATTTTCCACAAATCTTATCAGCAGTAGCATGCTAATCAAAACACCGATTCTTGAAACGACTGTTTTACTTACAAATAGTAGTATTTTTTCTGAAACATCTTGGTTTTGTTATTGTATGTGCTTCAGAGTCCTACGCAAAGAGAGGCATCAGATTTTCACAACTGATATAACATGTTCGCGAAAATTACTAATAGTATGCCTTCATCTTACCGATAGTAGCATCAGATTGATCGGCGACGAGAAATAATGAAAAAATAGTTGCGGTGATAGCGATTCGGCGCATGTCGAGTGTCTCTGATAGGAGTTGCTCTCACTTCCGGACAGGGGTTGACCGACGAGACAAGTGTCTGAGTGAGTGTGTGTGTGTGTGAGAACACGGTTGTCTTGCCTGATCCGACTCTTCAACAGCTTCGCGCCTTCTCAAACAAATTTGCATTCGAGACTCAGTGTCGAGCCTTGGTTAAGTCAACACATATACGCCAATCGGCACCCGTGCATGAAGAAATTGTATCTCTGGTCCTTCGCCAAGTGCACCAATAAACAAACCGCATGACGAAACTTCTCACAGGCCTTTTTTCCTGCTGCATGATCAACATCAAACTCCAGGCGTTGATGTCTGAGACGCATGAAATACGAAACCTACACGTGCGGAATGTTGTTGGCTCAAACGTTCGGCCATGTTTACTTGATTTTTTGGCTTTTCAGGGTATTCAAGGGTGTAGAGCGGAGAGTTTGTAGTCTTGCATGACCAAAGTATCAAGACAATCTAATAAAATCTTGGGATGAATAGGCTGTTGGAAATAACCTAACCCCCCATTAAAGTCAACATTTTCCATAGAGAAACTTCAAATTTTACAATGAGATGTTGATTGCAACTGTTTTTTCCAAATTGTTAATTTCATTCACTACGATGAAAAATAAAAAATTTCAGTTTTTGAAAATCAATTCATTTATACGGTCTAAATGACCCGCACATTTTCAAAAATCACCTAGTTGTCAGTATTTCTCGCCCTGACTCTTGTGAGCTATTGGCCGTTGATATTTACAACGATAACTGCACAACTCATAGGTACATACTTGTTTACAGACCCCCTTCCTGCAAATTGCACGGTAATACCACAATGATTGAATATCTTAGTGACCTCGTTGCCACAAACTCCCCATGCTGTGTTCTTGGTGATTTCAACTATCCATGAATCAGCTGGGGCTCTTTGTCTTCTATTTCCAACCTTGAAACTGACTTCTCGTTTGTCAGAAGTGACTCTCTCAAACAGACTGTACGCGTACCCACTCGAGGTAGTAATATTCTTGACATTATTCTAGATAATGGTAGCCTGACATCCAACGTCACCATTGCCGAACCTATCGGCTCGTACGATCACTTCTCTGTAGTTTTCTGTCTCTCGAGCCAAGACGATGACGAGGAGGAAGTCTGGACACGGTCCTATCGTGATCTTGACGTTTCTCGGGTAAACTGTATTCTCTCCAGAATAAACTGGATCAGTTTATTTGATCAATCTATCGACGCAAATCACTGCTATGAGATTTTTATCAGAGTCATGATCGACCTGTTCAACGATCATGTTCCGCTCGTTAAAGTCTCAACACGTACTGGTTACCTCCCACAATACCTCAAAAACATGCGCGACTATCGAGCCTACCTTTGGCACAGGTTCACGCATTCTCGTTCCGAAAATGACCACCAGAAATTTCTTAGCTACACAAGGATTTACAAAAAGGCCTTATCATACTATAATAAGTATGTCGAGCACAAGTCATTATCCAGGTCTCGCCCCAAAGAATTCTGTCGTTTCATTTTGAATCGAATCCACGGTCGAAAACCCATCCCAGCCTTCACTGATAGCTCTGGTCATACAGCTGTCAGTGATCTTGAGAAAGCTGAAGCTCTCTCAGTCTTTTTTGCGAGAAGTTTCAGTAATTCCACAAACACTTCGCTAATCACAATACCCCACAACACAGCCAACATGCCATGGTTTCTTGAAGAAGAGGTGTCCAAAGCCCTGGCCAAGGCTACCCCTTCCCGCAGCCTCACATCAGATGAGGTTGAATACAAATTCTGTCGTCTCTTCCTACCGCTAATTGTTTTCCCTCTCTCACATCTTCAATCTATCTATCATGCACGGTAAAGTCCCACTACGTTGGACTCATTCCATCATCATACCCGTACCCAAAACAGCAACTCCAACAGCAATAACTGACTTTAGGCCCATCAGCCTTAATTCGGTGTTCTGTCGAACTTTTGAGAGACTTTTACTTCCCCATATAACAGCCCATCTCACCGTCAACAATCTCATCCCATCGGAGTAGCATGGTTTTGGGGCCAAACGCTCAACTGAGACCCAGATGGTTGAAGTAGTTAATGACTGGTCTTTATCCCTTGATTCGGGAAAACAAGTTGACGTAGTGTACTTTGATTTCTGCAAGGCGTTCGACAAAGTCGATCATAGCCTCTTCTTTTAGGTTCTTCAGAATGCCAGAATAAATAAAAATATTTTTGTTTGGCTAACCGGGTATCTCACTGGTCGTACATTCAGTGTTAAAGTAGTTAACTCGCTTTCTTCCATCAAAACTGCTTCCAGCGGAGTTCCTCAAGGTGGAGTCCTTTCCCCTACACTCTTCTCCATCTTTTCCGCTAGTTTAGTCAAATGCACAGCGAGTACACCCGTTGTCTGTAAACTCTTTGCTGATGACTTGAAAATCTATCATCCTATCTCATCTAAATCGAATTCTGAAGAAATCCAGTTAGTTATCGATCGCATACTACAATGGTCTTTAGATTAGAATCTTCCTCTCTCCAAAAAAAAGATACACTTACTTACTTCAAATACTTCAGAGATCCATTGTTCGCGTTGTCATGTGACGGCGTGGATCAGAAACTTCCAGGTTGAACGGTCCTCTGCCAACGTTGACCACGGAGTCTTTCTCACCAGTATACCAGCACGTCTTCTCTGACCAGACATAGAACGGATGAGAAGAAAATCGTCTCTCGCTTTGATGATGTCGTCGCTCCATCTCAGAGGAGGTCTACCTGCTTTCCTTTTCTGTCCCAAAGGTGTCCACTCGGTGACTTTTCTTGACCATCGGGTAGGCGGTTGTCGAGCGACATGACCTGCCCACGCTAGCTTCCGTTCCGTGATTCGTTTCAGAATAACAAAATCATCAGATTCGACGTCTGCGTCCTCACATATTTTGTTCATCGTGCGTTGCAGTCTTCCTATCTCAGACAGAAGCAATTGCCAGGTTTCTGTTGCGTAGAGCAAAGCTGGGATGACGCATTGGTTCAGCAGCTCTTTCTTTTTGACCTTGTTACCAGTGAGCTTGATTGCTTCCTTGATATCGCTGTAGGCGGCCCATCCTGCTCGAATCCGTCTTGATGTCTCAGGGTACAGTTGGACCTCGTCTTTCTTCGTTGTGGCCTTCTTGAGTGGGATCTTGTGCTTCAGGATCTTTCCAAGGTAACGAGTTTCTTTGACTACAGCAATGTCGTAACCGTCGCAAACGATTGGTTCAATATGGGCATGGTCGTTCACTAATGCCACAGTTTTGTTGTAGTTGAAGATTAGACCCGACTTCTTGGCTTCGCGGCTGATGTCGTTAAGTTGCTCTTCCAGCTCTTTACACGAGTTTGCGAATATAAGAAGATCATCGGCGAATTCCAGGTGAGCTAGTCTTTCTCCGTTGATTTTGATCCCTCTGTCTCCCAATTTATTCTGTCCAGTGCATGCTGAAGAGCCAGGGAGAAGAGTGTCGGTGAGGAGCAGTCCCCTTGTCGTACACCTCTCTTTACTTGAACGTCGATGTTCTTCCCATGCACAGGGATCCTCGTGGTGGCTTCTGCGTTGGTGATAGCCAGTGCCTTGATGTAGTAGGCGTTAACACCAGCTGCGAGGAGTCCTTCTTCTACGGCAGACCAGTCGATGTAATCAAAAGCTGCTTTGAAGTCCACTGCAGCGATTGCTAGCGGGATGGCATATTCATGACACTTCTCAATCAATTGTGAGGAGGTGTGAATGTTGTCCATGCAGCATCTTGCAGCTCGAAATCCAGCTTGACTCTCTTCGATGTACTCCTCGGCGTTAATTTTTACTCTCCTGGTCAGAATGGAGATGAAAATTTTCGCCGGAACAGAGATGATCGAGATCGGTCGGTAGTCGTTCATAGTCTCAGGTTTGGATTTTTTCGGCAGCAAACAGATTCTAGTCTCACTCCATTGTGATGGTGCGGTTCCGGTTCTGAGCACGTGGTTGAAGAGATCGGTGAGCTCCCTAATGAGCTGTTGGGGTGCCTTCTTTAACATCTCCACGGACATGTTGTCTGTACCTCCAACAGTTTTCCTTTTTAGCGATTTGATCACATGCTCTACTTCTGATTCCAGGATTCGTGGTGGAATTTTTTCGTTTTCCAGAAGTGACTCATGCTTGGTCGCTGGAGGAAAGTTTTGCTGCTTGCTGTATGTCGATTCGTAGTGGTTTCTGACTTCTTCTCGTATGGCGTTTCTGTCGTTTGACCACGAACCATCATTTCTTTTGAGTTTGTGAAGGGGGAGCTCTCTGAGCTGGAACTTCCTTTTGACCTGTTTGATTGACTTCCTGTGCTCTAGGGCATGTTCCAAGGCTTCTTCTTCCCATCTCGCAATGTCTTGTTCTTACGCATCTCTTGCCTTCTTGTTAGCTTCCTGTCGTTCAGCCGGAGTAGATTGTGGGTTGGCCGAGACTTGGGCGCGTATTTTGAGAAGGTCAACTGTCGTGGAGCTGAGTGATCTTCGTTTGGGGATTTCCTGACCAGCGATATCGGCGGCGGTGCTGCATACGTTCAGGATGGTGTTGTAGTGGTCCTGGACGCTGAGAGGACGTGGAATCGCGTGGCTTCCTTCCTTGAATCTTCTAATTATTTCAGTTTGGTACTTGTTGGTGCATATCGTCTTCTTCTCGTTCTTCATCGCGTACGCTGCATTTTTGGAGTACTGACGGGTCTTTTCGTATTTATTGTCTATGTACAGTGATGCGATCAGAAGTCTGTGGTCGCTGAGATTGAAGGTCGAGTTGAAGGTGTCGATGTCCTTAATGATGTCCCTCCTTCGACACAGAAAGAAGTCAATCTTTGTTTCTGCGCCATTTTGAGTCCCTCGGTACGTCTATTTTCTCGACTTTTTCTTTTTGAAGAAGGTGTTGATGATGCTGAGACTTTGGCTCTCGGCGAAGTCGACGAGGGCATCTCCATTGAGATTCCGCTTCCCAGTGCCGTATCTTCCCATCGTTGGATAGAAGTCTCCTGCGTCTGTTTCTCCAATGCTTGAGTTCCAGTCGCCCATCAAAATTGTGGTGTTGTTGCGGGTGTTCCTAGTCATCTTGTCGTGCATCAGTTTCTTCAAATCTCGGTAAAACTCGTCGATTGTGGAAGGTGCTGCGGGCGTAGTTGGTGCGTACACGTTGATGAGCGTGACCTTACTATTGTTGATTCTTACGATGAGTGCCATGATTCTTGTTGATACTTCTTTTATTTCTAAGATGTTTTGGGCGAGGTCCTGCCTTATTCAAAATCCTAGACCAGGTTGACAAGTGCTTCGGGTGTTCAGCATAAGTACGTTGCCAGAGGTTAGTTGTACGCTTTGATTCGCCGTGATCTTCGTCTCCTGGAGGGCAGAGACTAGACACCGCGCTTCCGTGCACATCTTATCGAGGGCTAGTATGTGTTGATCGCTGCCCATTGTCCTCACGTTGATTGAGCCAATTCTTGTCTTTGCGAAGATTTTCCTTGTTCCTCTGGGTTGCTTGGCTGGTGTCAGTTGGTTGGCCGGTCCGTGGCTCGTTGTCAGAACCTGCTGCCCTATCCCATCAGCGCGAGCCGTGACTGGTGGAATAGTGGTGGCAGCAGGGTTTATAGATCCGATTTTTCCTTTTTGTAAATTTCTTTTTGCGGTTTGAAGGGTTGACAACCCGGTGCGGCTTGCAGGGCCTCCGGGCTTTTCACTCCGTTTCGCTTGAACACGGCGACGGCGAGTGGTAGTCGGGTTGCTGGTTTCTTGGTTCGTTGTCGATTGTTCATGTCGACGTTTGAATCGTTGACGGACCACACCACGTGAAGGTGAACCAGCTTGTAGTCCTGAACCAGCTCGTAGTCCTGAACCAGCTTGTAGTCCCTACACTCTTCTCCATCTTTTCCGCTAGTTTAGTCAAATGCACAGCGAGTACACCCGTTGTCTGTAAACTCTTTGCTGATGACTTGAAAATCTATCATCCTATCTCATCTAAATCGAATTCTGAAGAAATCCAGTTAGTTATCGATCGCATACTACAATGGTCTTTAGATTAGAATCTTCCTCTCTCCGAAAAAAGATACAACACATAACTATTGGTAAGATGAAATATGACATAACCTATCGTATTGGATCTTCTCTCATTCCCAGATCTGAATCTGTCCGAGACTTAGGGTTTCATATAACACCCCAGCTCGATTTTTCCACCCACTGGAAGAACTACGTTAAAAAGGCGAAATATGCAACCTTCACAATTTTCAGATCATTTTCCACAATTCGAGCTAATTTGTTAATGAGCATTCATAAGACGTACGTTAGGCCAATCTTGGAATACGCGACAACAGTATGCGCACCGCACCTTCTCAAAGATAGCCGTATGATTGAGTCGGTCCAACGTGATTTCACGCGCAAAATCTACTTCAGAAAACACGGACCACGCGAGCTATCAGAGCGTTTTCCTTATGAAAAACGCTGCGCCCATCTAAAAATTGGTACTCTTTCTCGTCGCAGGCGCTTTGCGGATCTCGAATTCCTGAGAAAATTGTTACTTAAAAAATTGACATTGCAGCTGATAATTTATTCAAGGTGGTAAGATTTCGAACTAGAGGTGGACACTTGAAGCTAACTGTTCCGTGCCGAAAAAGAACGTCCGGGCAAAATCCTTTGTGCCCAGGGTGCTGAAGGATCATGACAGGCTCTTCAAGAATCGTTCCCAAAGCGACTTCCACTTGGTACTACAACAAGACTTTTAGGTTGTCGATTAAGTCCCCGAATTTTTCGGGGTGTTTTTGAATACACAGCCTGGCTTTTCTGGACAACAACCGCCCCCTCCCACAGTGGTGGATTTTTATTGTTAAGTCTTCCTCTTGCTAGTAGTATGAGTGAGTCTTCACTTAGTTTCATTGATAAGTAATGATAGCCCATTTTTTCCGCGGGAATTTTCACGACCGTCATTTTTTTCTATCTCCTTACATTTCTGGCCCCAACCAAAAGGAAGCCAGGGATAGTCCTAACCAAACTTACAACGAGATTCTATTATCTGCAATTACAGTCAACAAATGGAACATCTAATTGAATGAGAAGAGTTACAACCTCGAAGATGTACCATGGTCAGGTTGTCGATCTGAGATGGATACGGACAAGCTACCTAAAGCCGTCGAAGCTGGCCCACATGTGAGTACTCGTGAATTGAAGAACACAGTTGGTTTCAACCATTCCACTATTGCAAAAAATTTCAGGTCCATCAACAAGAAAAAGATGCTCGAAAGTTGGGTAATCCATGGTATCACCGAATTTGATCGAATTCGGAGGGTCGACATGTCGATGTCTGTGCTCGCCTCTCGACGCCGTCTTCAATTACTCGATCTTATCATTAATGACAGTGAGAAGTGGATAGTCTACCCTAACATTGTACGCAAAGCCGCTTGTGTAAATGACGATCATCCTGCTCCAGACGTTTCCAAAGCTGATTTTCATGGCAAAAAATTGATGCTCTCCGTCTGGTGGTCTGTTCGTGGTATAGAAAATTGGGAGATCTTAAAGGCTGGTACTATTTTGAACAATGAACTCTATGTTCGTCAGCTACGAGCCCTCAAAGCTGATCTCATTTCTACTCGCGAAGCCGATGCAAAAATCTATCTTCAACACGACAGCACTCGACCCCATGTTAGTAAATTCACCAAGACTGAGCTACTCGGTTACGGTTGGACCGTCCTACCACATCCACCCTATAGTTTTGATCTAACCTTATCTTATTTTCATATGGTCCTTGGCCTGCAAGGATATATAGATGGAAATAATTACGCTAGTGTAGCCGAGGTCAAATCCGCACTTCGCAACTTCTTCCAGTCATACGGCGAGACCTGGTATCGCCATGGCATTGAGAAGCTACTCCAAAGTTGATAGCAAGTCATAGATGCTGATGGTAAATGTATATACAGGGTGGGCGCAAAGTATTGCAACATAACTTTGAGCATATGCTCTGAGTCTCCCGTTTGGAAATTTCTCATTTTTTCTTTTTCAATTCATTACGGAACTCTCTCGGAACGTTTTCTACAAATTTCATCCAACAGACATTCGTTTTTACAAAGTTGAAGCAAAATTACCATCCGGAAAAATTGTTCAATCGCCCAAATGCTGGCACGCGCCTAAAAATGCGAATTTTCAAAAAATTTTTTTGATAGTAGAAGTCCACGAAATTGGACGTAAAAGGTACTTTATAATAGACAGTATTATGATCTATTAGGTTGTCGATTAAGTATCCGAATTTTTTGTGAAAAAATTCATTTATCATTATCTTAACACTGCACATTGGTGATATTATATACATTGACCATCAGCATCTATGACTTGTTACCAACGTTGGGGTAGCTTCTCAATACCATGGCGATACCAGGTCTCGCCGTATGACTGGAAGAAGTTGTGGAGTGCGGATTTGACCTCGGTTACATTAGCGTAATTATTTCCATCTATAAATCGTTGGAGGCCAAGGACCATTTGAAAATAAGATAGGGCTAGATCAAAACTATAGGATGGGTGGTGTAGGACGGTCCAACCGTAATCGAGTAGCTCGGTCTTGGTTAATTTACTATCATGGGGTCGAGCGATGTCGTGTTGAAGATAGATTTTTGCATCGGCTTCGCGAGTAGAAATGAGATGAGCTTTTAGGGCTCGTAGCTGACGAACACAGAGTTCATTGTTCATAATAGTACCAGCCTTTGAGGTCTTCCAATTTTCTATACCACGAACAGACCACCAGACGGAGAGCATCATTTTTTTGCCATGAAAATCAGCTTTGGAAACGCCTGGAGCAGGGGAATCGTCATTTACACAAGCGGCCTTCCGTGCAATATTAGGGTAGACTATCCACTTCTCATTGTCAGTAATGATAAGATCGAGTGATTGAAGACGGCGTTGAGAGGCGAGCACAGACATCGACATGTCAACCCCCCGAATTCGATCAAAATCGATGATACCATGGATTACCCAACTTTCGAGCATCTTTTTCTTGTTGATGGACTTGAGATTTTTTGCAATAGTGGAATGGCTGAAGCCCTCCAATTCACGAGTATTCACATATTGCACAGCCTCCCCGGCTTCAAGTAGCTTGTCCGTATTCATCTCAACTGTTCAGATCGACGACCTGACCTGGGGACATCTTCGAGGCTGTAACTCTTCTCATTAAATTAAATGTTCTATTTGTTGGCTGTACTTGCAGATCATACAGTCTCGTTGTACGTTTGATTAGGACTATCCCTAGCTCCCTATTGGTTGCAGCCAGAAAGGTAAGGAAATAGCAAAAACTGACAGTCGTGAAAATTTCCGCGGAAAAAAGGGACTATCATTACTTATCAATGAAACTTACATTTCGTGAACCGTATAAAAGCGGAAATAAGCTCAGATTAGGTTGGGAGAACGACTTTTGTGAAGAATCAAGTCTCTCTCTCCATAATCTGCCGATCCTCACGCCTGTATCATGAATTATTATCAATTCGCAATCGGCAACCAAAAGTGATTTCCTTTTAGAATAAGCTTACATGGGAAGTATATGAAAGCCCGGAGAATCTATGAGGTCTGAGTGGTCTCTTAGGTTTTCAAATATGGTGAAGACGATGGAACTGTTTTCATAAGTTGCTTCACCGACCTCGTTTAGGAGTTATGACCAAAAATAGAACTCACACGCAATTTTCAAAAAAGGGGGATCTGTGATGTTGGGTAGGAAAAACTGTTGAGATTTTGCATTTTATTGAATTTTAAAGGTTCGTGATGCACGGAAAATTTAGTTTGCCTGAATTCTGAGGCTCGATTCAGAAGTTACATGCATCTGAAGTGGACGTAAAAAATCGTCCAACTTTCACCTTCTGTAACTCGACTCCTAGCAGATTTCCAGAGGCGAGACCCATTCCAAACGATTCAGAATGATTGAATCTATCAAAATCGGAAAGAGTTACACAAGTGTTCATAATATGAGCCTTGATCACAAGTGATGAATCGTTGTAGTATTTCTCGGGCAAAAAACGTGTATCAAGTGAGAATCGAACTTTGCCGTGAAAAATGAAAGGCGTGAGCTTTGACCACTCTACCACGGAAGACACAAATTTTTGCGTCAACTCCAATGTTCACTCATTCGCTCCTTTTCACGACAGAATTCTTCAACATTACAGATCCCACTTTTTTGAAAATTGCGTGTGAATTCTATTTTTGGTCATAACTCCTAAACGAGGTCGGTGAAGCAACTTCTGAGAGCAGTTCCATCGTCTTCATCATATTTGAAAACCTATGAGACTACTCAGACCTCATAGATTCTCCGGGCTTTCATATACTTCCCATGTTAGTGAAGACTCACTCATACTTATAGCAAGGGGAAGACTTAACAACAATAACCCACTAAGGGAGGGAGGCGGTTGTTGTCCAGGAAAGCCAGGACGTGTACTCAAAAACACCCCAAAAAATTCGGGGACTTAATCGACAATCTAATATCTGAATCCACAAACAAAACGACCTAGAGAGTTCTTACAGAGACACAGAGCCAGCTAGGCATAAAACAAAGAAGCGGTAAAATCCGCTTTTTCAAGTTTAAGTCGGCGATACAATATCCTTTTTTTGCCGTTTCAGAATTCTATCGATTTTGCCACATTGAATTATATATTTGAAAAGGTCTTTTCTGATGAATTGTGAAAAATTAGCCGTCAGAAGTACCGGACTCTTGAGAACTGATATGATTAAAGCAAAGATGGTGAGCGTACCGCGGACGAAAAAAAATCCAAAGTACTTTCAAATGTTATCAGAATTAAAAAGTGAGAGACTGAAAAATTCCAAATGAAAACAATTAATTAAGTATTTGACTATATATTGAATGAATTTTCACAAATTCTGGCGGGACCATCGAAAGTTATAGCGCTGTCATCGTGTTGCAATACTTTGCGCCCACCCTGTAATCTCAGCAAAGTGCAGTGTTAAAACAATGATAAATGATTTTTTTACGAAAAATTCGGATACTTAATCGACAATCTAATAGTTGATTATTGTTTTTATGATCATACATAAACTATTTGTCAGCTATCTAGAAGTTGTGCAAGTAATTTTGGCGCACCCTGTATAATATCTTTTCCAAGTACTCAGAGCTTGCGATTTACAGTTAATGACAATCCGTAACTCCTGATCATGAAGAAAAGATAATTGAAAACTGCAGTATCTGAAAGTCGCAAGATTTATCAAAACTAAAATTCTGATCAAAACGAAACTAAAATTTTAATCAAAACGTTTTCGTAGCGCTGGGAATGGACATTTTTTTAAAAGGATAACAAGTTTGCTCTCTTTTTCTGAATTAACTCAAGATTCCTAAAAATTAAAAACTGAAATTTATCCATAAATAGTCTGAACGACCGTGAATACTTTTTTACAATCAAAGTGAATTCTAAAATGAAAACTGAAAAATGTCAGAAACCATATGGAATATATGGGAACTCAAACACAATCGACAGAATCTGTACAATAAAAAAAAACTGAATGTGAAAAACTACTCGAAATAGAACAATATTAGTCAAGCTCGTCTTCCACGTCCGCATCGTACTCTTCTATCATGAATCTCATCCTGTTGGCAATTCTTTTGCGTATCTGCTTCACATCCTCTTTTTCTCCAAACTTGAAGTTGTACAAGTTCTGAATTTCAGACACTATAAAACCGTAAAAACTGACAAACTCACATTATTGTCGTCATCATCAAACATTTCATATCTGTTCACTTTTTTGTGTGTCGAAACATCGCTCCGCACTTCTGGATCTTCTTGTTGAACTACAGCGATAACGTCATTTTTCACCAACTGAAAATTAGGAATATTTGCGAAAACTATGGCATTCACTTACCATCGTCTCCAAACGTTTTATGTTCTCTTCTAGTCTTTTTCTGAATTCCTCTGCTCTTTCACGACCACTCGGAGAAAGCATGTTCTTGTACAGAGGTTCAGATCGTTCTTTGAATAAGTTATCTAACATTCGAAGTGGTTCCTGGTTAATTTCCAGTTCTGTTGTTGGAACATCGTAGTCAGACATCGTTATACTTCTGAAACATGGAAATTAATAAATGACAATTGTTTCAGAACAACGGGAGACAAATGACTGAAACTAGTTCACGTTGACATTGTTCCACTCTTATAAGTCCATACATAACGATATATAATAGTTTTCCGAAAAAAATTGTTGAGAGGGAATACAGCGAGCTGGAGTGATGAATATTAATAAATGAATGTATGGTTCTGGATCACACCTTCATAGTTGTACTGTGCCTTAGGCAGACTCCGCCCAGAAGTGACACCCAGTAAGAACGAGCATTGTGTACGGCAGTCGTTTTTGCCATTGGGATTTGCCATAAGTCAGGAAAGGCTACAACATAGTTGAATCTGACAATGCGTGGGATACATCACTATGCTAGTTAGACAAAACTCAAAATTTCTGTATGAAATTTGCTATGTCGTAACCAACACTATTCTCCAAAAGTGTGGAAATATTCATCAGGATTTATTAACTTTGATCTGGTGTATGATGATTTGATTGAAAATAGTGGAATTTAAAGTGGACATAAAGTAGCGTGACGCTACTATAAATTGAAGCTGAACGCTTGGAATTTTGAACAAGTAATGACGATTACAGAGTATGTGACTTTTTCATGATTGATGCTAAAATTTTCATTATTCCGACGAATTTGATAGATTTATAATCAAATCTTGTAGAATTCTGAAATTTTTTGCTTTTGAGAAATTTTCGGTCTTCACTGCGTTAGTTATGAGGGTGTTAGTTATGTCATCATAATCAAACAAAAACCATAAACGTTTTTCTGAACATTCGTTACAATATCGGTTATGTTATCCTTTCAAAAAGTCTTCTGGGTTCACGTCGCTGTGAAAGTAATTGTGGTGTCTTGTAATAAACGTGATGATATTAAACGAAAACTTTGAAAAAAAAAGAAAAAAAATGCCATGGAGCATTTGTCATCTACTTGATCAGGATTGTTTTCTATTCGAAAAGAAACTTCAATCTAAAGTTACAAAGCTGTTTGATCCACTTCAAAACGCGCGTGAAAAACAGAGGAAGAAACAGTCACGTTGAGTGCAAAAACTCCGTTCATTCCAGCGCCATCCCTCTGACAGTATGACTGTTCCGAGTATGCAGTTTCTTCAGGTCAATGACTAAGATGATAACTTTGAAACATCGTCTTCCAAATTTCGGTGTTTTCTCACATTTGTCGTTCATTATCATCACGTTTTACAACAAGATACTGTAGTTACTTTTGCAGTGACGTCAAGAGACTTGTTCAAGTAGCGAAGCTATAAGTACTGTTCCTGTATTTTCTGTCCACACTTTATTTTTCAAATATTTATTCATGACAATTTAAAGGGGAAAGAAACTACCTTTTAACAAAGGTTTACAGTTTTGAAAACAAATTTAATAACGTAACATTCAAAATTTGGAACAAAAAAATACGATAAAACATAACTTCACGTTGATACAATTTTTTAAAAATATGTCTTTTTTCACTTATTTAAAAAATCGCACAAGTAGTGATGCACAAAAGTTGAATAAGACATCACAATACTTTGAGCACATGCCTGAGGGCGCGACCTACAGTTTATGATAACCCGCGACCTTTGACCTCCCGCCGGTCGCTTAGTATAGTGGTCTAAGCGGCCGGTGTGGGAGCCCCGAGAGATGTCTAAACGTGTCTCAAGTTCGATCCCCTCTCGGGGCGGTTCCACTGTCCGTAGGTAAAGGTTAGTTTCTGACACTCCACGGTAGCTCACAACGAAATTCAGGTATCGGATGCGCGACCACGGCCCATCAACAACTGACCCACCAGAATCCAAGCACGCAAAGTAATGATGATAATGAAATTAATAATAAACTGTGGTAAAAAAAAACAAAAAAATTTGCACAATTTCCTATTTTTTATATTAATCGGTTAAAATATTTTGAGAGGAAATCGGTGAGAAAATTGGTCGTACGGAACGAGACTAGCTGATAGTTGTTGTTATGATCACGAATAAACTTTCTGTTAACTTACACGGTTTTCTGACATCTAATTTTGGTTATATACCAGTTTTATTTTGTGCACGCAAATAGTAACCACCCTGTACAAAGGAGGCGGAAGGTAAACGTACGATATCATTTTCTGAAACATCTCAACGTTGGACTTCTGGGTCAGTCTTTAAGTTTCTGTAATGTTGAAGAAAACATTTTTATACGTTTTGAGAAAAAAGTTACAGAACAATAGGAAATGTTTGGGCCAGAAAGTAGGCAAATTTTTCTGAACCACTCAAATTTTGTTTTTTTCACTTTACATTCAGCTCTCGTTTCTCTCGTCCATTAAAACTACTTACTTGTGAAGACATTTCCCATTGTTCTAATACGTACAAAAGTATTTTCTTTGACATTACAGGAACAGGAACTTACATACCGATCCAAAAGTCCAAAGTTGAAATATTTCGAAAAATGATATTGTGCATTAATTTTCTGCCGCTACTGTACATACAGAGAAAAAACGATCTGTAAGTGAAACTTTCAATGGATGAAAATGAAAGAAAAAATATCCCACTAACAATTCAACATCCAGAACAAAATAAGTCATACTTTATATTTACATATTCTCATCTTGGTCCAATTTTTCAAACAAGTTCCGAATTTTTCGCATTACAAAGAAAATCCCCAAGTCTTGATGTTGAAACAATTGTGATGATACCATAGCACGTTAAAAACGTACCCTGAGGGCGCGACCTACAGTTTATGATAACCCGCGACCTTTGACCTCCCGCCGGTCGCTTAGTGTAGTGGTCTAAGCGGCCGGTGTGGGAGCCCCGAGAGATGTCTAAACGTGTCTCAAGTTCGATCCCCTCTCGGGGCGGTTCCACTGTCCGTAGGTAAAGGTTAGTTTCTGACACTCCACGGTAGCTCACAACGAAATTCAGGTATCGGATGCGCGACCACGGCCCATCAACAAGTGACCCACCCACCAGAAACCAAGCCCGCAAAGTAAAATGATGATAATGAAATTATTAATAAACTGTGGTAAAAAAAAAACAAAAAATTTTGCACATTCTCCAACATTCATTCTTAGTTGTTAAGTTCATGGCATTTTTTGATAAGTTCGAAAACAATTGTGATAAAAAATTTTTTTCAATGAAAATTTGGTTTTTTTCCTTTTGCTTTTTCTTTACAACATAAACTTATAGAATGATTTGCATGACTTCTCTACATTTTTTTGAATTGTATGAATCTGTTCCAAACTTTGTGTGTCTGTGAAAACATTCTCATTTTTTTTCAAATTTTTCTTAGTTTTTTGAAAAAATTTTCTCATTTTCCGCACTTTTTTTCTGAACTTCTGCATTGAATAATTTTCCAGTTCCATTAGATGTGTGTAGACGTGTTATTCCTTACTTATCAAGTTCAATAAACGCCCTAAAAGTTACATCTTCCTATACATTTTTAGTAAAGTTCAGGAGAAATCCACATCGGATCATTAGAAAGATGGTAATCGATATGACAAACAGTCATAATTTTATTTAAAAAAAAAGATCAAGTCTACGCTGAAGATTGTTTGTTATCGTGTAAGAAAATCAGTCATCTTCTTGGGGGATATAACCACGAAACGACTAGAAAAGTCAAAACAGCTCTTCCAGCGCACGCGCCCTGTGAAAACTTGGTGACAGTACTCTGTGATGAGTAGTTGATGAGGGTGCAGGTTGAATCTAATTCCAGAAGTTACTGAGTTGTTGCTAATTGGTCTAAGGTAGCTTTTGACAAAGATAGGGCCATCCATCAAACTTCTCACCCAGCTAGTAAAATGGTTTCTGAAACAGTGTGTGTCATTGTCGTTTTGCGTCGATCATGCTGTCAAAATCAACAAAGAAGATCTCATTCTAGTAATTTGAAGTAGATACATCTTCTTTGAGCCCGAATTTATTTTTTTGACGTTACTGGGTGTTCCCGAATGACGGTCCGCCCACACAAACAGACAAGACTGTCGCAACAGGGTAGCGACACTCACTTGCCTGCATTCACCCCGAGGAACAATTACCACCGTAGTCGCCGGACCCGAATCCGTTGAACTATTCCATTTCAAAGGACTTGCAGAAAAAGATTGAGACTGGACGCAATCCGAGTATCAAGGCCATGGAAAATACTCTGGCCGAGAAATAGGAAGATTTCTTCTCAGACTACCTGCGTGCGACCGCCCACGCCTACCCGAGATGACTCCGCTCTGTCATCGGTGAGAAAATTGGTCGTATGGAACGAGACTAGCTGATAGTTGTTGTTATTATCACGAATAAACTTTCTCTTAACTTACACGGTTTTCTGACATCTAATTTTGGTTATATACCAGTTTTATTTTGTGCACGCAAATAGTAACCACCCTGTACAAAGGAGGCGGAAGGTAAACGTACGATATCATTTTCTGAAAATCTCAACGTTGGACTTCTTTGTCAGTCTTTACGTTTCTGTAATGTTGAAGAAAACATTTTTATACGTTTTGAGAAAAAAAGTACAGAACAATAGGAAATGTTTGGGCCAGAAAGTAGGTAAATTTTTCTGAACCACTCAAATTTTGTTTTTTTCACTTTACATTCAGCTCTCGTTTCTCTCGTCCATTTAAACTACTTACTTGTAAAGACATTTCCCATTGTTCTAATACGTACAAAAATATTTTCTTTGACATTACAGGAACAGGAACTTACATACCGATCCAAAAGTCCAAAGTTGAAATATTTCGAAAAATGATATTGTGCATTAATTTTCTGCCGCTACTGTACATACAGAGAAAAAACGATCTGTAAGTGAAACTTTCAATGGATGAAAATGAAAGAAAAAATATCCCACTAACAATTCAACATCCAGAACAAAATAAGTCATACTTTATATTTACATATTCTCATCTTGGTCCAATTTTTCAAACAAGTTCCGAATTTTTCGCATTACAAAGAAAATCCCCAAGTCTTGATGTTGAAACAATTGTGATGATACCATAGCACGTTAAAAACGTACCCTGAGGGCGCGACCTACAGTTTATGATAACCCGCGACCTTTGACCTCCCGCCGGTCGCTTAGTGTAGTGGTCTAAGCGGCCGGTGTGGGAGCCCCGAGAGATGTCTAAACGTGTCTCAAGTTCGATCCCCTCTCGGGGCGGTTCCACTGTCCGTAGGTAAAGGTTAGTTTCTGACACTCCACGGTAGCTCACAACGAAATTCAGGTATCGGATGCGCGACCACGGCCCATCAACAACTGACCCACCAGAATCCAAGCACGCAAAGTAATGATGATAATGAAATTATTAATAAACTGTGGTAAAAAAAAAACAAAAAAATTTGCACAATTTCCTATTTTTTATATTAATCGGTTAAAATATTTTGAGAGGAATTTTTTTATTGGTGTTCTTTTTTTGGTGAAAGATTTTCTCTTTTGCCTTTTTTGTCAAACAAACTTGTGCTGAAAATACTGATAACAATTTTACAAACCTGGCATATTTTCTAGTGTTGTTTGATTTCATCCAACGCCTGTCCCTTACTGAAGATTATTTTATTTTTTTTGAGTGATAACTATTCAAAATCTGATTTTCACAGGGTTCCGTCGTAAAGAATGATGAGTGTTTGTGTGGTTAGTACACTATTAAAATGCAAAAACAAGTTTTTTAATGCTGGAAATAGTTTCTATTTGTGAGAGAAAATCAAAATTTTCAATTCATTTCAGAAAATAGATTTTTTGTTTTGGTTTTTCTTAACATGAAAATTGACATCTTCATCGGGAAACTGATGCGAACGTGTACTTTCTCGGAAGATTTTAAATGTAGTTCGAACTTCCAAAAAGTATTCAGCTTTCATTTTTTATTACTTGTTTTTTAAAACCATTCCAAAGTTTATCTGAGATTTTTGTCTCATAACTATCTGTTTTCATGAAATGATAACCAGATTTTCAACTCTCAAAAACTGAAAAATTTAACCGATTTAGAATCTCCTAAATCGGTTATAACTTTTTCAGTTTTTGACGGTAAACAAAACTATCAACGTCAGGTTGAAGATCTAGGTTTGTTTATGATTATGAGTAAGAGAAAAAAATCTAATCCTGTGTCCGAGATACAAGTATCTGAACTTGTTGAATAACGAAAAAAACAAGTACCGTATTTTGGGAACTATGTTGATTTTCGTTTCAAATTTTGTCACTGTACCATTTTTGGTGAAAAAATACATTTGGACAGTTAAAATTCACAGTTTATAGAGATTGATTCAACATGATTTTAGGAACACCGTCATGTAATATCGTTGTAAACTCTTTCAGTTCCAATAAAATTCAAGTTCTCAACGAATTTCTAGCTTTGTCCATGATATCTTTCTTCAATCGCGGGTAATGAGGATGTTGATAAAGGACTTTGTTGCAGACATCAAGGCAAGGGAACAGTTTCTTTTGTTTGAAATAAATCTGTGCCAACTTGTACCCTGAAAATGTTTTTTACGTCATTGACTTCGAAAAATCAACCTATTCCGGGATCTCGTTCTTTTGAGAACTTCCAAGCCGCTTCATAATTTCTCACCGCATCAGAATACTTCTGATCTTTTTCGTATATGTGACCTTTGCATTCGAATGCTTTGATGCAGCTCTGAATTTCAGTTTTTTTCAGTTTTCGAAACAAAAACTTACAGCGTTGTGCGACAGAACTATATCAAGATACTTATTGGCCTGGTCCATTTTGTTCTGCTGTATATACATTTCTGCTAAGAGTATCCAGCCTAAATTCAGAATTTCGAGTTTCTATGTTCAACTTTTTTGCGAAAACAAACATTTTTCCAGATACTCCGCATTGTCCAACGTGTATGATGACGTTACTGCTTTCTTTAGGAGCTGTTTTGCTTTTGGCTGTTGTTTCATCATTATGTGTCCTTTTGCTGCGTACACTGCAGCCCCGAGGTTTTCAATTGGCTCTTTGTCACCCATGAGAGCTGTGAGATTTTGTATGGCAAGAGTCATTGTCTGCTTGTCATTCGAATTCAGCAAGATGTAGTTCTGCATGATTTCGAACTTTGGACCTCGAAGTGGTTTGTTTCGAACTTCCTAAAAATATTCTCTCTCTCTCTCTCTCTCTCTCTCTCTCTCTCTCTTTCTCTCTATCTCTCTATCTTAATCTCAAAACTTACGTTAAGATAGTTCTCAGCAGTTTTGACATGTTTGAACTTCTCATTTGACCTGCACTCTGATTAGTTCTTCAACCTATTCTTCTAACTCACCCCGGATCCAATATTTCACTTCCAATCTGATTTCCAGGCAATAGACAAATTTCAATCATGTAATAAATGGCTTGTTCTCCCCAGTCTTTGTCTCGTTTTGCTCTGTTGAAAGAGTGTATGGCTGTGCTGGTGTCACCAGCAAACCACTCATTCAGTCCTTTGCAGTAGTTGAACCCAGGTTCGAGGGTTGCTCGATGTCTTGCATCGGCTGCCCTTCTGGAAAATTGAAATGGTGGTAAATTCAGAAGTTTCAGCCTCATAATTCTGATACGAAAAAAACGGACTGTAAGTACTTATCAGCATGTTCAATGTCTCCACACCTCCATGACAGTTCAATGGCTCTTGCTAGTGCGTGATAATGATCTGAAACAAAATATTGATCTGTAGCCTGTTAAAGTTTTCCTACTAGGATTTCTAGACAATAACTGCATGAAATGAATGACGGCTTGCTCTGCTTCATTTTTCAGGTAGAGAAGGTCTGCCATCATCTGAAAAATGAGACCTTTCTGGAAGTGATTCAGGAGTCCTGACTTAATCGAAAATTAAAAGCCGAAAAGTAAAAATTATCTGAATCAGAATTAATAGTACTCACAAGAGTAGCTTCATCATTGTCTCTCTCCTGGTGCAAGATGGTTGTTCCTATGTTACTACATAGCTGAAACTTGTTCTGGGACATGTATAACTTCGCCAACTGGAGGTTGCTCTTGGTATCTTGCTCGTTCATCGAGACTGCTTCTTTGAAGTGTTCGATTGCGTCTGGATAGCTCTTCTCACGCAAGTATAGCACGGCTAATTGATTACAGATTCTGGAAAAAAACAATCGATTGTTTTCTTTAACAAAAGAAATTGACTATAATGAACGAATGCAGTCAGAATACATTTGGAAAACAGCTGTCGAGACAGTCTCGGTGTATCTTGGTTCTCAATTCAAGCGCTGAATATTATTTCTTTCGTTTTTCTGTTCCCATTGATCAATCAAGACGAACAGTTGAAACATGAGAATACAGTGCGTCCCACACCTTTAAGGACACTTCTATTTTTTCTCATAACTTTATTTGAAGGAGATGCTTCAATCTGTGGTTTAATTATGTTAAAGAAGCAACATATTGAATACTTTTGGCAAAAAGTTAAACATCTCAGCTCCAGTCCTTTCGAAGTTGTATCGTCTAGAAGAAATTTTTTACATTTTCTAGCGTCCCATCTTAAGGACACCTTGATTAAAACTATTGCCTACAACTCTTATTTTTGTTTGTTAAGTCTTTTTTCACTCTTCTCATACATTTCTTAGCAAATTCCATCAACTTGAGAGGTCACACGGATTGAAACGAAATCTTAAACTCCTATAATCAACAAAAAAATGAAGTTTCACAACTTTGGTTGCCCATTCTGGTTAAACATCCGATATTGACATCGGAATGATTGGAAACTCTTAAATTTCTTTGGGAAGTTCATAAAAACACAAAAAGCAAGCTACCACGAGTGTTGAACAGCACAGACATGTCAAATAAGTCAATCGGTCAACCTTAAAACATCTATTGCTACACTAAAATGTCTTCAAATAGCTGACAAATGCGTAGTACGCTGATGAATCTGAATGTTGGTTACTCAAATGAGTTTTTCTTACTTCCCGAAAAAGATGAGAACAGGATCTACCAGATTCGAATGAACAATAGGAAAAACAAAAGTTAGGTCACTGCATTCAAAAAGTGTCCAACGATTGGTTGTCGAAAGTAGCATCAAACGTTTGAGATGTTCAAAGAATACGGTCAGATTTTGTTGTCAAATGAAAAAGTAACAATACCATGATGTTTCATATAGTTTACATTCGTTTTGTCACGGTTAGAGCAAAATCGAAGACTCAGTGTTTTGAGTAAAAAAAATAATTTGGTTTCATCAATTTTTCCCCACTTGGTGTCATTTTATTACACTCTTATATTCACGGATCGTGTGAAAAACTTTTTTGAGTAACCAACATTTAGAATCACCACCGTTCCATGCGTTTGTCAGCTTTTTGAAGACAATTTAGTGTAGCAATCGATGTTTTAAGATTGACCGATTGACTTGTTTGACATGTCTGTGCTGTTCAACACTCGTGGTAGTTTGCTTTTTGTGTTTTTATGAACTTCCCAATCAATTCAAGAGTTTCCAATCATTCCGATGTCAATATCGGATGTTTAACCAGAATGGGCAACCAAAGTTGTGAAACTTCATTTTTTTGTTGATTATAGGAGTTTAAGATTTCGTTTCAATCCGTGTGACCTCTCAAGTTGATGGAATTTGCTAAGAAATGTATGAGAAGAGTGAAAAAAGACTTAACAAACAAAAATAAGAGTTGTAGGCAATAGTTTTAATCAAGGTGTCCTTAAGATGGGACGCTAGAAAATGTAAAAAATTTCTTCTAGACGATACAACTTCGAAAGGACTGGAGCTAAGATGTTTAACTTTTTGCCAAAAGTATTCAATATGTTGCTTCTTTAACATAATTAAACCACAGATTGAAGCATCTCCTTCAAATAAAGTTATGAGAAAAAATAGAAGTGTCCTTAAAGGTGTGGGACGCACTGTAGTATATGTAGAACATAATTGAAAATCTTACTTCCCAGCTTCCCTCTTGACATTGATATTATAGGCGTTGTCCCCTTTGTTGTACAGCCTCATTTGGTGTAGTTTAGCTCTGAATCAGTATTTTTTTCTGATTCTCAAAAATTTATCATACTTATGAAGACATTCCAACGCGGTTGTGATCTCGTCCTTGTTCTGATACACAACACTGAGCATTGTCAGATACTTAACTCGTTGTTCGATTTCTTGAGGGTCTGAAAACTGTTCATGAAAAATATTCTAAACTTCGTACCTATAGAATTTTCATCAGATGTTAGAGCCTGTTTCAGGACTTTCTCAGCTTTGTCAAACTTCTTAAGGTCAATCAGTAGTTCCGTGAGTTTGATTCTCATGTCGAAGCTCTTGAAATTGTTCATAGCGGATTCATAGAAGTTCATTGCCTTAAAATCTAATGAAATCCTAATTTGGAAAAAAAATTACCTTAGCATACCAATGACATTTAATGTATGCTTCACCAACTTTCTGAGCAAGCAGAAAGTTTTTAGATTGCATTTTCATCGCTTTTTCATAGTATTCAATAGCATCGTCGGACTGAAAGAAGCTTCTTATAATAAAAACAGACGTCGTAACCTCCTGTACCGCCAGAAATGCATCACCCATCATGGCATAAGTCGCTGCTGAAGGACTTTCTTCATTTTCGAGAATCTCTCTGAAAACTTGTTCATTTGATAGAAGTGTTGAATTTTGAGGTATTTTCCTACTTACGTGTAACACTTCTTATACATTCTGACATCGCTCATGTGGTTTCTGTAAATTTCTGCCATTTTCATTCGAGCTGCCTTGAAGTTGGGAACAGTCGGTTTTACCTGAAAGTAGTTTTTTTTTATATTTCAATAATCATATCATATGAAATGTTGAAAAGTTGTTCCTACTGACGCATTTCTTCTCATAAAAAATGTTTTTTTCTGGTTTTTAAAATTATAAATTCAATAATTTTTTTTAACATTGCAAAAACTGAAGTTTTCCTTTGATTTCTACAGATTTGTCTGTAGCTGAACTCACCATCTCCAACTGTTTCAAAGCCTGATCAGGTCTTCCAATCAGAACGAGAAAATCAGCTTGAGCAATGACAAGTTGATCACGTTCACTTTTATCGCTCCACTCCACGGATGCTTGTTGTAGTAGTTTTTCAGCGTCAGCCTTAAAAAGTTACAAAGTAATGTGGACTGCCATCACACGCACCGTTCTTTTCGAGTTCTGAAGAGCTTTGATCAACTCCACTTGAACATAAATTTTGTAGGGGTCGCCTGCGATCGATCTGGAAGAGTGATTCTTCATTTCGGAGCGTTTCACTCACGGAAGTAGTAAATTCTTGCTGACAGCTTTTGGTTGGATAGTCAACGCGTTTCTCAGTGTTTTAATAGCTTCCTCGTCGTTTTTCTTCGCCTTGAATTTTTCTTTGGAAAAAAAAGAGTTGAACTTACAAGAAAAGCTTTGGCTTGTATCAAGTGAAACAAACTTGTTTCTCTTATAGAAAAATTGAATGTTACAGCACTGGCCAGTACTGACTCAGCTTCCACTATACTTTCTTCTTTATCGAGCAAGATCTGAAGTTTTATAAGTTAAGAAATGTTTTTTGTGGTTTCAGAATTTTATTCTTCTGAGTTTTATAGAATATTGTTGATGTACACGTTCGTGATTATTTAAATAAATATGATATTCAAAAACAATAAACTTTTGAAACTCAATTTTCCCACCTGAGCCTTCAGGAGATAAGCTTCCGAAAAGCTGTCATCTTTCATTAGAACTTTTTTGATATCATCCAGTGCTGCATTGAATTCACTCTGGAGGTACTTCACTCTTGCGAGAGACTGTCGCACATGGCCAAGACCTGAATTAATATTGTCTTTTTTATGATAATTCAACCTGGGCAAGCAGAAAGGATCATTTCCAGAATATTCTGAGCCATGAGGAGATGTACAATGTTTCCCTTACTCGGCTGAACTTCAATGTTTTTTTTCGATATTACTTAGAAACAGTACCGTGAACGATCCATAATTGATGAGATGGAGTGCAACTGTATACAGAAGATCACAGTTCATGTTGGTTATGTATTCGACACCAAAGTTGTATTTCTGTGTAAAATGAGTGAAAGATATAGATTTTTACTCACCGCAAGAACTTCATTCTGCTGATCGATTCCTGCTTGTAGGAGACGTCTGAAGTCATCAAAATTTCCGCCTTCTTGTTTTGAGAGAACTGCTCCTATGATGTGATACATCTAAAACGTATCACTCGCACCATCCATGCTTTGGAATCTCACAATGTTCTGCGTGACGTTAGGGTGAACATCATGAATCATTGCATACTGACTTTTTGCGTCCGCAAGTCTTCCATTCATCAGTTGAGAGATAATGAGCGCTGAAATTCATCGTCTCGTTTCAAAATATTTTTGACGTACCAAGAGCACCGAAAGGATCATCAATTTCAGAAACCATAAGTTCCTTCGCTAGCGATGTGACTTCTTTTTCATCTTCCAGATTCATTGCGATACGAAGTGCAATGGACATGTAATATGGTCGTCTTGCCATTTTTAACACTCGTGACATTATTTTTCTGAAAAATATTTCTGAGAAAATTGGGAAACCTCCAACCTGCACAGAATAAGAACGTCTTTATGCTTTGCAGAAGTACTGATCAGTGAAAGTACAAGCTTTGCCATCAGTTGATGGTTGTCGGGTTCACTCTCGTACAAGCTCTTCTGGAAAAAAAACCCCCTTCAAAGATAAATATGAGTTTCAACCTCAAAATTATCCAAAAGTTTGACAAGCTTCTCATTGTATACGGTATGGCAAAGACCTTGGATCAGAGCCAAGAAGTCGATCAGTGGATTACTTCCCTTGAAAAAAATCAAATGTTGTTCCTACATACGTTCTCCTTACTTCCGATGCATTTGAATTCTGGAGATACTCCAGAGCTCTTGCCCATTCTCTTTGAGTTATTGCTGCTCGACACTGCTCTATGAACCCGGGAACAAATGATATACACGATGTCGCTGCTTCCTGGAGAAACTGCACTTAACTTCCAGAAGTCAGAACTAACCGTTGCTACGATTCTCAGCATGTCCGTTTCACGACGAAATTCAGCAACTTTGCACCTTCCGAGATATCTAAAATTTCAAATATTGGGTAACGACCTTAAAATAACTCTACCCATCTGGAAATTGCTGACTGGATGCAATTTCGAAAAATTTCTGTATATTTGTATGCTTTCCGATCTCAAAATCAGCCCAGCCAAGCATGCAATAGTACTGAAATGAAAATATCAGATAGCTCAGATGAACAGCATGCCTTCGGATTCCTATCAAGTCTTAGTGCATTTTCAATATTCTGTTTTGCATCAGTAAACTCCTTGCTGAGATAGAGCACCTGAATTTCTCATCTCACAAAGTATCACTTCACTCCTGACATCAGCAGCAGAAGCGTATGAAGTAGCAGGGATATTCTCAGCTCGTCTTGCAGAAGTTATGTTTCTCTCTATTTCGATCAAAGATTGGGTGTCTGAAATTACGATGAATTTTTTAAAAAAAGTTATTTTCACCAGGATTAACTGCAGATGTGTGAGCCCATTTCTTTGCGTATAAAACTCCTAAAAGATAGTCTTCATCAGTGCATGTATCGAGATGTCTCAATGCTTCTGATAATTTTCCAGATAGAATCAGACATGCTCCTATGAGAACTTCAACAGCTGGATCTTTCGCTGCACGGATTCTACCAACAGCATGAAGATGTGCAGTTCCGTAAAATTGTTCTCTGGAACAATTCGTAAAGTTTGATACACCAAGATTTCTATTCTTGAGAATAAAAAAATATTCAAAATTACCTCAAATAAAAATGAATATTAGAAACAGCACGATAGTGTTCTTCATGGGGGTTGTAAGGTTCGGACATTGTGAAAGCAGTTTGATTTACTCAAAAGAGCTTGTGCCTCAAGCACCTGCACGCGTTGTCATGGCAACTACCGCGCACATTCTGGAAGATGTTGATTCAGAAAAAAAAGTCATTGAAAAACACCTTATGTGAAGAAAACCTCTGAAAAACAGAAAGTATCTGCTTCTAATCTCTCAACAGTGTTGATAACAACTTTGTAATTAGGAAGATATCCTGAGAAAAAAAGTTTCAAAAGGTGTTATCTGTGCATATTCTTGAAAAACATCGGTGTTTCTTTAACAATAGAGAATAATGTTTCATTAAAATTTATCTTCCTGCGTATAATCACTACGGAATATCAAACTGATGAAAAATGGTTATTTTACTGTTTTTCATTTTATTCAATTCTAAATTCAAATCCGGATAGTCTGGACGGAACACAAGAATACTCAACTTTTTAAAAATTGTTTTCAGCTATTAGGTTGTCGATTAAGTCCCCGAATTTTTTGGGGTGTTTTTGAGTGCACGTCCTGGCTTTCCTGGACAACAACCGCCTCCCTCCCTTAGTGGGTTATTGTTGTTAAGTCTTCCCCTTGCTAGTAGTATGAGTGAGTCTTCACTAAGTTTCATTGATATGTAATGGTAGCCCTTTTTTCCGCGGAAATTTTCACGACCGTCATTTTTTGCTGTTTCCTTACCTTTCTGGCTCCAACCAAAAGGGAGCCAGGGATAGTCCTAAGCAAACGTACAACGACACTGTATGATCTGCGAGTGGAACATTTAATTGAATGAGAAGAGATACAACCTCGAAGATGTCCCCAGGTCAGGTAGTCGATCTGAGATGAATACGGACAAGCTAGTTGAAGCCGGGGAGGCTGAGCCATGTGTGAATACTCGTGAATTGGAGTACACAATTGGCTTCAACCATTCCACTATTGCAAAAAATCTCAGGTCCATCAACAAGAAAAAGATGCTCGAAAGTTGGGTAATCCATGGTATCACCGATTTTGATCGAATTCGGAGGGTTGACATGTCGATGTCTGTGCTCGCCTCTCAACGCCGTCTTCAATCACTCGATCTTATCATTACTGACAATGAGAAGTGGATAGTCTACCCTAATATTGCACGGAATGACGCTTGTGTAAATGACGATTCCCCTGCTCCAGGCGTTTCCAAAGCTGATTTTCATAGCAAAAAATGATGCTCTCCGTCTGGTGGTCTGTTCGTGGTATAGAAAATTGGGAGACCTCAAAGGCTGGTACTATTATGAACAATGAACTTTATGTTCGTCATCTACGAGCCCTCGAAGCTCATCTCATTTCTACTCGCGAAGCCGATGCAAAAATCTATATTCAACACGACATCGCTCGACCCCATGATAGTAAATTAACCAAGACCGAGCTACTCGATTACGGTTGGACCGTCCTACCCCACCCATCCTATAGTTTTGATCTAGCCCTATCTTGTTTTCAAATGGTCCTTGGCCTCCAACGATTTATAGATGGAAATAATTACGCTAATGTAACCGAGGTCAAATCCGCACTCCACAACTTCTTCCAGTCATACGGCGAGACCTGGTATCGCCATGGCATTGAGAAGCTACCCCAACGTTGGTAACAAGTCATAGATGCTGATGGTCAATGTATATAATATCACCAGTGTGCAGTGTTAAGATAATGATAAATGAATTTTTTCACAAAAAATTCGGATACTTAATCGACAACCTAATATATCAGAACATCAACTTCATTGCATGATGCCCATAAAAATTTATTTGTTTAATTTTTTCTTTTTCTAGCATTTCACAATGAGGACTATGTTTTACTATCATAAACTATTTCGTCATCACTCTAAACTCTGTGTTCCAGTTTTCTCTCTCTCTCTCATTTCATATAATTTATGAAGTTTCAAGTTATATAAAACATTTACCACTCCGTAAAATTTCACGCGAAGATGTCAATATAGCAGATTTGACCTTATTTTACACAACGCAGCGCATTTGCAAATGTGACAGCTGTATAATTCTCTTTTTATTATGTACTATCTCGTTCTCTTTCTTCGGATTTTCTGGCTGTCTTCACATCGTTTTTCATCTGGAAATTGTGATACTGGAAAAAAAACTAAATAGCTCAAATCACAAAACAAATGTAATTAATCTTTATTGTGACAACGAAACAAGAAAAAAGAAAGATAATAGATTAAGTGAATAGTGTTCGAAGCATAGGCAATAAGCAGTTACTGGCCCGAAGTAGCGATAGCACGTCAAGGAATTGTCAATATTACTTTGGTCAACTGAACATTAGTGGTAACACCAGGGGAGTAAGGATTGTAAAGTAGATAAATCGAAACATAAACAAGTTGAGCACTCAGTATTTTCATAATCACAGATTTTAACGTTACAAAATGACGGATATTGCACATTAGGAGTGCACTCTCTGGAGCAGTCACATCGAGAAAAAGAACATTCTCGTTCATTTAAGGACTGCGAACGACGTTTCTAATTTCAATCTCTTGACAAATTTTAAAATGTTGAGCATTATGCAGGTACGTTGCCACTGGCACGGTGGAGAGTTTTGGATACATGTTTTTTTTTCAGTTTGGGCATTTGAAGTATACAGGATTTGAGTGGTTTAGTTATTACGATGAGTTGCATTTCCAGAGTGCGGAATTCTCGGCCGTTGCCAGTACTGATCCTGAATTGCGAAACCGTCGATAGTTGCAGACAAGTGCTTCGTGGCGATTTGTGAGAAGCTCTTCATTCCCGAGTCGTACCTGAAAGAAAAATCATCAATGTTTCTGACACCAAATCAGATAAAAATTGAGTACTTTGACTTCTAAGACCACCGGGTGAGTTAATCATGAATAGTTTCAGGCAACAAAAACCACAAGCTGAGTGAATGTTGAATAGTGTCACATCGATCATTTTGTTAGATCAATTCTCTCTCAAGCTCATGAAAATATTAACGAAAAATCGAGTTGGATAAATTATGAGTTTCATTTCCCAAGTTTCCTGAAAACCATCAAGAAAGTCGATAGTAATTAAGAATAAACTGTTTCTGCTTTCCATGTAACGTTCTCGTTTTCCTAAGTAAGTAGTTAGCAGTTGGCAGTAGGCGAAGTTTGAAGCTAAACTTATCGAGTTTAAAAAAACCCTGGAAATAAGTTGTAGATTGTGTTAAATTTTTTTCGTAACTGTAGAAATTTTCAAATTAATTCAACTTTTTTGTCAAAATGCCTAACTTTCGATATCTTTTTCTGAAGAGTCTCTAAAATGTGAATAAATCACAGTGATAATATGTTTTTTGTAAGTTTAAAATGTTCTTAATGCATTCTATCGAATAAGTCAGAAATTTTTGACGTCTTCTAAATTTCTGAGTGAATTTTATCAAAAACTTACTTGAACAAGACGTTCATCATTGCCTCCGTACACTTTGGGGGGCCTTGTCCAGAAATTTTCACAACCACTTCTGACATCTAAATTACAAGCACATGAAAAAATCAATTTAGGATCTCCTCACCTCATCCCACGTATACAACCCTCTGTACTGACATTTCTGATCTCTGAACAGGACCAAAAAATGTTTCGAACTTGACGCCGCCAACTGTTCCATGGTCTGAGACAGAATTTGTGAAAACTCGTCAAATATGATTGATTACCGCGTTTCTGGTGTTGCTGTTGACTGCACCTGGGAACACGCTGTACTGGAGTGCGTTGATGATCAGAGCACGGTTTGACTTTGTGACTGTCTTGGCGAAGAGTTTGTGGGCTGCAATGGGATTCTCAGTTTTCAAAATAGAAAACTGTTGAAAATAAACATTACAAGACCATAGCAGCAGTAGCTACGTTCATGCTTACATTAGATTTCGAAACCAAATATTCTTCCAAAAGCTATCGCAAAATCCGGTAGGTAGGACCAATCATCGGAAATGAGTAAATGATTTTGGACGAATAGCAGAACTAAAACGCCATCAAATAACTTGAACTGAAAGCAGGAAAACTTAATAAGAACAGACGAGCGGGACCTACAGCAGTTTCAGCGGCAGACAAAATACGTATACTGAGCAATTTAAAAAATAAAGTACTACCAATAGCTATCCTCCACGCTGCTCGGCTCGGGAAAGATAGGTTGTCCTAGTACGCCGAATGTAGGGTGAACGATTACTGGCTTTTCCCCATCCTGCCCCAATCATTTTTCAAACAGTTCAAAACGAGGGTTCTTGATGGGTAACTCAAAAATTATGGGAACTCTTGTCGACTAGAAATGTTTTTTTTTGTTGAATACATAATTTTCTGTTTTCTGATTAATGAAAATTTATGACGAAACACACATATCACTAATCTGTTTTTTCTCATCTCCCAAAATTAGAAGCTCATGAAAACATGATGATTTTGAAATCTCACTTGGCTCCTGGAGACTGCTGACCGTCACTCTCTGCTCCACCGACGATTGGCCTCGCATCCTCGGATTCTTTTGTGCTGTCTTCTCAATCACTTCCGACATCTGAGACTTTGTACGGACGAACGGCGGCTGCGAGTGACCACGAGCCGAAGATGCTCTTGCCGACGAGAGCTCAGCTCCCAGCTCTTTCTCCAGCTTTTTCTTCTTGTACTCGTCGAGGATTTTCTGTCGTTGTACTTCTTTCTCAACCTTCTTTTTCATTGCCAATTCCTTCTTCTCCAGCTCCATTAGCCTCTTTTCTGCATTTCTTTGCTCGGCCATATCGACCTGAAAGAAAAAATTAGGAATTCACATCTATTTTCTGTCACCTTAGTTTCAATTTCCTCTTTTCTCTTCATAGTTTTTGCCAGAAGAGCGGCTTTCTTTGCGTTTCTGCGTTCAGCTTCCTGAAGTGTGAGAATGATTATTTTCGAAGTAAATTCACATACAATTCTCTCAAAGTCATTGTCCGATGCGTCATTTGAAACAACAAATGATGGCGGTTGAGTGTTGCCATTTTGACCGGTCGCTTTGGAAGGTTCCAGTTCCCGTGGGACTTCTGCTCGTGTCAGCGCCGCATTTTGAAGCTCCTGTAGCTTTCTTGCTTCTTCAGGTTGAAGGGACGTCTGAAAAAAACTTAATAAGTTCAATTTTGTCTGAAACCAACTTCATCGGTAATTTCAGGGACGTTATCCTTCTGATTGACTAGGTCCAGTTCACTCTTGATAAAAGTCTCATTTTGCCAGGTCCGGCGTTGGGTTCTAACAGGTGTTTCCTGTTGTTGATGTGCTTGCTGAATTCCCCAGTTGGTCATCTGACGATTCAAATCGAGCAAAGGGTCTTCTGCTGGGGGTGCATTGTGCATCTGAATTTCATTTGATTAGGCTATGCAATTCAATTTCACCTCATCCATGGGCGAATGAAGGTGGAACGCATTTTGGGAGTGTTCATGATTCGGATCAATAGTCTGGCGGAGAGATTGACCGGCTGCACTGAGGCCACTCATGTGAGGGGTTTCGCCGTAGGGAAGAGATGAGATTCCTTGGTAGCTCATGCCGCCGCGCAACTGAAATCACAACGTTTCCACTCGGAAATCAGGCAATCAATATTACCGTTCCATACGGAGATCCTTGCATCTGGTATTGACCTTGTGGTACCTGATATCCGTATTGATCTTGGCCATACGGCATCTGTTGTGGCTGCATCGGCATCATCCCCGGGACTGGCTGCATGCCCATGCCGTACGGCATCATGTATCCAACATTGTTGATCATTCCGTTGCTAAGACTCCCCCTCATCTGAAACAAGAACCATATTTCACATGTTTCAGGATACTCGGTGTCAAAAACGTAAACATGTTTTCGCCCGGGCGCAAGTACGGTGGTGAGTCAAGCGCGAGTGTACACTGATTCATGGGAAGAATCGGAGCATTTTGCAAATTTCAACCAAAATGTGGAAAAATTACCTGTGTTGGTGAAGCATATGGGTTCATCTGCATCACTTGTGGATCTTGCATGGGATAATACTGTTGTGGTGCTCCAGGCTGTTGTTGAATGTACGATTGAGTCATCTGGTTTGGATTCATCGGTAGAGTCATGTAAGGATTACCATGCACCGGTCCTGCGGCTCCTACAACTTTTTTCCAGTACTTTTTTTAAATTTGAAAATACCGTGTACGACACTTGGTTGTGATAAGGCTCGGTTAAGGCGACTCTGAGCAGTCTGTGCTTGTTCCTGATCTTTCGCTAGAATCTGCTGCTCCAACGCCTGCAGCATAGCGTCCATCCTGTCCATCTGCTCGTTTCCAGCACGATTCTGATTTTGATGGGCAAAGAAGGCTGCTTTCGCTTTTTCGTTCCTCTCTGTCTCCCCGGCTGTTCTACAAAAGAAGTTTTTTTTTCATTCAGGAAAAAAGTTTACTTTTTTAGCGCTTCATTCTCTTCGTGTTGTCTTCGCTTCTCGGCGAGTAACAATCTGATTGAGTTTGTCGAGTGAAGTGAATCAATGTCGCTAGTGCTGCCTGCTCCCGATTGGTCCATTTGCTGGAATATCCAGAAATATGGGTCGATAAAAACAGATTTATCCATGTCTACATAGCAAAAACAAGAAAAAACTCACATAACGCAGATTCTGGAAGTTCGTCAGGTTCTGATCACCATCCATACTTTTTCTCATGTTCATGATGGAGCTGGGTCTAAATACTCTAGTTGGAAACATAATTCAGAATGACTGACCTCGCAGCAAAAAGGCTGTCCTGACTCATCATACTGGGTGATCTGGTTGCTTGATGTGCGATGAACGACCTTCTATCCCTACTGTTCGGCGCAGACATTCTTGCCGCGAGGTTTGCAGCTTTCAGATCGTGAATCGCAGACGCCGGTACAAACCGCCTCGGAGTGATGGGTTGTGGTCTTGGTGGTTCTACTGGAAAACTCTGTTTTTGAAAACTGGGAAACAAGTGAATGGAGAGGAAGTGATTCGAACTGTAACAAAAGTATGATTTTTGAACAGAAAAGGACAATTTTTCCAAAAAAGTGTTAATTATGTTCACCTCTAGCAGGAGTAGTAGCGGGTTCAAACTGGAGGAACAAGTCGGCTAAGAAAACATTGACGTTCATCTGAAGAGGATCTCGAAAGTAGAGCAGATCTTCAATGTCAAAGTGGAATGGGTTTGAGGGGAGGCTATGCATACAAAATTGCCTGGAATATGACATTTAGAATGGAAAAAAAGCTGAGAACTCACTGCAATAGCAAAATATTATATTGGCAATCACGTGTAGACGCAGTTTCGTTGAAGACAACATCTGAAAAAAAATATATTGTACTATTGATTTTTTCAAACCTGTGATAGGCATCTCATGGGGTCTGTACCAATGAACAAGAGCACAAAGGCACTGTCCATCGCTGATGTCATCGTAGAGATCTTCCATCTCGGGAATGAGAATATCTGAACAAGTAGTTCACCCAAATAGCTCACTCAAGTAGTTACCACTGAGTTCCGGTGTTTTCTCAACTTCGTCTCTCACCAGGAGACAAATTTTGTTTATCCAAAACAGAAGCGCATCAACACTGTCTATTGGACGCTCACTCGGCTCGACAAAAGTGTGACGACTGCATAAACAATTTAAATACTTTTGAAAACAGAAATCTCACCTCACAGCTTCGATAACTCTGTCAACTGTGACTACGTTCTTCAGATGAGCCGTCATCAGGCTCTCGATCAGTGCCATGTGAGCATTCTGAAATGCTAAGATCATTCACTTTGAACCCAAACACTCACGAAATTGAATGGGCTCGGTGCGAAAAGCTGTGCTTCTTCAACAGGGAGCCCACCGTCTTCAGGCTTGTGAAGAACATCTATACCATAATCGGCTAGGACTGCCAGGACTGCTCCATGGCTTTTCTGAAGTCGTATAGGAAATCAAATTCTTGAGAAATATTCTTACCGCAACAAGATTCGGTTCTCTGAAGATTTTTGCGGCAGCTTGTGCGTACAAACTTCCATTGCAAAGTGCTCCGATAACAGCGTCATTGATGACTGTGTGCCCCTGAACAGGAACTAAATGTGATAAATGGAAAAAAAACTTACGTTGCTATCTCGATAAGCTCCATCTCTAAGCTTGTCTGGGACGTCTTTCGCGTCTTCATATACCCGTGTAATAAGCCATCTAATAGAAGATCCAAGTTTACCCTGGAAAGTGACAAAATTAAAATCGGCTTGTCAATAATCATGCGAATAAAATGTGAAGTCACTTCTCAATTGAGATGGAAATTTTTTTCGAACAGAATCATTCAAAATCAGATTAGCCAATGATATAAATTACAAAATATCCTGAAGACAGTTCAAAAACTAGAAAAACGTGGTGAAACTCTATCAAACAACAATGAAACCACTTTATATTGCCTAATTCGAATTAAAAACTGAATTTAGGCTCAAAAGACAAACACAAACCTCTGCTTCAACGTAGTCTTCTATTGCCAAGAGCGGTGGAAGCTCAACGCTCATAGTTTAACTGAAAATTCCAATTAGTGCCTTGGAAATCAAAAACTAAAGTGTTTGAAGAAAAAGAACATGAAAAGAATAAAGTATGACTAACAAAGCGATTTCTTTAGGGAAAAACAACGAAGAACATAATCGATTAGGCACGTGCTGTGGATTATCAATAATCCATAAGTGATGAGTAATGCAATACGCGGTAATTTTCATTACTAAAGAAAATATGAAACCATTTTACGAGCGATCTATTAATTAAAAGTAGAGCGTGCTCGGATGCTAACCGATGAGACACAATGGCAACTAGAGATACAACAGACACTCAACACTCCCATTCTGATTGGCCACGTTTCAAGGGGGGGGGGCGCATTTCGAATGCTTCAACAAATCCTTTTGAGTCAACCCAACAAAGAACTTTGGGTCAGTTGCCAAATGGACAGGAAGCAATAATGTTACATTTGTGTGTGGCCCCGTTATGCTTCAATCCTCATCTTTTTAATGGTATTGGTGTAAAATTTTGCTATGGGTGTCAAATTTCTAGTAATAGTAATAAATTGAGAATGTGAAAATCAAATTTTTTCATAAAGTTTCTCGATACAGTCTCAAGAAATCAAAAAACCATGATTTTTGCTGTTTCTTTATGAAAAGTAAACCAAGTTAATATGTTCTGTACATTGGTCGGTGTGCATTGCGAGGCTAAGCCGCTCGGTCAAGTATGTACGTACGCGAAATGTCCTCTACAAGACAGTGTCGAGGTCCTTTCTATATTGATTTTCTCTTTTGTTTAGTGAAGCATCACCAAGTTGTGCTCCCATGAATAAGTGATGAATTGGCGGACTTTTGGGGGCAGCGCCGCCATATTGGGTGCAAACCACCCACACGGATTGACCCTTCGTGAGCTCTTAATTGTGCTTTATGGCAGACAAGAGAGAAGGGAATGGTTACGTGTTGTGTTACTCTCTGTTTTTGTTAGGAAAAAAACTGCGTTTTTTTACGCTGAAGGGCGGTACTCAGAATGGTAGGCGTGAGGGCTATACGTATTTCTCCTAGAACTGTCACCTTTTCAGAAAGAAAAGCTCCGAATCATCATTTTCACGTCAAAATATGAATGATATCTCATTCATAGAGAAGGAGTACATATATCCTATCCACTAGAATAATGAAATTTTTATCTAACTAAAAAAAAGTCATCAAAACGAATCAATAATGAACCAGAATAATCGATGTGTATAAAAGATGTAAAGTCATTTCGCAACGAGAGAGATCGAAAACGATGTGAGGGTGATTATTTATGAACAATTCCTTTCTCCACTGCATGTTTTAATGATGCAACCTCTTCTCGCAGATGCTCAACTTCCTTCGTGATATCCGAATTCATCTGAAACAACGAATTGACACTCAGCTACACTGAATTCTCACCTTTCCACTGTTACAACGCTCACAGTATAAATTTGCATTATTCATGATAAACTCGTTTGTGTCCTTCATTGTTTTCAGCTGAAAACTCTTATGTCAGTTCGGAGTTAATACGAAAAAGTGTACTGAATCGTTTTTATTATGAATCATTTTTTCATTTATCTTTGTCGACACCTCAAATTTTAGGCTTAGGTAAGGTTCAAAGCACTAGTTAGGTACGATGATAAGATTTGATCAAAGTTTAAACTTGATTATCACAAAAAATTTTTTCACCTTGTAAGCCCTCCTTGAGGAAATGATTCTTAATAGAAACGATTCAGTACACTTTTTCGTATTAAGTGTCAGTTCGGTTATTCAAAAGTCTGATTTTTTAAGACTATGTTAGGTTATCGGTAAAGCCTTGATATTTCAACAAGTTTTGTTCTAATAATCATTAAAATTCAATTTGTGGGCAAGAGTAGGAGAGAAGTTTTGAACTTTTTTTTAGTTTATCACTCACTATGACATGAAAGTTTATCTTCAGATCTAATTATGAGAACAAAAAATATCATCCCTTACCCAACAACCTGATACAACTCACCTGCTCGGCGAGCTCAATTCTTTCCTCCGTCAACTTCTTGACAGATTCTGCCACGGCCTTCCGGTACAGCTGTTGTTCTTCCTTCTGATGACGTTCATTTATCTCAGTTCTCTTCAACTTCCCTTCCAATTCTTTGATTCTACGACGGAGAATCTCTTCGCGTTCTTGACTCTCCTAGAATTCTCGTTATTACCGGTTGATCACCTGTGAAAACCTTCAACAACGCAGAATGACTCTGTGCATTCAACAATCGTAAAGCCGTCAAGTCTTTTGAGGAAATCTGAAGTGACAAAACTGATAAATCACACTTTTTCTGTACCTCGAAGTCTACGATTCCAGAATCGCTTGGCGATGGGGGCACATGATGGGTTGAGAGACGTCCGGTTCTCTGAAAACAACAAAAATCAGATTTTTCTCGAACAAATTTGAGATCTCCAAGTTGGATAAGATTTTTAGAACTAAACAATCTTGTCTCAAAAAAATGTGCACCGATTTTCAACAACAATAATGAACATAATCAATCAATATTGAAAGGGAAAGGTTGGAGGAATACATCCATATGTCTATATACTTGACATCAATCAGTAGATAAATAACTGCTTTTTGATATCAATCAGTAGATAAATAACTGTTTTTTTTCCATCAGAGATCAAGTTACTTCTCACGTGAAATTCGAACTCTCTGTACTCTTTTTTTGCAGAACATTTTTTTCAAACTAGTATGCAAAATTATAACCTGATCTAGTGGAGATCTTTGCTGAGCAGGACTCTTCGTGCTGAAGTCGCTGGAATCAGATGAAGTCAATGGATTTTCTCTTGATTCTAAAGTAATTCATTTCACTCGAGTCAATTTTTATTTCTTACCCCTACTTTCTGGTTTCACTTTTTTCCATGGCGATTCAGTCGATCTGAAAAAATGGTAACTATGATTTTGATAATTTTACGTTGATGGAGACGACAAAAATCGATAAGGAATGGGCTTGATCACGTCTTGCTCCTGAAAGTTCTCACTCTAAAATTTCAAAAAATGAGAAACTAACTTTTTCACAGAGTTGAAGAGCCGAAGTGAAGTTCAATGGACGCTTCTCATCAATTCCTGTATCTGAAACAAAGCCATCTTAAAAAAAAGAAGTCGAACACGTTATCAAAAATCGGTTCAGAGAGGCTGAAATTTGGAAAGTACAGCGAGGCTCTGATGGAACCGATTGAGTAGTAGCTGACATTTTTTAGTTGATGTTTTTCGAGTTTTTTTCACATGTGAAAAAAGCGCACTGTATTCTTAATTTTTTTTTCACGTGAGAAGTAGCATATCTCTTTACCGAACAACAGAGAGTTAACAGCTTCGGTGAAGGCGTTTGGTATGACGTCATTTGCTGATTGTGTTGAATGAAGTACTCTCGGACTCTGAGGAATGGCGAGAGAACGTCGTTCGAGGCTATTGCTAAATATCTTATTTTCCGACACTTCTATTGTTCTCTCACGTGTAGCTCGGAGGCGGAGCACTTTGATCTCTGTTTCTACCACTCGTGAGGTTCAACTTTCCTTGCCAGGTTTGGAGGCGGGTGGAAGGTGTTCCTGAAACTTCACATAACTATTTTTGTTTGTTCTATGACTGGCGTTTCAACTGACTGAGTGTGAATTTTAATATACGGTTTGCCTCCGAGAAAAACTTTCATCTGAATTAATCGAATTTCAACGGGTGAAAAAATATGATATTTCCAAATTCAAGCTTCAACTCACGCAGAATTTGATTCGATGTCTGATCTGAAATGAGCGATCGTCTGCTCATTGCAAAACTCCACGATACTGGTTTTGCCTTCTCCTGAAACTTCATTCAACTTCAGTATCATAGTGACAACACCTTCATCGGTGGTTCAACTAGTGTCGGAACCACGGCATGTACTGTTTTCTCAATGCTTTCCGTCATCATTTTGGGAATCGGGGCAATCGCAACACTTTTCTCAGTTCTTTCTCGACAGCTGAAACGTGAAAATAAATCATTGTTGCAAACCAGACGTGAGAGCAAAGTTCCTGGTTCACACGTTGTTGTGTAATGCAAGCGACTGCAAAGACTTCAAACTCAAAATTTTCAAAGGGAAAAGTTTAAATTAAAAAATATCTTATGAAACGTCTTCTAGTTGATGTCTTTTTGATCGAATAAAAAAACGACGACCAAATCATTCCTGATTGAATTCTTACTAATTATTATTTCTCATTTTAGCAAAAAGAAGCAAATGTTCATTATTTAGAAAATGAAAAAATGATAACATGAACAAGAATATTCTTTCTGTAATTTCAAGAATATTCTTTCTGTAATTTCAATACATTTATCATTGAACGAGTTTTTTTGGAGAAATTTAATTACAATAACTCACTAAGACTTCTTTTCAACTTTTGTTTCGGCGAGACACTCACTGACGTTCCTTCCTCTCTTCACGAACAGCTTCTGGGTGGTGATTTTCGGTGTCTTGCTTTTTCTGAACACACACAAGTGCAAAGAAGTGATTTTTTAGCTGAAACTGATACCTCAAGGGGGGGGGGGGGCACAGTTACACATTCCTCAAAACATATGACAAGCGGTATAAAAACGACATGTCTGATGAAATATGTGAGGAGATCCAAGGCAATAAAACATCTCGAGGGATCTCACTTGTTTACACAGAAAAAACATGAAAACGGTTGTTGGTAAGAACATTGAAAGCAGTTGTTCATTTTAAATAAGCATGACATTACTCACTTTTCCGATGACAACTTGGTTGCGCCAGAAGTTTCATTTTGACTGTTGTCGGTATTTCTGAATAAATAAAATTTGTTTGATTTGTGTTATACGTGAATTGAATCATATGTGAGAACGTTCAGAAGTTCGTTCAAGACGCGAATAGATGTTTAAATGCCCCAAAAGAACGATTTAAGTAGATTTTGTTTGAAGTGAATGCTCTCAATAACATCATTTATCTACAAATTAAAATCAATGTTTGAAACAAAAACGAACTTAGCCCTAAAAATAGCAAGTTGATTCCGAAGAGACTGCATGGTGGAGTTGACTGAGAAGGTAGACTGGAAAAGTTAGCAGTGGACAGCTGTGGAGCCATCAAAAGATGCCACGCAAACTGCATCACAACTTCCAGCCCCTCAACTGTTTGCAACTTGAAAAATGGCCTCTGCAACCAATCAAAACAAAATGAGGTAACGATTTGAGATTTATTGGGTCTCGATACGAGCCATTAAGTGTGCTTATGGGTCTGGTGGAATACAAAAAAACTGAAAGATTATTTGTCTGATTGTGGTTCTCGCGGCTTGGCTTGAGAATGAAACACAGAACATAGGCAAGTTGAGAGAAGAACCTAGAAAGTAATTTTCAGTTTGTAGTTTTCTGGCTTATTCTAAAGAAAATCCCATGCTTTCAAACAGTTTCATTCAAGGCCAGTTTTCGCCAATTCAATAAATAATAAGTCATCATGGAAAACATGTACATATACAGTAGCGACAGAAAGTTTTTGGACGATATAATTTTTTGACATATCTTAACGCTGGGTTATCGGATTAGTCTTAAAGTTGCACAGATATCAGAAAAACCATTTTTCACATTGTGAAAGAATATCGGGGTGATAGGTAGTGTTCTATCAGAAAATTTGTGATTTTCTCAAGTTCACTCAAAATTGACTTTTTACACATCACATTTATTTCTCGTTTTTTTCTTTCATCACGCATTTACCTGTTTTCAAGTGCATAATTCTGGAAATTCCAATTTTTAAAAACGTAAAAATGAGGGAACTAATCAAATCGGTGATCATTCGGGGTCACCGAATGAGATTTGAGCGGTCACATTTGACTGAACAGTCCTGGAAGAAGATATCAACTCCGTATGGGGTCATTCTTGCTCTAGAATATCTGGATCCTTTTGAAAATTCATAAACAAAACTGTTTTCATTTTGTCGACTCTATTTGAGATCACCTAGACATGGTTAAAGACCATACGTCTTTGATCTCGTAGGCGACCTTTTTGAGAATCCTCAAGCTGGGGTCAGTTTTTAGGTCATAAAACAGAAACGGTTTGACTTAGAGGTCTAATTTTTCATAGAAACATTTTTTATAATTCAAAAAATCATTTTGATATTAGGTTGTGTATAAATCATAGTTCAGAAAATACTACAAGAAGACCGAAAATAAATTTGCAAAGGTTCCGGTATCCAGATTTCAACTATCGGTATTCATGGATGATTTCGGTGCTTCAAGTAACTCTTTTTCGCTCTGACACGTTCTATCACGTGTTTTTGAGTGATTGAAAGCATGAAAAACTCCGATTCACCAACTTCGACAACTTAGACCACTTTTTTAGAAGGCCATGAAACTGCTCCGGATTCACACCAATTCCACTGTCTAGTACTTTCCGATTTCTTATTAGTGGATGTCCTCACATGATAGTGAAAAAAATATGCAAACAATAATGTGCTCAGAGAAAATTAGACCTCGAAGTCGAACCGTTTCTGTTTTATGACCTGAAAACTGACCCAGCTTGAGGATTCTCAAAAAGGTCGCCTACGAGATCGAAGACATACATGGTCTTTAACCATGTCTAGGTAATCTCAAATAGAGTCGACAAAATGAAAAAGTTCTGTTCATGAGTTTCCAAGTGGATCCAGCTATTCTAGACCAAGAATGACCCCATACGGAGTTGATATCTTCTTCCAGGACTGTTCAGTCAAATGTGACCTCTCAAATCTCATCCGGTGACTCAGGATGATCACTGATTGGGTTGATTCCCTCATTTTTACGTTTTCAAAAGTTGGAATTTCCAGAATTATGCGCCTAAAAACAGGTAAATGCGTGATGAAAGAAAAAAACGATAAATAGATGTGATGTGTAAAAAGTCAATTTTGAGTGAACTTGAGAAAATCACAATTTTTCTGATAGAACACTACCTATCACCCCGATATTCTTTCACAATGTGAAAAACGGTTTTTCTGATATCTGTGCAACTTTAAGACTAATCCGATAACCCAGTGTTAGGATATGTCGAAAAATGATATCGTCCAAAAACTTTCTGTCGCTACTGTAGGTATGTACATGTACATATGTATATTGGTGGTATTCAAGAACGGACAATGCTTAGGCATTTTTCTGATCTTTTTACTTATTATCTCTTGGAGACAAATATAGTTCTTGATACTGTCGTTGCGATATTAACTAAAGAGCTTATTGAAACAATTTTCCGTAAATAGAATTTTGAGTTTTTACGAGTTTTTTGAAAAGAACAACCACGTTTCTCTTGTTTTCACCGTTTTGTGATAGATTGCTGTTCTACTTTTGTGGTATGATTGGAAATCTATTTTTTACTCCAGCTGTATTCCTTATTTGTCGCACAATGATCGAATTCTATTTTTTAAAAAAACCAGTATTCCAGCTCAATTGAGATTCGAACTTGTTTTTGTCTTTTATTCTTAACTTCAAACCCTCAAAGAATAACAAAAATCTTCCGGTAGTTTTCGAACTCTGAGCTACAGCATATGAAAAGCACATTACACAATTTTTTGTTCCCAAGAAAGAGGTTGTTAACAAGCGATTTATTCTCACTTTTAGTTCACACAAAGTTTAATTATCGTCGTAAAAATTGGTCCAGGTGTGGGAAAAGCTCTCTGTTCTTTCTGATCGTTGCCAGGCGGGCTTCCTTCGAATACGAATTCAACCAGAAGGTATCAACTTCCTTCCCGTTCTACAAATTTGAAAGTCATCAGGAATACATTAAGAGAACGAGAAAGTGAGAAAAGAAAAAAAAGAGAAAGATAAAGAGAAATTATGACGAACCTTCATGACAATCTTGCCTCTTGGCTCGACCTCATATCCCTTGCACTTGACAAGCAGCTCATAGGATGCTTTCGATATTTGGATTCTCATCGCTGAACTTGCGGTTGTTCAACTCATCAAGATCAATCACTCACGTTCTCCCTTACTCTCCATAGCATTGGCGATGACCACAGTATCTCCAAAGAGACAGAAGCGAGGCATCTTGATTCCAACCACTCCAGTTACGGCAGGTCCAGAATGAATTCCAATTCTCAGTCTCAGACGCTCTTCTGGACAGTGAGGCACGACGAAGGTCTTAATCGACTTTTTTCACGTCGACTGCTGAAACATACCTTAATGCTTTCCAAGAGCTCCAAACTTGCTCCAGCAACTTCTCCAACGTGGATGTATCCATTGGTTTCTGGCAGTCCGGAAACGAACATGTAAGCGTCTCCAATAGTCTCGACCTTGTAGCAGTCGAACTTGTCGATGATCATGTCGAAAGTTGTGTAGAGATCGTTGAGCATCTCCACTATCTATATATTTTCATGAGGGGGAGATTCACAAGAGTTGTTATTTCTGTTATAAATATGACGAATTTCGTATTGTTCTTCTCTTACCAAATTGATTTTTTTTCGTATTGGAGCTACTGACTCATTCTTTATTCATTTTTCTTCCGAATTGTATAATCTTTCATACTATTATTTACCTGTAGAGGAGTGCTCTTGCTGCTTAAAGCGGTGAATCCAACGATATCCGAGAAATAAATCGTCACAGAGTCGTAGGACTCAGCTTTGACCGGTTTTCCGTACTTCAAGCTTGCTGCGACAGTTCTGAGATTTTATTTCATCGATTTTATCTACCAAACATACTTTGGCAGCAATTGGAGGAGGAGATTCTCATTCCTTTCTTTTTCTTCTTCCAGGTCAGCAACGCGTTCGTTGATCATGTCTTCCAGACTGAACTTGTAGCGATCCAAAATCTTAGAGATGTTGTCAGCGATGTTTCCTTTCCTGAAGGAAATTTCATAGTTGATTCAATCATTATATTCACAATCCATACGACAGCGACTTGATCATGCCGATGACTTTCTTGATTGACGGACGTTCAAGCGGGTTTTCACTCCAGCAGCTAAAAAAAATGTTTTGATTTTCACAATTTTTAAAACCTTTCAACGGTTTGGAGCAAAACTTTGGGGGCTTTTGATATGAGATGGAGATCTGGGCGGAAGTAGGTTTCACCGGACGGGTATTTAATTTGAGCGACGATTTCTGAATTTTTTTTATTCTGATGAAAAGTTTTATTCTTCCCTGATGAATCGATGAAATCATCTCCGTATGGTCCTTCTCTGCCGTAGATTTCGTAAAGAACAATGGCCAGAGAATAAATGTCAGCTCTTGCAAGTTCTATCTTGCTCAGGTCGCTTTTCACGCAGAATCTACGAATCAATTCTGGAGCTGACCAGAGCATTTCTGAATTTCTATTCAAACGGTGACTATTCATTGTATTTTTTCGCTGTTTTCCTGGAACCTGTCCAAGAGCAACTGTGCTTTTCGTACTTTATGATTGCTGTCATTTTGAAAAAAAAACGTGTTTTGAGTCGCTATTTGTACCAAGATTAACGATTTTTTTCTTTATAATTGTGCAATCTCACCCTTTGGCTTTGGCTCCGGTTCATCTTGTCTCATCTGCTCCATCCCAAAGTTGCTCAGCTTCACCCTCCAGTAAGAATCAACAACACAGTTTGTACTTTTCAGATTTCCATGGTATCCAATCTTCGACTCGTTATGGAGATATTTGAGACCATTGACGATGTTTCCTATGAAAGAGACGGTGAACATGCGATCCAAGTTGATGTCTGTGTTTCTGAGAATGTCCTGGAAAAACTCATGTGTAATATGATTACATCAAAAAATGCTCACATTGAGACAACTTCTTGCTCCAAATTCATGAATAGTGAAAATCATGTCATTTTCGTTGATCAAACCAAAGAATCTGTTAAGATTCTCATCTTGCCCGAGCATTAGCTGGAAATTTGTCATTGTTGAATGAAATTTTGAAAAATTACATTGTCTACTTCCTCTCTGACAGCACGGGTGAGTTCCAACGACGTCTTATTGATTTTTCTGACAGTTACCAAACTAGTATCAAACTTAGCCAAGTGCCAGTCCTCGATCTCCTGCCATTCGTTGTTCCGGGAAGGTGGAAGCTGAAACTCGAGTGAGAAGTGGTAAATTATCAGAAAACAATTCTGTTTTTTGTTTACAGTGTCTCGAGATGACCCGCGCTGTATTTTTGGAAATCTTTCAATTCGATAGAACGATTTCTGGTGATGTCTTGTGTACGTGGATGTTCAGCTATATCCTTACTGACTAGTATCTAATTATAACTGAAAAGAGCACCATGACGTTTTGAACACTTCAATATGTAACTCAAATCCTTACCGGTGTCGGACTACGCTTGTTCTTGCGTCTTCTTTCGATGACTCTTCGAATTCCTCGCTCATAGAACTGCATAGTTCCGATCTCGTCCATGTTGCCACCGGTAAACGACTGAATAAGTTTTTCCATACATTTTTCGCAGACCTATGTAGCCTACTTTCAAACTCATTGCACTCTGCATCATGCTGCCAGCACGGCTTGATCCGTAATTGCTGATGTTGTGAAGCATGACTTCGCCACGGTTGACCAGAAAGTACCCCGACTCAAGACGACGTTCGTAGTTAGAACGTCTGAGATATCATGTTATTCTGACAGGATGTATGTAGAACCTCTTGTAATTCCATGTGAGTCCAATGAAGACGAGCAACGCGACCAAACCGGAGACGAGTAGTAGCATTTGGACGCTCGAGAGCTTGTCTGGAACCCGAAAAATGTTACTTGTAAAATTGGCGATATGGTAATTTTTCAAAATATAAACGTTGTTTTAACAAATGATTAATTTTTTCAAGTCTGTTCATAGGAAAAAATCACAAAATATGAATTCTTGTGTAATATTGCTAATTATGATATTCCTACCATTTTCAAAAATTCGAAAATAGCACCTTTGAAACTGGAGCACAGCTCGTTGTCGAATCCACATTCTGGCACACACATTGGCAGTTTTCCATTAATGACACCAATTTCTGTTAGATTTTCCCATTTGTAAGCCTGTAGGTAAAAACTTCATCATAATTTTCTAGTATTCAGCCATACATATCCGCCTTGGGCATCTGGAACCACAAACACGGCCACAGTTCCCCACTGGAACATGTGCAAGCCGTTTGATACGTTCTGACCGATGAGGCCGACGTAATCACGTTGGGCGACACCAGAAAGAAAAAAAGATGTGGCATAGCCGAGGAGAGCTGCAAATTACCTTTTTCAGAAATTTACATCATTTTTCCCGAATAATTTTGTTAAAAAAACACTCTCAAGTTTTTATTTTCTTCATTTAATTTTCAGGCTTCAATTTTTGATCTATAAGAGTACTGTTTTTCATAGAATGAGTGGAATTCATTGATTTTCTCTAATTTCTCCAGAGGACTAAGACATAATTCGCATTCATTTTTGATTATTCAAAATATCTGAACTGTAGTTCGGAGCGTTGCAAAATTTTCCATAATTTTCCAGTGAATTTATTTTTTTTTCTTCATAAGAATGGCAATTTGTCAGATTCATGTTCAATTGCGTTTACTTTGAGATTTTCAGAATTTAAAGATTTAATGTGATAAAAATTAGGGAATAAAAGTGTGCTCCACTTCAGAATAATAAAATTATTGATTTCCCCAAGACGTACTTGTCAAATTCATTCTCTTCACCACCGATATGAATTCGGTTGCGTTTGCCAGAACTTCTGTACCCTTTGACAAAACTGCGTCGGAAATTATTCTCCCAGCGTTATATGCGTTGGGAATCGCAGGAGTCTCGGAAGACGTGTATCCCGTGGTCCACTGAAAAATTCTGTCGTACCGATGTGAGAATATCGCCTATTGTATGTATGATTTATAAGTTCAACATTGTATATCAAGTTCTTCTGTGTGTGTGTGTGTGTGTGTAACAATGAAACGTTCATCAGGTGTTGCAATAAATCAGTGGTTTTTATAAATGGGAAAATGAAAAAAAGATTTTGAACGAACAGATGGTTAAAGACAACATGGTGACTTCATCTTTCGAACAAGTCATTCCAAGTTTTTAGGAATCCAAGACGAAAGGATGCTTTATCAGAGACAAGATTCCGGAAGAGCCATCAGTTTTAATCGAGGTTTATCAGAGTTATTTTCATTATTTATCACAAAATTACTTCTAATATACGTACTATCATTCACTAAAGTAATGCAATCCAATTGGAATATGATTTACTGATGAACAGACTTAGGGTTTTTGGATAAAGCTAAATAGTATCAGAGGAAAGGATGAACCGTTGGATTCTGGCTAGTGCTTGTATCATCATGAATCATCTAAAGAGATTTGCGGAAATGGTGACTAAAACAATAGTATTTGCAACCAATCAATGATCAAAGCAACAGTCAATGAAGTTTCTGTTTTAAAAACTCGAGACTCAGAAATTCTAAATGAGCTCATTCTTTTGTAGACAGTGCACAGAGAATCATGGTGCTGTTGAAGAAGATCACTTGGAATACGTTTTTGTACGAAGATTTCAGAAAAAATTCGGCTCGAAACCTTCTCAAATTCGTCAGGTGTGATTGAAATCTTCAAAAATTCGAATAATTAATATAAACTTTTCCGGAAATTTTGGTATGAAGTCATCAAACAGAAGTCGGTGAAATAACTTCTTCCTGTATTTCGTTTAACATAAATTATGAACTTTTTCATTCACGACTTTATTGTAATTTCAGCAGGATAAACGTTCTTTATGAAACAACTGTAGGTTTTCGGAGTCAAACTATGGAAGAGTGAGAATAGTATCAGAGAAATGGATGAACCGTTTGGTTCGGAATAGTGCTTTGTATCAGAATGATTCATCTTTATGTGTTAACAGATATAATGACTAAGAGAAGAAAAAAATTGGAACCATTGATCAAAACAACAGTCAATGTTATTTTTATTGAAAATTAAGAGTCAAAAAATCTACATGAGCTCATTCTCTTGTAAACAGTCTTCTGAGAGTCTTGGGTCTTAGAATACAGTCTGGATAAAAGACTTCAGACAGAATGGTGCGAGAACTTCTTCTCTCATTTTTTGCAACATAAAAGATATGGAAGTTAACATTCACCGTTCTTTTGCAAATTCAGTGGAATGAAATGTCTTAATAAAAACAGTAAAGGGTTTTGTAGCGAAGCTATTAAAAATGAATGAGGATAATATCAGACAAATGGATGAAGCGTTGAATTCTGACTAGTGCTTGTATCATTATGAATCATCTAAAAAGATTTGCGGAAATGGTGACTAAAAAATAGTATTTGCAACCAATCAATGATCAAAGCAACAGTCAATGCAGTTTTTGTTAAAAAATCGAGACTCAGAATTTCTAAATGAGCTCATTCTTCTGTATACAATCCAGAGAGAATCTTGGTGCTGATGAAGAAGAACACTTGGAATACGTTTTTGTATAAAGATTTCAGACAGAAGTCGGATCGAAACTTTCTCAAATTCGTCAGGGGTGATTGAAATCTTCAAAAATTTGAATAATTAATACAAACTTTTTCGGAAATTTTGGTATGAAGTCATCAAACAGAAGTCGGTGAAATAACTTCTTCCTGTATTTCGTTCAACATAAATTATGAACTTTTTCATTCACGACTTTATTGTAATTTCAGCAGGATAAACGTTCTTTATGAAACAACTGTAGGTTTTCGGAGTCAAACTATGGAAAAGTGAGAATAGTATCAGAGAAATGGATGAACCGTTTGGTTCGGAATAGTGCTTTGTATCAGAATGATTCATCTTTATGTGTTAACAGATATAATGACTAAGAGAAGAAAAAAATTGGAACCATTGATCAAAACAACAGTCAATGTTATTTTTATTGAAAATTAAGAGTCAAAAAATCTACATGAGCTCATTCTCTTGTAAACAGTCTTCTGAGAGTCTTGGGTCTTAGAATACAGTCTGGATAAAAGACTTCAGACAGAATGGTGCGAGAACTTCTTCTCTCATTTTTTGCAACATAAAAGATATGAAAGTTAACATTCACCGTTATTTTGCAAATTCAGTGGAATGAAATGTCTTAATAAAAACAGTGAAGTGTTTTGTAGCGAAGCTATTAAAAATGAATGAGGATAATATCAGAAAAATGGATGAAGCGTTGAATTCTGACTAGTGCTTGTATCATTATGAATCATCAGAAAAAATTGCGGAAATAGTCACTAAGAAACAAAAATACTATTCTCAATTGTTTTTTTTTTGTTAAAAAATCTACGATTGATCTGAGAGCTAGATATCCTGACTGAGGTCATTCTCCTGTAAACAGTCCACAGAGAAGTTTGATGCTGGACTTTTAGAATACGTTTTGGATAAAGACTTTAGACACACATCCAAGATGAATGGATGGTTTTTTAGAGACAAAATTCTAAAAGAGCCATCAGGTGTATCAGAGTTGTTTCCATTATTTACTGCAAAAACCAGAGTTGTTTTCTTTATTTGATGCAAAAAACAGAGTTGTTTCCATTATTTAATGCAAGAATCAGAAAATTCTCACTCTTAATTTTCATTCTAAATACGTGCTACTAAAGTATTGCAGTCCAATTGTAATAAAAATTCAGACAAATGGATGAATCGTTTGATTCTGGCTGGTGCTTGCATCATTATGAATCATCAAAGAAGATTTGCGAAAAAAAGTATCTACAACCACTAATCAAAACAACTGTAATTCTGTTGAAAATCATTGATTGAAAACTTAGGAGTCAGAAGTTCTGATTGAGCTCATTAACTGGTGGACAGTTTTACTATTCGAGTCTCTAGGACTACAATTTAGATAGAAGCATCAGACAGAAGTAGGGACAGAAACTTTCAGAATTTTTCGAGAATAATTGAAAACTTCAGAAATTCAAATGGAGAACATAATTTTATCCTGAAATTTTGGTACTTTTGTTTCTGCGAGTAACTTATCTGTTGTTCTTCATTCATGATCATATTTGGAGATTTCAGTGAAATTGAGTTTATTCAAAAAAAATTTTTTTGCAAGAAAATACGAAAAGCTCATAAATAGCTGTGCACAAGGAGATGGAAAAAATGAGAGTTTGAGTTTTATATATTAGATTGTCGATTAGGTCCTTAAATTTTCTCGGGTGATTTTGAGTCCACGTCCTGGTTTTTCTCAACACAACCGCCTCCTTACCTCAGTGGATAGTTACTGTCGAATCTCCCCCTAGCTAGTCGTGTGAGGGAGTCTTCACTCAGTTACATTGATTAGTAATGGCAGCTTTTTTTCGCGGAGATTTCCACGTCCGTCATGTTTTCTTATTTCTTTACCTTCAACCAAAAAGGAGCCAGGGATAGTCTTCACCAGACGTACGGCAATGAATACGGACGCGCTACTCGATGCCGTGGAGGCTGACCCGTATGCGAGCATTTGTGAATTGATGCCCACATTTGGCCTTTCCAGACGTTTCCAAATTTATTTTCATGACAAAAAAGTGATGCTCTCCGTCCGGTCGTTCGTTCGTGGTACGGAGTATTGGGAGATATCAAAAGCTGGTACTACTATGAACAGTGAAGTCTATGTTCGTCAGTTATGAACTCTAAAAGCTCATTTCATTTTTACTCGCAAAACCAATGCACAAATCTATCTTCAACACGAAAGCGCTCAACACTACGTTAGTAAATTTACTAAGCCTGAGCTGCTCAATTACGGTTGGACTGTCTTACCCCACCCACCCTATAGTTTTGATCTATCCTCATCTGATTCTTATCTATTTTCTGGCTTCCAACGATATATAGATGGAAATTATTACGCTAATGAAGCCGAGGTCGAATCAGCACTCCGCAACTTCTTCCAATCACACGACGAGACCTGGTATCGCCATGGCATGCCGATGGCCAAAATACAATATCACCATTGTGCATTGATGATAATGCATGAAAATTAGTACGGAAAATTCGGATGCTTAATCGACAACCTAATACTTTGCATACTTGTTCAGTGGTAAATTTTCCAGCAGAATGGTTCGGACAATTGAGTGAATTCAGAAAAGAGAAAGAGTGGTTGTGGTATGAGAGTGGTATAAGAACAAACGTTTGATTTCATAAAAATATATTCATCTCTATGAGTCACACGAGATTGTCAGTATCATTAGATACAAAGAATCGATGAATTAAAAAAACCAAATTCTTCATTGTATGTAGTTGAAGAACATCTTCCAAAAGCTCATGCATGTATTTTTTTCCTCAGTTTCCTCAATTTTGCTCAAACCGATTTTTGCAAAAAAAAAAAACAGTGAGAATATATCTAACTGATATACAACATAAAAACAACTATCGAAAAAGATTTTGTAGAAGAGGAGCTTGCAGTCAAATGTATTCCAAGAATGTACTTCTACCTGTGACTCGAGAAGATATGAGGGAACAATTTCCCACGTACACTTTTTTTCATGGTGATTAATTTTGGAAAAGTACATGGGAAATGATATGAGGTCTAGGGTTGCTCGGCGGGAAAAAGGAAGTCTTTTTTTCTGGTTTTTGACTTTACAACTTTTAATATCTTCAGATGATACATGAAGATATAAAATATTGTCTTTTTAATTATTCGTGAGTTTTCACTGTGTTTTAAGTGTTTTGCTCCAACTTACCGGCTCACTGGCTCCAATTTGAGTGTCATTTCTATTACAAAACGGAGGGCATTGCTTGACACCAGTGTTAGTGGATATTCTTGTTTGAAACTTAACCCATTTCTCGTTATAATCTGTTAATTTTTGAATTGCTGTGTCAACTTGTGTAACCTTTCAGATAGTGTGGAATATCGCTGAAATATATACAAGATCTGTAATATTGACGAATCATTGTGGTAGGAACAACTCTGTCAAAATCCAAATAGGTCAGAGATCCTGAGATTTCAATATATTCTTTCTAATAAGTTCTTCCCCACTTCTCTTCTTGTCAAACTCATAGAAGAAATCAGAGTCATGCTCCACAGTCGAGACAAATACAAAAAAATGCTTTCCAGCTTGCAGAAGACCCATGGAGAACATGACGTCAAGAATCAGAAGCATCTCCGCTGGACTTGATATTACAACCAGGTAGACTGCAAAAATTCACGTTCGAGGTCTCACGGCGTTTTTTGATGCAACTTCCGGCGATGGGATGCGCGCGCGCGTGTTATCGTAGCGCCTTGCAGAGTACTTAGCCGTTAATCATTTTTAATAGCCATCTGAATCATCAGAATACCAACAGTGATTTCCAGGTGGTTGCCCTGTTATCATCAAAGAATCATTCCAATCAGACAAATTAACCATGATGAACATGTGTTATGACAGATTTCCAATTTATTTTTGGGGCATTTCAAAAGTCGAGTTATATTGAATTTGCGACGTAGTTGGTTTGTGATCTTGTTCATTTTGATTGATTACATCAATCATTGCGTTCATTAGAAGTTATGAAGCCCCCTCTTGCAGAAATTGAACCTATGGACTTGTTACTCACTTCTGGTTTTCAGATAAGATTCCAGAATTGTGTTGACGACAGTTTCGGATCCAGAATAAAGGCCGTAAAAAGGAGCGAAGCCACCTTTTTTGACATAATCCGTCTTAAATAGTTGGGGAATGAAGCCTCTCTTTCTCTCTCTTTCTCTTCTCTACCTCTTTTTTTCTTCTCATCTTTCCTTTTAAAACAAACAGTCAAATCCCAGCGTTAGATCAAAAGTCTCATAATGGTCAGTCACATGCTATCGTCATAAATTATAAAAGGCACATCGTCCAATTAGTATCTCCGAACTACTATCTCCCAGACCATAGAACGTACAACCCTTTCAAAACGTATTTCAATTTTTGAAAGTGACTGAATGATAACCGTACACATCAACGTTTCCAACTTTTCCGCACGTATAGTTCACAAACCGTAATTTCTTCTAAAGATAACGCATCGAGTAATTGAGAATGGTAAGAAAGGTCATTGGTGTCGTCAAAGAAATTGAGTACTGCAACGTTAGTCCAGCCGACGGAATTGCAAAGCTTCGCAAGAGCCGTGTATTTTGCACTGAAAACATGATAGTTTGCTTTCTGTAACATCAAGAAAGAAGACGGAGTTTTGTCACTGTTGAAATGACCACATTTCCCTTGTTTTTTGGTCCCTAGATATCTGTGTTCATTCAGAATTATCAAAAAATCGAGTAGTGCAACGTTTGTTCAGCCAACTGATTTGCAAAGCTTTACCAGAGCGGTGTATCATTATTTTTCACAAAATTTTGCGCTGAAAACATGGTGGTCCGCTTTCTTCAGCAACAGTGAAGTGGGCGGGGTCAGCCCACCTAAGAGACGATCATTTTTACATTTTCTGCTCTTTAGAGATTATATCTATGTCTATTTCCTTCGCTTCCTATACTATATTCTCGCTAATTTGATAAGAAATAGGTCAAAGTCAATGAGACTGATGGACTTGTACAGTAATATGAAATTGCAACAAAACACAGTAGAGTGTTTACTGTACTGGGCAAGGTGATGTCCCCAGGATTCACTATCATTTGATCACGTATGTAGTGAAAATAGATAGGAAAGTTTAAAGTTACTTCAAAAAACACACGCCATCAACAACTACACGTGAATCAACATGGGGGAGTTGAACAGTGATTACTATTGGTAAGACTCATGTGATTCTGTTAACAAGTACGACATGTTGCTTACCCTTGTGTTGATGAGAACGAAAGTGCTGTTGAAGATGGAATATTGGACTCGCCTACTGGGCTGGAGCATTGCTGAAGTTTCAGATGGAACAGAAAGACGGAAGTGATACCCGTACCGGTATGAGAACAATAGTGTGGTTTTTTGACGCAGTTATGTTTTCTTTCTGTTGTTTTCACTAGCAACAATTGCAATAGAAGTTGTTGTCATTGTGATCCTTTTCTGTATTTCTCGAAAAAACATAAATTTCAACATTTTCCTCCCCCTCAAAGAATTGCGTTCTGGAGATATTTTAATGTGATTCCGAAAACGAATAAATTAGTTCTCATAAAACTGTCTATTCTAACATGATCGCATTATTGAATCGATTTTGCTCGCGAGCAGCGTTCTGCAATCGTTCTCTCAAAACCAACGTCTATAATAGTGAAAATATCATAGGCCTGAGCCAAAGCAGAAACTTCGACACAATCTGATTCAAATCCAACTAGTCCAATGATGGGGTCGTCATTTTTGTTGTTCAGCAAAAGGTCCAAGGATGTTCTGAAAGTATGATGTTAAAATAATTGTTTTACGGTAACATTGAAATAGGGGTTTCTCCAAAGTACTGAAACAATATGGGTTTTTCATGACTCACGATGTGTAGTAGCCGGTGGGTTCTGAATCAGCAAATAATTTCTTGTCGAGTTTTCCTTCCACAGTCAGGTCGTAAAACTCGATTCTGGTATCGGAATTCTTGAAAGTTCCATTCGAATGAATCGCACCGCCATCGAGCAGTCCTGAATGAGTCACGTTTGTAATATTGGAGAAAAAGAAGAGAATTTTCTTACCAAAATAAAACGCCTGGGCGATGTAGGTATCCTTCTCGCAAGAGTACTTTTTGCTGATGACGTTGCAAGAATACCGTCCTAGGAAGGTGATCCTGGACGTGATGACAAAATGCACGACAAAAAGGAAGATCGTCGCTTTTGCAAGCATACTTCCGATAAAAGTAATCTCGCGCAATATTGTTCCCGCATGTTTCAATTTCCGGTGAGGCGTGACGTTTGAAAAATCCGATTTTTGCAAAAGATTCCGATAGAACTATATTTATTGTTGACATACATAGTATGATTAACATAGTAACACGTATGGCGGGACCGAATAGAATTCAACTCGCTCATTTTAAAGCGATAGGGGTGATGGAATAGTAATAGAGAAGCGGTTTTCCGAATTTAGAAACGCAGTCAATTTGGTGTTTTGGAAAGGTCAGTGGGTTAGTAGAAGCTATGAACAATATTTACAACTGAAGCAGAGTAATTTTGCTCATGAATGAAGTCCGCGGAGGATGTGGTTTGGGACGTTTCTCTTCAGAAGTGTGTTCTCTTTCTCCAGCTTGTTGACCTGTAATTGGAAAATACTCAAATAAACCACAAAAGCCGTTCTATATCGTTGCAGCGCGCACATGGTAAGAATCATTGTAATCAATCATCTCTGGTCCATCTTCAAAGATACCATTGATACTCACCGTGCTTTCCAATTCTGAGATTTTGTTCTTCAACCCATCAACTTCTTCTCTGACCGCGAACATCAGGTGAGTTTTGACCAGCTCCTGGAAAAGTGCAACGTTACCGTAGTATTTTTCTAGTTAAAAACCGGAAATATTTCAATTTCCGTTGGACTCACCATGGCTTGGTCTATTTTCAGATCGATCGCGGATGTTTGAGCGGGTGGAGGTGGGGTGACGGTGACACTGAAATATCCGTGGTCAATGACACGGACACTCTTGTAGTAGTTCTTGTCTTTCTTGTTAATGTTGTTATTGTTGTCGGCGAAGGGGTTGTGCTGTCTTAGCTGTTTGAACATGGTTAGCTCTGGACGGCGCCCGTGAGTCAGAATGAACGTTGAACTGACCGAGGAGGCAAAAAGGAGGCCTGTATGACAAAAAAGAAGGCTGCGTGGGAGGGGGGAGGGCGAACGAGCCACGGGAAGCACGTGCGAGAACAGGGCACGACGATATTGAAAGAGAGACAGAGACGTCGTTGACGATGGGAGGACGGTCTGCACCGTATACCCGCCGAATAGAGGGAGGACAACCCACTGATATAGTCCGAGAAGACCAGAGGATTTTGATTTGATGGGCCCAGTGAAATCCGTACAAATCACACCAAGTATCTTGTACTAATTCCAGTTCACACAGACCGAACAGAGAGACGTCTTCAACTAGTTTTTATTTTGAACGACTATTATGAAGATAGAAAGAGACAGCAAAAGCATAATAATTGATAGTCGAACGGCGTTTTACTGTACGTGTTCCCACAGATCCATTCATTTGATGTTCCCGCACATCTATTCCCACTGAAAGCATTGGCGCACTGTTGAGTGTGTGATGTACTGGATACACACGCCGCCCAGAGAAGATAGATTGTGTAGTTGAAAACGTGACCATAGAAGATATAAATAGCATCTCGCACCCATGGAATTTATTGTTTTTGACTGTCTTGGCGTCTATTCAAGATTGCGAACGACGAATCACACGTGAACAACTTCTTCACAACTGAACCAGATAGTCTTTGATCTATTTTCACTGTCGATCAGGTGCGTTCAAGAAGAGTTATGGTTTTTTTTCGAGGTGTTTGTATCATGAGATCAAACCATTTCGAGAACGTAAACAAGTAGTAATATTAGTTTGGCTGAACGAAAAATCCGAATTCGCTCGCGAAAAAGCTATTTTTGAAGCAAACTCTCTAATAAAATTTAATTGTACTTCTTGTGTTAGGATCATAGAACTAAAAAAATGCACTTTCTCAGTTTTGAAGAACAATGAGAAGATCGGTGCAGAAATGTCTGGATATATCTAGGGGCAAAATTGTCTCTACCGTACTTGACCCAGCTCATGTGGTATCATCAAACGGTGAGAAAAAGGAAAGAAATAGCAAACTCAATAGCTATTCATGAATTTACATGATAATTCTACCAGAATTCTTTCAAGTTTTCCATATTATTCACAAAGGTGAAGATCGATGTGGTGAATGATGTTTCCGCTTTTTGTAGCACACAGTAAGAGTTCGGGAATGTTTCAAGAAAGGAAATTCTTAAGTTGTAAGTGCACTATTAGTACACAGTACTGCTTAATGACGCATGAGGAATATAATCTTAATTCTTACATAATTGCGTGAACTTACCTTTTAGTCCGACGTGGCTCCGTATACGAAAGTGACTTTTCAATCTCATCCAGAATAGTTTTCTTATTCTGGGGACCTGGAGATTTGTTGGCAGCCGCTTTCTGAAAATGATCTCTCATTTAAATCTCTGATCGTGGTGTTTCAATTCCGTTTCGATATTGTTCTTTCTGCGGCATGTGACTCTGAGGCACGAATGATACTACACATTGGCGACATCGTAACTTTCTCATGAGACTGTTATTGATGCAATGATTTCTCAAATGGAGCAAAGTGTTCATACCTTGAGTGCCGGATATTGCGTCTTCGTCCCAGCCGGCGCTGTCTTCTGTGAAGGCGGTGGTGTTATCGGCTGGTTGTTTTGAATGTCCGACATGGATCTGACGTTTCTGTTGTCTGGTATGGGGATTGTCACCGGATTTGCTGAAAATAATTTAATTTCGGAGAGAGGATGAAAATGATGTGACTTGAAGAAAGTTTTATTGAATTCTGATTTTTTTCTCAACAATGACACTGTTCTATTAACAATGAGCACTTTTTCTCAGTGTTTTTCAATTGAAATATGATTTTTCCAAATATTGGGGAAATGCATTTTTTATGTGTTCTCAAAAAATGATTTTTTTCCAACTATACAATGCGATTTTTCATTGGATGATGATTAATCTGAACAAAAGAACTTTTTATACAGAAAGTGCAACATTTTCAATGGTTCTCCAATCAAATTTTTTATGCAGAGAAGAGTACTTTACCGTTGAGAATGCGAATTTTAATAAAATTCAGATTTTTTCCAATTGAAGGCACATTTATATAATGGAAGGGCCGGTTTTTTATACTTCTTTCCTTGATTTCTTCAATTCATTTTTCCCAGTTTTCTCTTATCAAAGACTTATCTCCAAAGAGATAGATTTTTATTGTTGTTCCCACACAGATTTAATTTTCAAAGAGCATTTTTCTAGACCCAGTACATTTTTTCTCGTGTTCTCGCCTCACATGATTTCCCAAGAACACTCGTTATTGGTAAATACACGTAATGGGAGGAAAACAAACGTTCTTCAAGTGACAAATTAAGCATTTGATAACAAACACAAACGGATGATGTGATGTGATGTGCTGCATGTCGAAAAGAGCAAATAAGGTTGGAGCTCGAGGTTGAGCATCATATTAATTCAGAACAACGCTCATTCCAAGTCAGGGGGATATGAAATTGGTTTAAAAAAATGATCAGAGACAGGACAAGAGATAGGATTCATTGCGAATCGAAAAATGACCGTGCATGACATTTTGAAATATAAAAAAACTTTGGGAGAAAATAGACAAAAACATGAATTTGTCTTATTTTTCCTACGTAAACTTATTGTCCGACGTTCTAATATGTCTAGAGCATCGAAAAACATGGAACATCTCACATATTTCCCTATTCGAGTGTGAAGATGGCAAAGTGAGGGCAATAACAAAATCCTAACAAAGTTCTCTCGCAAAAGTACTTGGAAGCCTCTTTATGCCGTTCTGGCATTCATTCATAGTTCAACTTGTTTTTTAGCGTCTTCCAACTAAGTCACTGCATGCGGATCCGTGGATGAAGATGAATTTGCTTCTCACAGACGGATTTTCGTGCAAAAACAACCAATACTATGACGATGATGCTAATTGGATGTTTTTTGTTTTGGGATTCAGATCCGCTTGTTCCACGTTTGTCCTTATCATATGATGTTCTGTGAGGTTCCTAATTATCGGGATCTTAATTTAATATTGCAACCAAAAATTTGATGGAAAACTGTTAAACGGATCGCAAACTTTTCATTATTTTTAAAACATAAATTTTAGAGAATGTTGTACGAGAGTGAACAATCTTCCAATTCAACTGATCATGAGCTGGAAATAATACCTATTTTTGGAAATTATTTTTCTTCAGAAAACATAATCTGTCATAAATAATATCATCGTTTTCAAATTATTTTTTATAGCTTTTAGCAGAAAAATGGTTCTTTTTCGGAACTGTACCTTTAGCTTCTGGGTGAAATTTTGTGATCAAAAAACAAACAAAAAGTATTTCTGTGGTTAACAACTAGGTAGTCATTTTTTAAATCATTTCAGTTTTCTTCTATAAGTTCAAGCATTTTTTTGAAACACTATTTTTCTGAACGTTGCTTTGACTCAGAAGAGGGAAAAGTAGCAGGAAAAAAAGACTAAGGCGTCTCTACCAAGAGGTCCCGTGGCAAAAACAAAGCCATATCTCTGATTCAAACCTTGTTGGGCCCATAGTGCAATGCAATTTTTCTCGACTCTTACCCGCGGGTGTTTGTAGTGCTGGCGGTTTTGTTGACCGAGTTACAAACTGATCGCGATTGTCGTAGTAATCATGACATTGCCATCTATCCCTCTTATACTTGCTCTCGAGTGGAACTATCTGAACGTGACATTCATTAGGTAAGTTCAACTCTGCGAACAACTGTTTCCGTTCACTTTGACTTTGTTCTTTGTCACTTCGAATGTGACTTTTTGCGATATCATGTGTTTCAAATTTCCAACTCCAATTAATCACAACAGAGAGAATGAGCGAAATTTCCAAAGTCTCTTTGTGACCTTCATTTTTCCACTTGTCTATGTCTATTGTTCTGTTTCTCATGTATCTCGAAGCTAAATGAAACTCACTGTACATCAAAAAGTGATTACTGATCATTTTCACGATTGTTAATGTTCGAAACATGACAAAAAAGTTTCAAGATTCTCGAACTTCACTCTACATGTATTAACTCAAACCTTGAATCGTGAAGCACTCATAATTTTCGCTATTGGAGACGGGGGTACTGACTGCGATACAGTAGGATTCTTACAGAGAAGATTTGGAGAAGACGATGGATTCAACAGAGCGTGTGGCTTCTGGGCCTGTCCTTTTGCTTGAGCTTCACGAAGAAGACGGAAATCTACCGATTTGCAGAAACGTCCACAGGTGGTTTCTGAAATTATGAAGTGAATATATTCTTGGAATTTGAGAAGTCTCTACGAGATAATAAGTGAAAGCCAAATTCCTAGTTCTCACTTTTCTGTTACAGAATCTAACTAGGTGTCAGGAGGTCTGCAAAAGTTTTGACCTACATATTCGTCTAGAGCTCATTTTTTTGAAACGCCTAGTTCAAACTGGGAATCAACAAAAAACTGCAGGAAGAAAAACAAGCGAGTAGCTGACTGGTTAAGATAAATAACTTGATCTGACACAATGATCTCTCGATGAAACTCAAGAGTAAACTGGAAAAGAGGTGGAGTGTGAGATGCAACAAGGCTACCGAACAAAACCACGAGACATCAAGTCTTTGCTTTCACAGAGATCGGTGCAGACAGCTCGTGCTCATGCACCGAGTCCACAAGTAAATAGATGGAAAGCAGGTCAAAGTGACTTCGAACAGTCTTGAGAGTCTTTGTGGTGTGTTTTGACGATGAGCAGGTCTGCGCAAACAGTCCCACGTGGGATGTTGAGTCAGAAAGAATGCAACCTAGTAATAGATTCAGAATACTAAATAACAATGCTTGTCCATAAATATTTGAAAAATTTCCCCCGTCATCAACCGGTAAACAAAAGGAAATGGAGAAACGTGGAGTATGACATTGTTACGGGAAGGTAAACTCGTTTTTCACTGTTCTATTTTGCTTCAGGCCGGCGACTTGGAACAGAAACAGTCGTATTGTGACATTCGACTGTCAGATTGGAGCTAATAAAGATGATAGAGAGCAATCGACTCTTATGACTACTCTTAGACGTCCTTTATCAGCGTCTGAACAGAATCAATAGTTTCTGAACTATGTACTATCATTTGTTTGACAATATGGTACATACAATATCAGTCTTGCAATCATGAGAAACTCTAACGTTGGAGGTAGAACATAAAAGTTACCGATGTTGAATGACTATACGTAACCTGATGATTGAATCTGAATAATGATCAGTTTGAGTATTTAGTAAAGTTGATCTGACAAAATCTCATGAAAACTATCTAAAAATCAGAGTAACAAAAAATAGATTATGTTGGATCGGAAATTTTCAGTTGACATCTTAAGTGAGAAAAAAGGTAACTTTGACTACATCATAGCAGAGAATGTAAAAAAAAATGGAAATACACCCCTACCGTCAGCAATATAAGTACCAGCAGGTAAATTATCATCAGAATCATCTGAACTCTGCTCGATCCATTGCTTTGAGACAACTGTGAACAGCCCAGAAGATTGTTTTCTCTTTTCTTCTCTCTTCTGAGTTATACATATGAACATAAACTTGAAAAATGAAAATCAACCTCTTCTGGGATAGTAGGTGGAGTTGCTTCTTGAGCTGCTCGGAGTGATTCTCCAAAAGATTTCGTTGAGTTTCTGAATTCTCACTGAATTTTAGTATCATTCAGAAGAACAAACGTGTGTCTCAAGCCGTTTCCTGACATGCCGATAGTCCGGTCTGTAAGAAAAGTCACTATTAAAAGAGGATTGTTGGCTAAGATGGATGACACAAAAACGATGAGATGGAGAGAGATACAGTGGTCATCTCTACTCGAGACTTCACACTCTCTTTCATCGCGAAAAGTTCAGTGAAAACTATCGAACAAATCTGTAGTTACAGTGTAATCAATGAATTTTGCCGTCTGTCTCTGATTCCGGTTTGAGACAGAAAGGTCGCGGTTGCGATTTGCAACCCCAGTCAATTTCACGCACATGTGGTAGGCTCCCCTTTGGGATTAAATAAACTATGAAAAGAACGACCATGAATGAGAAGAGAGACCAGTTGGATTTACTGTTCCTTCTGACGTCACTACCTCGTGGTTTTTTCCTGTTATTGCAGTTTTCTCACTTGAAAAACACTCTGAAAGATCAAAAAGTACACATTTACTAATCCTATTCATCGTTTTTCATTGCAATTAAAACATATGACAAGATTGAAAGCATGTTAAACAGTTTCTGAAACACTTCGTAACACGAAGGAAAGATAAGCAAGCAGTGCAGAAATGTCATTTTTTGAATGCAGATAATTTTAAAGAACAAGCCCTTCATTTGCTGATAATTGTACATTAGAATGTATTTCTAGCAGTTCTGAAAGAATGGTGGATTTTGTAAGCGATTAAACTTTGAATAAAGACTATCTTGTGCTCATATGATTCAAATTGAAAACAAACGCAAATGTAAACAGTCATAACAGTATCATAAGGCAGTTATCAGTTTTAGAAACAATCAGTTTTGTACATGAAAACTCTTGAAATCTCACAATTTAAAAATTTAAAATACAGTGAAGTTTGATTCCATTCGAGAACAACTTGTCATGAAATCATGTTGTCCGTAACTGACAGGTTGATGTCACATTTTTGATGGTCTCATATTCGGATAATCCTCTCTGTATTCAGAAAATAAGCAAATCCTTGATTTTGAAAATTTCACTTTCTTCTAAACTTTATTTTCCCGACTAATTTAGATTCTCAAACAACTTTTAAATGTTCAGAAAACAGGAAAGTGGATGTATCTACGTCAATTCTCAGATGGATTCCAGTACATCCCCTAACGACGTCAAGGAGAGGTTGCATAAGTTGTTGTTGATTGTTTATATCACGAATGATCATTTCCTTGTGAGTCGCAATAAATAACTCCCCTTGTGTGAGTCATTTTTCTAGATCAACTGGTGAAATACGTTTTATATTCGTGTTGACATGTGGTTGGGATTAATAATGGTCAGAACTGTTCATTCTGAATTTTAAGTCTGAAATTTATTTGTTATCCAGCATGTTCAGACAATTTTCCCTGGGTCGAATAATAAATCAAGCTTTTTCCCACATGTTCTGACAACTGTTGTTGAGAAATTCAGAGAACCATTTCTGATCGCATTAGTTTGTATAGATTTCACTAACGTCATTGTTTAGTATGACATTCATTAGTATCACTAAGCCGAGCGTAAACCTTTTGCCTATACTCTCGTGAACATAGTCTTAAATCAGTGTCTCTCTTTGTGATGAAAAGTCAGAAACATATAATCTTTCCCTTCCAGCACTTCTCAAACATTTCTCAGATTCAAGTCAAAGAACAAGTCCAGACTGGTAATCATTGAGACATTCTTTACAAGAATGTCATAATAGCAGCCAAATTGACGGCTTGCTGTACTGGGAATTTAGAATTAGCAAAGTTCTCTGATCTCTCCTGACTCATTCTTTCTAGCAGAATGAACGAGTCTACGTTTGTTCTTCAACAAGAATCTAAAGAAGATGGCATTCCGAATATGTAATGTTTTTTATGAATATGCTGGTTTGGGTTGTTCTTTGACTTTCTACATGAATGTTAGCTCCAGAAGCCAGACTAAACTCTCCTAACATTATTAGTCACCGGGAATTTTCTCACGGAAAAATTGATAATCACTTGTTTAGCCTTTTGGACAAGTTTTTCTTGGGTGAAAATATTTGTTCTCAAAGTATTCAGCGGATTACTTTATTTTGTCTTATAATTTCTCTTCCAGACTCAGAATGAGCTGGCAGACTGCCTTGTGGTACTTCATGAGTCTGATATCACTACCTCTGTATGTACTGGTTATTGTAACACTTATTCGCCAAAGGAGTCGTAACAACACGTTCAAGTCGACTTTCTACACTTTGGTTTTACAACATGTTCGTTTTTTTTTTGCATTGTCAATTTTTAAGTTGTGTTTTCAGGGATTTGCTGATGTCTCCAGCCAGATTTTCTATATGTTCGCTTTTCTTCTTAAAAAGTACGAACCGGTTCACTCTTTTCTGTTTGACAACCAGCAGTATCTTACTGCGTATGGTGAGGAAGTTTCTCAAGAAAAGATGCCGATAATATACTCAATTTCTCAGTTTACCTGTGTTTTCAAGATTTTCTTTTCAAAAAGTTGTTTTCAAAAATGAGTGTGCCACAGTTGAATTTACTGGCACGCAAATCCGCAGCATCACTGTACTGCTCAATCATACTTACTTGGATGTATTTTCAGCCTGCTACGTTTCCATCTATGTTTTCTTATTCACCCGCTGCTCCGGAATCATTTTGCTTTCACTTCAACGTTACTTCGTCGTTGTCAAATCCAGATCCACAATGACCACCGCCATTCATGATCTACCAACGTGGCTTGTGATCATCATCTACTGGACTATCCCGCTAATAATTAGCATTGCCGTTCTGAAAGATTTCGACATCTCTTTTGACTCCTTTGAAGATATGGAGTTAATGGCAGACAAGGGAATAATCAAGAAAAACACAACTGTGTCTCTCTGCGTTGTTACTGTGACAACTTTTGCTTGTGTGCTATCCTACGCTGCTATTTTTTCAACTATTCGTCAAATTTCCAAAGGATACGTCACTGCTTCTCTCAAGAGAGAAGTTTACCTCTCAACCCAGGTTCTATGCCTTCTGATCGCATTCTTATTCATCTTTTTCTATTTCGTTCTGGTCTTTTATTTTTCAACTACCCAAAACGTGAGTTTGCAGCGGATTAGATTGACATAGCACCCGGAAGCAATACAGAACTAAGTTTTTCTGTTTACAGATGGGTAGCATCTACGTAATGAGAGCGATATACCCTCTTGTCAGCGCCTTCCTGTCCTACATCAATTCTTTTACCATCATTTGGTTTAACAAGGAACTATCGACTCACGTTAGAAAGTCGATGATTTGCGCTGATAAGCCGGTGAGCTACATGTCAAAATGAAAAAAATCAATGATATTTTCAGGAAAACACCTCGAAGGTCAACAACAGCGGAAGAATCAGTGTCGTCGTCACTGTTCAATAGAAAAACGAGGATGGTTTAATTTTCTCCAGCTAGTGTCAGCCGGCTTTAACTTTTTCAAGTTATTATTCTTATTTCATTTCAACACTTTGTCTTACATTTTTAGGGATCCGGTACTGAACCCAAGATGTCGATTCTTTCGTATTTTGTTGAAAAAAAACTTGGCTGATTTTTTTGAGTTTTTATAAGTTATGTTGCTGTGAAAATTTCTGTGATTTTTTCTCAACTCAGAAAAAACTGTTTCTTGTGATTTTGTGACAGTTCTGAGAAACACATTCACCCACACATCGAAATTTTGCTTTCAAATAGTTTTGTAACCTTATTGTTACACATTCTGTGATTTTAGTAAACTCAGAAAAAACATTGTCGTAATATTGTGTTACAGTCTGATTCTGTTAGAACAAAACTTTCTACACACAAAAATATTCATTCTCTCTTGTTCCAGAGGTTGTATCTTCAGAATCATCTCATTAATCATCCACCAGTATTCATACCGTTTTTGAGTCAGTCTCAACAGGACTTTTCGTGCTCCACAGTTGCTGATTCGAAAGGTTCGAGCTTCGAACAATGGCGTGACACTCACGTCACTTGTTTCATTTTTTTCATTGACGCATCAAATTACACTTTTTGGGCTAGGAATGTGCAAATCAAGAAACGAGCGCTTGCAATTGCGATCTTCCAACCAACTTCACAAGTTTTTAGGCTACCCTGATCTCACCGCAATGGGTAAAAATAAGGCAACAAAAACCAACAATGACGAATGATTTTCAAAGAAAACAATTCTGTCCAGTTCCTTGCTATATTTTCCAATAGTCCTTCTCATTCGATACTAATCCAATTTCAATAAATCATTCATGAGAATTCATTTATCATGTGTATATGTATAATCGGGGAGTTTTCGTAGGGCCACTCAGGATTTTTTGACCCGTCTGTTTGTCATATGATCAAGAAACTAAAAAGTCACAACAGGAATCTACACAAAACATAATTTTGGCAAGACCAGACGCAAAGTTGTAATTGTAATATCACAGAAAAGCTTTGATAAAATGCCTAGAAACTGGCAAGGAGTGATATCAGTAAAGATTTCAGCTTGAGAGAGAAAAAATACAGGAAACGGACGTCTTATCACCCTTATCAAGCTGATATCCTCACTATTTTTGATCGGACCCTTTAGAAGATCTTCAAAATGCCTCGAGTGCTGATGACTATGTGCTGTCTCTGAGTTGTCGGTATAATTGCGGCTTTGCGATGAACGGAATTTCCTCATGCGATTGAGTTGTGTCCCGAACTGGCGTTGGAAATCTGTAACCATGAACTTTGTTTCCTCCCAATTCTTTTGTTTATTTTTTCGGACAACAAAGGAAATCAAATCCGGTGCACGCATACCCCAAATTGTGTTTGTTAATGCTGATTAAAGAATGATGTGCTTGAAATCAGAGAACGAACACTTTCGCGTCATCAGAATCTATTTCCGTACGAATAATATTTGGTTCACAAAGGTTCTGCGTCAGACGACAAGTATCTGACTAGAAACTCACCCCAAACATGAAGTCAGATTCTCAAAATCTTTTCCATACGTCAATAGAAAGTAAAATTAATTAGTCTCGTTAGGTATTTCGCAATCAGAAAAAGTCCTACTATTTGGGCCCATTCCCATGCACGGGCAACGTAGAGATACAGAAGGTGTGGGTTATTACGGTGCACCGAAGTTAAATTAAGGCGAGGATAAGTACATAATTAAACAAAAGGTAAAACCAAACCAAGCAAAAGATAACCTGGGACTCACTTTGTCGTACACCTTATTCAGGCGTGGTTTTTCATCATTTCTCAAACACTCTAGAACTTCCTGTATCATTATTTCTAGTTGTGGAGAGGATGGTCGTGCGTCAGGATTTGCGTCCCAGCATTCTGTCATCACGTCGTAACTAAATTTTTTTTGGTTTTTAATGACAAAGCTACGCGTTGAAGTCTTTAAAAAACAAACATTTTTCCAGCATTTTTTTTTTGAATTTCCTTCATTTTTTCATAAAGAAACGACTCACAGTGATTTCGGACAATAATTGGGGCAGGGCAACCTGACTCCTTCTCTGACCATGTTAGGAACTTCTCTTACATCGATGGCTCCGTACGGTGAATGTCCTCTTGTCATGAGCTCCCACAAGAGTACACCGTAGGACCAAACATCGCATGAGTATCCGTACTGAAAAAACAGTTATTATTCAATATTTTTTTTAGCACAGCTGGAAAGTGGGACAATATTTTTCCAGAATATGTGAATTAAAGTAAAAAATGTTTTCAACGTGTTCTTGAAGTATTTCCACAAGTTATACATCATGAAACTACCAAAAGCATTTTCTCCCTACGCTTGCTAACAATCCAAAATTTCCGATTCAACTTTCTCCGTCACTACCCAGATGTTTTTCAGTTCATCACAAGGAAAGATCATCAAAAATTAAAGTATCAACACAAACAATTCCATCCAAAATCTCCGGTGGCATCCATTTCAGTGGAAGAGATCGTTCTGAAGTTGCAACTGCATATTTCTTGGTTTCCGCGTCAACTTTGCAGCATAAGCCAAAGTCTGCAATCTGAACGTGGTCTTCCCCGTCCAACCTGTAAAACTTCATTCATACAAAAGTCTAAAAGAAATTTGAATCTTTGTTTGTTCATCTGAAAATAGTTTCAATCTCAGTGGAGTAAAAAGACCAACGCTTCTTTATAAGTTATATTAAACATGAATTTCAAAACCTCAACAAATGTTTTTCATAGTCATGAGCTATTTTTCGCTTAAGTTACGGTCCTGCTCATAAATTGTGTGCATTTGTTCACAGGATATGAATTTATTATGAAGAATAGATTTTGGAAACAGGGGAACGCAAATAAAAAAAAAGATTGTTGTTGTAATTTACATTCTTTCTTCTCAGTGAGGGCCGAAACGTTGGACTCAATAAATATTTTTGTGCTAAACCCGTGGTCACTGAGACGATCTGTCATTTACACGAATCTAACAAACGATGCACAATAACACCTTCCGCAACCTACAACTAATTCGAAACATTCTTTCTACCTCTCAAGTTACTATAGAAACTTTCCAAAGCTAAAGGTTCAAAGAGAATTCTACAAATAGGAATAGGTTTTGACAAAGTTACTCACGTGCAATTTCTCGCGGCCAGATCTCTATGAATGTAACCTTTGCTATGAATGTAGCTCAAACCACTCGCAATCTGTATGGCATAGCCAATAAGATCAGCCAACGTGATTCTCTGAACATTCACGTTGAGATTAATTCTGATATTGGTTCTTACATTCTGTTCGTTGTGAATATACGAATAAAGGTCTTTGTTGATCATTCGCTTGGTAATCATCACCGGAGTATTTTTGTAGCCACTGTGATCCAAAGCAATACCATAACATTTGAGGACGTGAGGGTGATTGAACTGCATCATCACTTTGGCTGAAAAAAACGGAACTTTGGAAAATTCAATGACCTTTTTACCGTGAGAAGGAACATGAAAAAACGGGATGATGTTTTTTCAAGTGGAAAAGCACCAAAATAAAATTATCAGACTTACCTTCAGAATAGAACTCGAAAACGTCTCCTCTGAGCCAGTACTTGCAAGCCACATCAATAGGTCCATTCCGAGAATGATAAACACCTTCGTAGACGTTTGAAAAGTTTCCTGTTCCCAGAAGTGTTGTCTTGTCTACTTTCAAATCGTTCAAGTCAATTTTCAAGTTGTCGTCGAAACTTCTGAACTTTTTCAGTTGATATTCTATCGCGATGGCCGTCTCATGTTCGAAATTTTGGAAAGAAGCCACTCTATTTTTTTACGCTTCGTTTTGATTGATTCCAATGGTTCAAAATGATTACCGATAAAATCTTTCTTCTCAGAATTTCGTAAAATCTTTGTTGATTTTGTTTTGAGTTAACCAAAACCTGCCTAAATTACTGTCAAATACAACATGGCTAGTTTCTGAATAGAATTGTTTCGAATACCCATGTGAAAACACCAAAACCAATATTTTCATTATGAATACAGTATCGAAATATTCTCTTTCTCGTGATCTGAATAATGAATTTACAGTTATTACTAGAAATTTGTTCGCTGTCCTGACATATGTATGTATGTTTTCCAAATGATTAATCGTAGCTCTTTTTGAGAAACCGTTCCTGGTAACTGACGCTTATGTATCTTTGACAAGAAACTAACTCATAGATACTCCTAGTATCTTCCGACTTGTGAGCCGATCTGAAACCACTTGAGAGCGTGTCCAGGGTATAGTTGTTGGGTTTTCCAACTGGGATTCTGGTGTTGCTGTGCATATCGGGCTGAAATTTCTTAATCTTCTGTAGGTAGTAAATTCGAGATCTTACAATTCGAGTTCTCATGAAGTACACAATTCCCGTGACAATGACTATCAGTAGGAGTACTGCGATCACTGCCACTGCTGCTTTCCATGTCTTCGAACTTAATTCAGTTTCTTCATTGCTAGTCGTAAGATTAAATAATCTGTACGCGACTGTTTCACACGTGGTATTTACACAAGATGACTTTTCTAAGTACGCAGTTTAAGTAGAGTTTGAAAAATATGGAAGTGAGAAACTTCACATTGTATGAATATTTCAATCTTCAATTTGAAGCTAACAGTATTTTTTTTCGACACTCGGCAAAATAAAAATAAAGAATTCCAGCATTGCATATGGTTGTCCTGATTGTGATAAAATAAGTGTGGAAACAAAGGACTTCTTTCAAATATAATTCTACGTTAGCTTCGAAACAAAATAAAATAAATCATGTTGGATTGATCAAAATAAAATTATCCAATTTCATTTTTAAAAAAAGAAACAAAATACCTTTTATGATGTTCTGGATCAGTCTGCATTGAACCGTCACTTGAAGTTATTCGTGTTTTTAGTTCATAGCTGGAAAAAAATTTGCCTGTTGTCTTATGACTATTTACTCACTGTTTGACGTCTCCAAGAGGTCCTCCAATTTCGACATCGTTGCAATTTGGATTGATTCTATCATGACCTCCAACTTCACATTGAATCCTGAAGTCAGAAAAATCTCATTACATTTCCCAGACGCTTGCAAAAAACCATGCCCTTGCTGTACTTCGATCTATATTATATTTACTCCCACAGGTCATAAAACATACTCGCTGTCATCGAGTTTGTTCAGGATGCATTTGACACCGCAAATGTTGATCTCCGGTTGCGGAATGTTGTTCATTTTTTTGCCGAAGAAGCTCATTCCGGTTCGGTTGGAGAACAAAATAGCCTTGAGGTTGGGTTAATCACTGTGAAAAAGTTAAGCAGACCTTGTTGACTTGAGGTGGGCACTTTCCCTTTGCGAACATAGAGCAGGCTTCTGAGGAGGAATGATCAGTGTATGCTGCGTTTTCTTCTGCACACCAGATGCAGTTCAAGGGGTCGTTCCATCCACCTGAAACAAAATCATGATGATCATCTTTCAGTGATTTGAACAAAAAGTCTCTAGAACCATATTCTTGCACTACAGCTGTGTTGAGAATTTTCGTGTCTACACGAAAAAATGGAAAACAACTCAAAACCCCTTTTTTAAATCACACTCTTTTGCATTTTTTTTCTAAAGAAAATAATTTTAACACTTTTCAGAGAATATTGATGAAAACATCACCTGCATCAAGCTGATCGCATCTCGTATACAAATCAGTACAAGTTGAGGTCGTACTTCCAACCTAAAACTCAAATTTTCCAACTCGACAATATCCTAACTCACTTCTAACCCCGAAACATATGAGAGCTTGGCTGGGGTGGTTTCGCGGCTTTTGGCAATTGACAAATGGCTGGCAGTCGAGATGTTCTTTTTCGTCAGAAATTCAGAAACGGCGTTTTTTGGGCGAACTCTATTCATGTGTGAAAAATCTCCGACTGTCCCAGTGATGTAGTAAGCGTCGTCATCGGGAACCAATGCATAAACTTCATCGAGACCAGTGTGTGGGATTCTGAAAGAAACATGATAAACATGATGGAAACGTGATCTCACTTCATGACCAGCTCTCCCTTGTACGTGTCGTAGTCCTCAAGCCATCCATACCGGTAGCTGGTTCCAATCGCTTCGTGGAGGTTGCAGTTAGATAGATTCTGCGTCTGAATGAAGAATTCAATAAAAAACTATTCAAATTCTTGAAAAATCGACAATTTGACAAAACTTACACTACCAAAAGTAGAACAAACAGAATCCGAAGAGCTCATGTGCGTGAAAACGTAACAGTACGGCTTCTCACCGAATTCTTCAATCTTTTTGGCGTATACGCAGCTCTGAACGATTGTTTATATAAAGATAAAGCTCAAAAAACCTCAGCGTTTGTGAATGAAGTCTGTTGACACAAATTCCACACATTGTTGAAGCGTTTTTCGATAGACGACATCTTGAACATACAGACGTTGTGCTGTAATTGTTGAACATTTGAGTTGAAGGTTAGCCAGTACCAGGGTTGCCGCAGATAACTTTTCCAGTACTAAGTTTGTGCACGACTTTCTTTTTTATCCAGGTGTTTGATGTACATAGTGTTTTTTATATGTCATTTTGATCTTTTTATAAAAAATCAAAAACTCACGCTAGAGTCATTTGCATTTTTCACTGCAACAGTGAGCTTGTCCGCGTCATCATCAAAGTATGCCGCTCGAACTTGCGTTTGCAAACTGTTGTCTGAGCCACATCCCACTAGAAGGCTCATGATTGAAGCGAGGTCACTTGTTTGATCGCTTGTGCACAGCCTGTGAGAACTTATAGGTAAAGAAGCTAGAGCATCTGCTTTACCTGATAATTTTTGTCACCGATATGGAATAAGTAGCCTTGTTCAAATTTGTATGAGGCTCATATTGCTGGATATCTGACACAACAAAGTAGACATAGTTGTTTCTGACAAATCCAAGAACGGCTCTGTGATTGAAGATGTAGCTGGCGTCTTCAGCTTTTGCTTGAGCGACGAGTTGTCTGAAAGGTGTTTTTGTGATTTTTTGAGTTTTAAAATATGATTTGTTGACTGAAGTTCCGAATCAACCTATAGTGATCGTCACTAGATCAAGGAGGTAGTTCCATCAAAAACCGTAACAGTGAAAAAATTAAACTGGGAGTTTTTTCAAACGTTTTACTTTGGGAAAAAATTTTTAATGACATCGTAGATGTGAAATGTTTATTTAGACAACCACAGATATCAAAAATCATGAATTTTTGAAACTCACCCATTATCATTCGCGTCGAGTCTCATGATCAGAGCTGTTTCTTTGTTGTCAGTTTTTACGTAACTGACACGAAGAAAGAGCTCGCCGGAACCAGTAGGAAAAGCCACAGCCGCGGAGTTCAGTCTAGAATTCATAATATCTTTCTGATGTGTAAAAACGAACTAAAATCTGAGAAAAACACGAACTTTACAAACTCTTCGTCTAATTTATCGAAGCCAACTGACGAACATGACTCTTTACCGGAAGAATAAGTACACAGCCTGAATTCATCTTATCCTTTTCTTCTAAAAAAAACAGAATTACTCACCCGCAGTCGATTTCGTCACAGTAAAAGACTTGCGACTTTGAGAAGACCTTCAGTTCATGGTACAAGTTTCTTTCTCGGGCAGGGAGATCAATTCTGCCTTCGACTAAAATATTCGATGTGACAATTGACAAAAGCAGAGTTTCTACCTTGTCCAGTCTCAGTAGTGATCAGAATCTGCTTTTTTGTTGCTACCGCGACGTAGTCATGATCATGAGCAACTGCGAGAACCTGAATTCCAAAAGTTTCGAAAATAAATTATGTGAATTTTCTGCTGAAAATTTGCTAAACACGTAAAGAAAAGTCTCAAAAACTCACTTGATATTTGGTGACTTCTTTCTTTAAAAAAATGTCGGCTGAAGAAATAGGGAGTAGTAGAAAAATTAACCAGAACAGCCGCATCCTAGTCACCGAGCATTTCGTGAAGTTACTCAGTTTTGAATCTAAATAAGGTGAATCAGGAGTTTTATGTGGAGAATGAGTCATTGAAAACCCTATGAGGAAAAAAAGAGCAAAGTCTAATGTGAAGATATAATTTTTTTAAAATGTGGAGTTATCACTATTCTCCGAGTTTCAGAATGTTGCAGTTTAAATCTTTTTCTCGTACAAAGTTACCAAACGCGTTCTGGTTGCATGTTTCCAGATTTCAAAAGATCTCATGACTTTAAAAAAGAAAAAAACGTTCGAATAAATTGTTTTATCACTTTCGCTGTAAGTAACTAGCAACAGAAAAAAGTACTGAGGGATTTACCATCAAGTAACACTTGCACAGAATTTCTCGCTTGAATGTTTCAGAGAACTGAACTCGAGAAAGTCTTCGTGAAACATTTCATCAAACGTTATAGATAAGGACTGATAAAGTTGAGAGCATATGATAGATGGAAAAATATTCGGCCTGCAACACATAGTTTTCTTGACTTTTTTGTGTGAAATCTGGATTCTTAAATTATTTGTCAGAAAAAAACTTTCGAGAATAAATATCGTGATGGTAATTTCAAAGGCAAAAAATCAGGTGACGTTCATTATTACACTCAAGTTGTCTGAAATGTAGTAGTGGTATTCTAAAATCTAGTTTGAGTTAAATCGCCGACACGGAAAAGAGACTAACGCAAACCATGGTATCGATTGATCAAACTGCTGCAGGCAGGAAAGAGAGGACACAGAGTGCAAGAGGAGGCGATGCTTGAATAAACTTCAAGCTGGTCGTTTTCACGCGATTAGAGTTCATTTCAAGACCACATGTGCTCGAGTATATGTGCCAGATAGTTTTGAAACCTTTTTGAACAAGAAAAAATTTTTGTTCAAGTTTTCAGAGCAAAATTCAGCAGAAATTGGAGTTATTGACAGAAAGAATAAAAGTGAGGAGAAAAATCGATAAGAAACAAATCGATTCTCTTGATAAATTGGTTTAATATCTTTTTAGTGATGAAAGTAAGAGAATTGCGGTTGACAATTGAAAAATACAATAATTTCTCCAAAAGTAGTTAATTTAATTTTTTGAATACCTGACATATCCCAAAAACAAAGTTGTTAACTTTGTTTTGATTTCACAACTGTGAAGAGAACGACACGAGAAATGAGATAAATGGTTTCATTTGGAAGCAATTATGACGAAATTGTTGTTTGAAGAGTTGTTCTGAAGTTTTTTTTCGAATTTTCTCAAAATGATACGGAAATGAAACAAATCAAAGTAAAAGAAATGTGAATTTAGAAACAACACGGACAAATGAAAAAAAAGTGAGAAAATTATTTTAATCATTTGATTTATGAGGTTTTTTTTTGTGAAATTAGATTATTTTTGTTTGAAACCTCACAATGAGTGGCGCGAAAATAATAAACGGATTAGAATTCGAGCAAGACAACAAAAAGGCAGAAAGAGCAAGAGCATTTTCCCTTGGTCTCCTAAATGTGAATGACTACTTTCTTTCCATACGTCTCTTCAGGCGTTTTTGGCCCTATGAAGTGTGCCGCCTGTTTCGAAATCACAACTCGTTCTCAAACGTGTACCATTCCGCAAAAACTTATCAAAGAAGAGCAAACATATTGAATTTCAAAAAAACGACGTTCATGTGAACAAGAAAGTGAATGTATGTGAACGTTTGGAACATGAATAACGTTTCGATTATTTTGTTTTCCAAAAAATCTGAACACATTGTCAGGTAGAATGCATATCAGGCCAAATGAAAATTATCAGAAATATAGATTGAAAACGCGCTGTTTCAAGTTAATAAAGTTTCAATTTTTATGTTTTTCAGAACTAGAAAAACCTATTGTAATAAACAGAAGTTTCATGAAACCTAAACCACTAAACGTTTAAGTGTAATTTCCAAATACAACGTTTGAAAATGGCGCAAAAAACGAAGAAGTGATTATTTCATGTCGGTATTCTTTTTAATGTATTCCAATTTTGACAGTACATATGTTTTTTAGGCAGCCTTTTAGCCGCGAAAAGGCACATAAATTATGAGAAGAACGCAATTTTCATTTTGATTGAAAAGCATAAGCTAAATGATTGAGAACCCAAACGGAAAGCTGAGAGATTCAGCGTTCGCATAATGAAGCAGGTTAGCGAACGAAAATGCTGCCGTTTATGTTTATATTCTGGGAAAATGATCATAACATTTGACACGTGATGCATTTGTGCAGATGATAAATTCATCAGTTCGATAATATTTCCAAGAGAACACTTTTGAAAAAAGAAGTTTGATAACAATGATGCAGAACTCTGGACGAACTGGTGTTGTTTTTAAATGAACTAAATTCTACAAAAGTAGCATGTTTTATTTAAAAAAATTCTCACTGTCTTGAAAAAAGCAGTCTTTAAAAAGTACCAAGCTTATATTACTTTTTTCTTTGTGATTAAATTCTACAATTCATGTGTAGAAACAAAAAAAATCAAACTTTCTTAGTGGAAAACCTAAAAAAAATCGCCAACAACCTTTCCCACTCCCTGAACATTTTGAAACACAAAGACCACATGTGGGAAAATAGATAGTTCAATCTTACTCGTCTCCCTCTAACATATGCCACCACGGACACATTCAATTGTTTATCATGGAGGCGCAAAAACGACGCATGGTGAGTGTCTCCGAAGATGGGTGGAGTGTGAGGAATGGTGACAGTTGAAGATGATATGCTGCTCCAGCTGCTCTTTCAAACCACCCGACTGCCTTCCATATGGGGAACGAGTACTGTCCTTCGAGCCATCAATTCTGTCCCTCGATATTTTGCAGATTCATTCTTTTATTTAATGTTTGAATTTCTTTTTGTAGTGGAAATGAGTCACCGAAAGCTGCAAGATTGACCTCGATATCATTCACGCAACATTCAAAATACAATTTTCACGAGTTTTGATTTTCTTCACTTCTTGTTTTTACCACAAAAAAAACTAACTTCTTCCATAAGTTCATCAATTTCTTAGTTTTTACTGCTCAAACCAACACGAAGTAGCAATTTCAATCTCTCTCTCTCTCTCATTCTCTCTCTCTCTCTCTCTCTCTCTCTCTCTCTCTCTCTCTCTTTTCTCTCTCTCTCTCTCTCTCTCTCTCTCTTTCTCTCTCTCTCTCTCTCTCTCTCTCTCTCTCTCTCTCTCTCTCTCTCTCTCTCTCCCTTTCTTACTGCTTAAGTTGACGTTCATTTCACTGTTCGCGAGTGTGATAACCATGCAAAACCCAAAACTTATTTTATAGATTACTGTAATGTCCTGACTAAACGCACGAGAATATGCGACTAAATTTCTTTGAATCATGAGGAAAGACGGAATGCAACAGTGATGTTTCCGGTGACATATGTTTGTCATATTTCAGAACTCGAAGGCCGCACAGACCACGGCGCACTCCACACCTCGTTCATCTTCATTAGATGATCGTTCCTCTTCTGACAATCAGTCTCAAATTCCGATTCGAATTTGAATCAAGGATAAACTTCGCTTTCATGGAGTCACGTTTTGAAAAGTTACTCTTTTAAGTCGTTGTCCTCCTCTTTCGAAATTTTACTGTTGACAAATATATTGTACAAGCAGAAAATCCTCGCTACGCTCAGAGCCCTTTTTTTCCCTCTTTCATTACAAAATCACATATTCAGACTTTTTAATTGAAAAAAGAAGTGGTTTTTAGAGGAAAGGTCCTTGCTATTCATTTCTCTCTCTTTTTCTCTCTCTCTCTCTCTCTCTCTCTCTCTCTCTCTCTCTCTCTCTCTCTCTCTCTCTCTCTCTCTCTCTCTCTCTCTCTCTCTCTGCTCTCTCTCTCTCTCTCTCTCTCTCTCTCTCTCTCTCTCTCACTCTCCCTCACTCTCTCTCATCACTTGCTTCACACTCCTTGTACAATTCAAACGCACCAAATACTAATGCAAGTGTTGCTAGAACTAATGCAACAATCTTCGAAGGTCCCAGTGATCACGCAAATAGCACTTACGTAAAACGTGCAGCGGTGACCGAGTGGTTAGAGCGTCTGATTTGTACTCGCTTAACGCGTTTTCAAATCCCGTCTACTACCCAGCCATTTGAATTAGTATATCTCAAGGAACAGTAATGATGTTGCAAAATTGTTCTCCACCACTTTCTGAAATTTTTGTAACGAACTGTCACATTTCCTGAACTCCTTGTATCTTCAACAGGAATCTCTGCTCCTTATTGAATTTTTTTCACAAATTCCTCAAACCTCGTAAGGGAAACAATATTCAGTTGGATTACATCAAATCAAAAAAACTTCTCACAATTTTTTTCAATTGTTAATTTTCAAAGATAGACCATATGTACAATGTTATATTTTATGGAAAAAACCTCATGATTCTCAAGAATCCCCGTTTTGTGTTCATTCTTTTGTTGTTTGCAAGTTTTTCAAGTAGTACAACTCATTTCAAACCCATTACCATCCATCTGTACAATATTCAACACGTGCAATGAACTTTAATGGGCGAAATCTTCGTTTGGCGACCCTACTCTATATGCTCATTCACATCTGCTGGTACATACATCTTCATTTTTCTTTCTTCCAATCTTCCAGCTCGATAAATTAGTCTTGTGGGTGTCAAGACGCAAAAAATCGCGCATAAAAGCAATCCAACCTCAGTACGGATCTATTCATCGAGACCATTTTTCAATGTAGTTGCTCATTTATCAAAATGTCTTGTGCGCAGCTTCCAGAGGGATTACCCTCCGCTCCGATTTTCTTCCTTTTTAGGCTCCACAATTCTACGTTGCCAGAATTTCACGACTCCCATAGGGTCAGCTTTGCTTTTCTAACATATGAATGGTCCTTGAAGTTTTCTTTGAACTTTTCCGATCGTTTTGAACAAATCGATTCCCTAACATCAAAGCATTATCATAGGTATTTAGTTTTTCTGTTGATCTCTATCTCTCTCTCTCTCTCTTTCTCTCTCTCTCTATCTCTCTCTCTCTCTCTCTTTTTCTCTCTCTCTCTCTCTCTCTCTCTCTCTCTCTCTCTCCCTCTCTATCTCTCTATCTCTCTATCTCTCTATCTCTCTCTCTCTCTCTCTCTCTCTCTCTCTCTCTCTCTCTCTCTCTCTCTCTCTCTTCTCTCTCTCTCTCTCTCTCTCTCTCTCTCTCTCTCTCCCTCTCTATTTCTCTATCTCTCTCTATCTCTCTCTCTCTCTCTCTCTCTCTCTCTCTCTCTCTCTCTCTCTCTCTCTCTCTCTTTCTCTCTCTCTCTATCTCTTTGAAAGAAGAAAAAGACCCCTCAGTCTCAGATTTTCAGCTGTTTTCTGCTAAACTATATCTTTTGGATTAGTTTACGATGGACACAGTTTATTTCTCATTTCTTCAGAAAACTGTTTTTTTTTCACCCCCGTCATGCAACATTGCAAAGTTTGGATATGTAATTTGCAGAGAGGTATGAAAAAGCGATAAAATTGAACAATAAACTGAAGAGAGTGAGAGAAAGACGGAGTTTTGATATGCTGCTGGAACTCATAGTGGTGTCCAAGTTGAAACGACTTTACATCGGTCTTCACTGGAACACCACAATGCCCACCATAATATTCTGCAACTGTTGGGTCGGAACTGAGTCGCAAATGGATCCCAGCAAGTGGATTTGTCTTCATTACTCGACTTTATTGCTGATTTTTAGCAACCAGCTGACACGATAACCCCTTGTTTCTTTCAGTTTGTCACTTGTTTTGTAATATTGCTTGGAGAGGTCCCACGAACTTTTATCTCCCTCTGTGTGAGTGATATCCGTCAAAAAGAAACTTTCACTCTGACACATCTCAATGATCTATATCAATCAATATTTTGTATCCAGGTATTACTATGATACCTGAAAAGCCAAGATACGTGAAATAAAGTCTGTACCCAAAAAAAGTAGGCCTACTAACACTGATTCCTATCTCTTAAAGAATTTCTCGTACCTTTTTACCATCTTTCATCTGCATTTGAAGAGGAAACACGGTCGGGTGTCAGAAAAACATGAAAAATGGGCATTTTGTTCCGATGAGATACAATCTATCTGTGGACGTACTTCGCGCACTAGTGAAATAATATTCGGTCCAATTACTTTAAATCGAACGATTTTTTAAGTAGAGTATCTTAATTGTTTTTGTTCTGCAAGAAAATGAATTTAGGTTGGTTTTCTTGAAGTAAAAAGAAGGCATTTTGGTTTCAATTAGACTAAATGACCTATAATGATAAGAAAAACCTCGGTAGTCAATCATTTTGATTCAGTTTAAACTCGTTTAGTTCATCCAAAATGATCAAATGAAAATCTATTCTCCGAAATTGAATTTTTTGTGTCTCAACGTTTTTTTCATTGACACATTCGAGTTCTGAATTTAATGTTTGTCAATAACATTGATACAAGACTTTCAAATTTTTGCATTCGATCATTTTTTATTGAAAAAATCTACGTTTTTCGAAGATTTCAAAATTTTTTCAACAATGTTAAATTGTTGAAACTTTTTTATCACAAAATTTATACCTTCAAAAACTCAACACTTTATTGGTAATATATTTCCGTTTCTTATCTCTTCTCACGTTTAAACCAATTTCTGTCTTATCACCTCTCGATATGTCAGCAGCTTCAAATTTCATTGGAATTGTTGTTATTCCAACTATAAGTCTTATAAAAAATCAAGTTGATAAATCATCACACATTACACCCAGTCCGTTCTCTCCGCTTCTCACTCGAACTGCCTCTCGTGTTTCCAACTTTTTTATATCATTTATCACCTCGTTTTTGACTCTTCGTTTGTTTCAAATGCAGATTCTAGTGAAACAATGTTCAAGAACCCGGAAAATCGCTCAAAATTTGTTTTATCGTAGTGCTATCATCTCTCAAGCTGCTAAATTTCAAAGACAAGTTTTCAAAAAAAAAACCACCATGATTTCTACACTACTAAATTTCACCGCTTATTTTTTGATTGTATCAGAAACAGTGACTGAATGAACGTTTTTTTTCCTGTCCTCGGCATTTGATAACCTATCTAACTTATCTGTACTTCTGTCTCTGAAAACGACAAGAACATCTTTCTGCAACATTCTCCATTCTATTGTTCCATTCAATGATACTCCTACCACAATTCTGCGAAATTAAGATGGATGGAGACAATATAACATCGCCATCTTCTTCGAACCACGCAACTATGGAGAATCGCCTACCAACTTTGTTAGTCCTTTATTTTCTTTTTCAGAAGTTTTTTTCTAAATTTCTTGTTCAGGAGTAGCATGTCATCCCCTCTGAACGTCAATACTTCTGCAAAAATGACAGCAAACTACAAAGTAGACCAATGGAACCGGAGGAATTACGACAGTGGTTTTCAAACTATGAATCACAGCGAGGTGAGAAGAACTTCCTGAAACATTATTCACGTATCTCTCAAGGCACCATCAATGATTTCTTCAATACATCCATCTTCCCATATGTCTGATTTATCGTCCATCGTCAATTGTGACCTTCTCACTGAACAGGTAAACCCGTGAACATCGAATAAAAATTTTATGGAACCATAACATTTGAGTCGCAATCAGTACAGCTGTCATTTTTTATCAAGCAATACTCGCATTACTCCGAGAATTATAACAAAAATGTTATTTAAAGCATATTTTATCACAGCAACGAATGAAATTCGATGGTATTGGACTCGGCGGTAGTGGAGAGACGATCTATGAGCACGCCATTCCGGAACTGATAGAACTCATCAGAGATAAAGATCAGGTACTCCTCAACAGATTTGATTTCTTTTTCTCTCCATTGTGTACGAAACTCGAGACGATAACAATTGCTTTGAGAAAGTATCAGCGTACTAGAAAATAAGTGTGGGAGATGTTATTTCACGTCAAATTTGAAGTAAAAGTTACTTTGCAGTTTTTTTCCGATGTCATGACTTATACTCCAAGATAAAAAAAACAATGTTCCGCAAATGAAAAATCAGCGTAGCATAAAAATGATGTGGATAATTTCAATAAAGATCAAGTTTAAAACAAACAACTGTGAAATAATATTTCTTTTTTCATAAACGAATGTTTCCAGAATGCTACAGGTCATAAACCATTGGAAAATCATCTAAACTGAACTTTAGGCTGTCGTATACAAAGCTGTGATCATCATGCAGAATATCGCAAAAATGGACTGCGATTCAACAAGAAGACAAAAACCTGTGATCACAGACTACCGCGTTGTACTAGCCCTGCGAGATGTACTACACGAGCGAGCGCAGTTCCCTGTATGTACTCAGCAAATTATCATATAATTGAGTAATCATTCAGAACATCATGAAAGTAGCCCTTGGCACACTTTTTCACATTTGCAATCGGCAAGATGGTCTTGATCTTGTTTCTTATGTTGCCGCTCGCGAACAAGATCTCATTTATTATCTGGTCCAGCACGTCGAGTGAGTGATTGTTATACACTGATCAACCGAGCAACACCAAGTTTTCCAACATCAATCAAGTAGCCCGATGAATTGTGCTTGCCGTTAAATTTCTCCGGTTTTCAGTTGGGGGCATGCAATTTTGAGAAAATGTTCAGAGAGTCGAAGTTTCATTGTTGGTATCTTTTTCTACATGATCAAGCTGTATTAGCAAGCAGCAGTAGTTGTTTTATCAGAAAATAAAGGTGTGATAAACCGTATTGAGAACTGCTCATGACAGAACATTCGAGTAATTGCAAGTAATCAATGAAAACTGAAAGTATATCATTTATTCCTTGTCTTGAGATAATGTTCGAACAGGTCCACTTTTTTTTCTGACGCTATGATCTGCTTAACTGCAATCAAAATGAAAAAAATTGCACAAAATCATTTTTTCAGTACTGTCGAGTCATCGTGTTATAAATACGCCCTGCTCACACTTCACTCGCTGTTATCTGACAAACAAAGTGGCCAACCACTTGTCGCTATCGCGAGGAGAACGCATGCCTTGAGTGTGAGTGAACATGTAACACTGAAAATCAGATAATTGCTTGCAGATGATTACAAAATGGCTAGAACAAGAGAAAAGTGAAAAGTTGTTGCCAGTGATAGTAGACCTGATCCGACTTCTGTCGGAGAAACAGAATGATCAGAAGATGATTTTTGTTTCGATGGAAGGTCCAAGAAAACTTCTGATGATTGTTCAGAATTGCTACTATGAAGGTCTTTTATGTAGAACTGTGCAGTTGCTCAAGATGTTTTCTAACTTTGTAAGTTTAGAAAATTAAAATTCGATATCGTGTTTAATCATATCTCAATCTAGGAGTTTCATATGTGTTCAAAATTCTAGCATTTGTTTGAGAAAACGAATGAATTTTTCGGGAAAAAAACCTGAATTAATGAGAATGAATGTCGTTCTCGGATTCAGATAATCAATATTTTGAAAGATTGAAATAATCATGTTCATTATGTTATCACAAAATTCTGATTTTTTTTGTTTAAAAACAGGTGAGTATAACATTGGAGAATAAAAAGAACAAGTTAGAGCTGTGTTGAGAATTTACTAATAATTTTGTGATATCTAAAAAACTTGTTTAACGCTGAGAAATTTTCGAAAAACAATAATATTGGTTGTAATAACTATAATGGTGGCCATTTTTCAGACTTATTAAAATATCATTTGACAAATATGTATCTCTAGAAATCACTGTCAAAATTATTTGAGACTCCAGATGAAAACTTCAGGATGCGCAAAAGGTCGTCATTAGTGGTGCTCGCCCTATTCTCGCTCGGCTCTTGGAGCACGAGAGTCAACGATTAGTGAAAGCCACACTAGAATGTCTACGGATCGTCAGTGACGTGCCTTCTACCTATGAAGACAGAAGGCTTATGCATGCCCTTCTCCGGTTGCTCGGAGTCAGAGACCAAACTATCATGCTCTACACAGTACAAATTATCTCCAACATTTGTGCGAATAATAAAGATAATAAGGTATTTTTGATGTGTTCTGAAGCTTCATTCAACTTTTAGGAGTTTCTCGTCACTAGTCACGCAGTTGAAAATTTACTCAGAGTACTAAAACAAGAAATCTACCCAACGACTGCAAAAGAACGAGAAATGAACGAGGAAATTGCGGTAAGATAGTTGAATACAGGTTTAACGTTTTTTTAGGAACGAGTACTCTGTACTCTGAAGAATCTGTGTGTGGGACATTCCTTGGTTGAGAAAGTACAACTTTTGATACTACACGATCCAGAAATCCTGTTAGATCGATTAGTTTCCATGAGGCCGGTTCTACTCAGGCATTCTCTCTATGTTAGTTTTCTAAGTGAAATCATAATAATAATAATTTCATTTGCTGGTAGAAAATTTTATTAGCTTATATCACTAGCAATAGCCGCTCAAATTTTCAAAAAGCTGTGTGTCTCAAACCACACTGAAAAACGTGAGAAATTATTTGCAAACACTTCGAATACAAAGTTCGCCAGATTAGCGGAGAAAGAAAAAAGATAATAGCCGTTAGTGTTCTCGAAAAACACGCTCTGAATTTTGCAAAAATGAGAACGGCAATGACAAAAATCTAAAAAAGAAGCGGCTGTTCACAGCTCTCAATTCAGATAACAACAAAAGTAGCTCAACACTCAGCAAACCACGCTACGATACGTGACTTCCGTAATTCGAGGACAGGATTTGTTGACCAAGTTATACACATTTTGAAAGTATCTTGTAATCATCTATCCAAGGTTGCTTTCGACCTAGAACTCTGTCTGATTTCAAAACTTTAGTTAGAACAAATCGAAGGAGTCAAAGTCCGCGAATTGATTCAGTTCTCCATGTCCGTGCTCGCCATTCTCAGCCGCGATGTTCACATAAAAGACCAAGTCCGGAAATTGAACTCTCCACCTCATTCCAACATTCACTTCAGATAATAAGCAGTCTGAAACGACCCGACAACACCAGAGTCAACGATACCGTTGTTCTTCTGCCAGTATTCGTCCTTCAGAGTCCTGCACTAACCGAGGCAGCTAAGCAGTCAGCGTTGCAGTTACTCTGCAACGTGTACTATAATAGTGAGGTAGGGTTGTTATTACCTAGAAACCATTGCTCCAGGTATGCTTATATAAATCAACCCCTAAGGGTTCTCGCTCACCCCAGAACACGACACAACATCGCTTCTTTCAGTATCCTCAGTCGTGAAGAAGTAGCGAAAAAACTGCAGACTTTAGAATTTCTCACTAGTATGGAAATGCTTCTTGAAAACAAGATACTAGTTTTGTACTGACACGAGCATCCGCAAAACACGGAGCTTAACTTTTTTATGACCACTCTTCACATAACATCAGTTCTCGAAACGGATTCAATGTTTTTGGAGTACACATTTCTAATCCTACTTGAAAGGCACAATATGTACCTCAATAATCATCCACCCAAATCGGCTGATTGTGTCGCCATAGCAATAGAGAGTCCATGACATTCAGATACAAAACGAGCACCACATTCTAATTCTTTTGGGCGTATGAGCTCCGCGCTTTACTCAAATTGATTTCTCCCGGAACAAACGCTGTTTTTAGATGAGCGATTATCTTGAAGCTAATCAATCGCTGATCAACACCCTCATGCAACTGGGACAGTCTCCAAAGCTTGAGACAGGTAAGTAATGTGTTTTTGAAACTAATATTAGACTGTGAGAACGTCTTGGTGTGTCTCTCACCTTTTTTTTCAAAAATGAGAGTTGATGATGGATTCTCATGTTCTCTTGCAAGAAAAGGTCTTTGTGGTCCATTTTATGACTTTAAATTCAATTTCAGCTCAAATGGCGGATTTCCTGCGCGAGAAGTTGGACAAAACTCCACCGAACTTGTCTTTCGGTTATGGAACTGATGTGTCGGTGAGCTCAACTTCTGAATTCAAGCCTACCCAACTGCTTTTTTAGAGTGGCAGCAGTCATGCAAACTACTCGCTTTACAGCGACGATTGTATGGACCAGTCGAATGAAGAGGTCGTTGAAGGTGCAGGAGAGCAGTGGCCTCAGGTACTATCAATTTTTAACTCAACAATGTTGTTGTTGTTTCCTATTGACATGTCATAGACCCTGATTAATTAGGACTTTGATTTGGAAATTTGATCTCGTTTTTTTACCTTATTCCCATAGAGGTTCTATGAGCACAGATTTGATGACAAAAGTAGAGTACAATTGTACAATAACAAGAACATTACTTGTAGTTTAAGCTGACAAAAATCAATCTTCTGCAGGATTTGTCTCTGGCTGATGATCCATTCGCCCATGTGTTTGTGGGCAGAGAAGAAGCAGAAATGCAAACAACAGGTTAGACAATAACTGAGGAAACCCGACAGTAATCATTCCAGAAGTCCGATTCACGCCGTACACTCAGTTGCAGCCGATGGACGACATGCCAGGCCCATGCAATTCGCCGACATACAACAACCGTAATTATGCACAGATGCCAACGGAGCCGAGCAGTAGTGCGTACTACTGGCCGACAGACGTCCAGTCGCCACACATGCAGCAGATGCCGCCGCAATACTACCCACAGGACATGCAGCCGGCAGTAGATCCCAACATGTACCCGCCACATCATGACTACCAGCAGTACCCACACCCACATCAGTACCCCGGACCATATTAACCTAGCCAAACCAACGTCATACACTGAAATTCCCATTTCACGGGTTTTTACAATGAACGCAAGTAGTAACGTAAAAGGACAAGTGTGGCTGCGGCGCGCTGTTCCTAATCATCCAACACATACTTTTTCATTTTCAATAAACTTTTTGGCTTGTTTGTCGATAACGTGATTCAGGAAGATCAGAAGTTTAGTTTAGACCGAGAAAATGATGACGAGACTCAGTTTCCGAGTGAGTGGGCGAATAATAGAAATCTGATACGTCATTTATTACCAAACGACGCGTATTTCACTATATAAACGACCCAATCAAGATTCGTCATTAAGTAAGATTTATTCTACATATCAAGAAGAATTGGTTTCTCTCTCTTTCTCGTCATGTGCGTGAATAAAATTGAAATGTGGTTGTTTGACTCGGGATCGTGAGACACAAAATGGATAGACGTGCACAAAAGTGAGAACATGGAAATTCCAACTTGATAGAATCAAATTGGAATTGTTCAGAACACTGTTTTGTGCTTGAAACAATAGCGAAGTTCAATAAAACGTGTAATCGGGAAAATTTCTGTTTGACAAAAATCAAAAAGTGTTTGGTTACCTGTCTATTAACTTTTATTTTGGAAAAAATGACAACAATCATGAAAATGACCGCAACGAGATCGAATTAATCTTCGGGAACGTGAAAATTTTTACCTCAGAAAATCCAGAAAGAAAAGAAGTTGAAATATCAGTATTAGTTTCATTTCCTAACTCTTATTACTATTAACACAAGAAGCAGAAACCATCAAGAAAGAAACAGATGGCTCTTTTTCTACGTGAAAACGTGAAAAAGTATTTCGAGAATAATCAGCAATGTTCCATATTGAAACTCAATACGAGTTTCATTCTTCAACAATTCATGAAATTTGAAAAAAAAATGATGGAATAGTTTCACTTGTACGTGAAAACGTGAAAAATCTTTTTTGAACAATATTCAGAAGTTTTTAACTCTGGATTTCAACATGAGTTTTTATCTTTACATCACTATGAAAGTCAAAATGAGCTTTGTGAAATATTTTGATAACACGTCAAAATGATCGAAATCACGTGAAAACGTGAGAAAAATGAAATTTCGAAAGTGATAAATTTCCAAAACTAAATTTTAACATGAGTTTTTTTTCATACCTCTTCAGCAGATATTTGAATCATCAAGAAAAAAACTTAAAGTTTAATTTTCACGTGAAAACGTGGAAAATAATGTTTGAAAAAATTCAGGAATCTTCAAATTCAAATTTTAATATAACTTTCCTTCTCCACTTTGCTATAAAAATCAACATATGATAATTAAAGTGTTAAAAACGCGTAAAAATGACTCAATATACGTGAAAACGTGAAAAAAATAAGTTTTTTGAACGTTAGGTAATTTCAAAATTGAAATTCAATATGAGTTTCCTTTTACAACTCTTTATGAAACTCAAGTTGAACAACACCGTGTACAACCTCTGACCCTCGAGAGTACTTAAACCTGTTTCATTTAAATAAATTCGGGGGCATCTTAGCTCAGTGGAAAGATGCCCCTGTAGCAGCCAAGAGGTGCAGGGATGGGTCCCTGTGGCTGCTACTATCACCCTACTCGTATCAACTGTGAGTTTGTGGAGTATCCAGTAATCATGGACATTTCAGAAAATCACGGGTGTGTACAATGGACAATAGACTCAACATGGCGAAGATTTGAACTGAAATTAAATAAATATGTCGGGGAATTTTTTTGCGGACAACGGTCGATATGGACGGACCACGGCATATTTTTGCACTTTTCATAACTCACTTCATTCAGATTTTTTGAGGATCTTGCAAAAGAAGACTCATAATGAAATTGAATTTTAAATTTCTTGCAGTTTTGAAAATCATTTTTTCTCACGTTTTCACGTATGAATTTTTTGTACTAAGTTTAGATCAGAGTTGAGCGGACTATTGATGGGAGTTTCAAGACCTGAGCTTGCTGAGAAAAAATTGAATCGAATTTCGCTCGATAAATTATTTTTCACGTTTTCACGCAAGAGTATAATTAATTTATTGTGGATATTATTGAAATTTTGATTTCTTAGAAATTCTTTTCAATCATTCTGAGTCAATTGTTTTTATTTTTTCCAAAGCTATTTCAGTTTTTCAATCACGTTATCACGTCTGAATCAAGCTCAAAAATTTTTCAAAAGCGAGATTTATGAAAAATAGAAATTTCGTTCTTGTATCGGAGTTCGTGAGTTTTCTGAAAAAAAATACAGGTATGTAGCTGCTCTTATTGGAGTTTTGTGAACGAAAGCGGGACTTCTCCATCTTCTGGAATTACTGGGCTTCCGTGAAAGATTTCAAGTTGAATCTTTTGATTTCTCGAAATAGTTATGACAAAGAAATCTACTCTTTTTCTCTTTACCCCTTTATGAAGTGTTGAAGAATTGCAATTCAACAGACTTTATTCATTATACAGAAAATCATTAAATGAGGGTGGACGTCAGTGACTATCATCACCATTTTCGCTTCCGTCGGTTGGCTGGACTACGGCTTGTTGAGCTTTCACGTGATGCAGCTGATCACGGTAAGTCTTGACAGTCTCGCGGTGCTCGAAGACCGCAGTGACAATGCTCTCCACGGTCGGACTGACCTCTTTCAACCAAGCCGGATGAGCCCAATCGACTGGTGGGTTGGCAACGTGGACTGGGAACATTAAAGCCATCTAAATTTCAGTTTCTTGATAAGTTGAAGAAAAATATCTCTGAAATATGCTTGCTTTCAGAATGTTCGCATTTTTTTCATACTTTTTAACAGATCTAGATGAATGCATAAAAAAAACAAAACAAATGTTCTCGAAGCAAGTCATATTTTTTATTAACAATCTTCTCAGAACCGATTGAAACTCTTAATTTCCATCCAATTTCTCCGGAAAAGATATAGCTCTTCAGGTAAATCATTGGAAAACAAGAATAAAAATCAGCTGCGACAAGTGATGATAATTTTCAAATAACTATCCGACCGAAATGAAACATTAAATATTAGATAATCACGTGATTGTGAACTGACATAAAAACAGCCTGACAATGAAAAATCATAATTATAGACCAGACTTTTATTTTGACAAAACATTGACAGTGTAAATAGTAACGAATCAATAATCACATTCACTAAATCGTAGGGTACGGGTTGTCCTGATTTTTAATATGGTTTACCGCGAGTCGATTAGGAAGATTTGGGGAGAAAAATCAAATATACAGATGAATATACATGATCCGTTGTAGGTTGCGCATGATAACGGAAAATCAGAACGTAAAATTTACATCAGTATGAAATGTATATTTTTTTGTGTACATTATGTGACATTTACAGGAGGTGCACTGGTTTTTGTGACTCAATTTAGTATAGCTATTACCAGTCGTTTTATTTCAGGGTACATGTTTATGAAAAATCGATCATTTAGTTTGTCTTTCGAAAGTACAGTGTTTAAGAAAAAAACAACATTTAAAAAAATCAAAGTTTGAGGTATGGATTGCAAAAATAATTTCTGATAAGAGGGATTTCTAAAAAAAAATCAATTTCAAGCCGAATTGTTGAGAAACTCAAAAGCTGAAGGGATTCCATCAAATTGAACATGATCAAGCTCAACACGGAACACTTTCGTGTTTGTTGGGAGTCCGTATCTGAAAATTTTGGTTGTTATCATCACACGGAAAAAGTGGTCAATATTTTGTTTTCGAGACGAAACCAGGTGCCCTTGGGAATCTGATAATTAATACAAAATTTATTTTCTTTATCTCTAAAAATCTTGATCACCAAAATTCTAAAAAAAAATACTGTAGCACCAATTCCACCTACATTTTTCTGTGAAAAATAACAAGTAATAAATTTTGCAAGTTAATTTTTAATTTCATTTCAGAAGATCAAAAAGTACCTATTCGTCGACTTCTTGATGATGCACATATCAATCTTCTTTACTTTTCCGATGGCCCAATAGCGCTTCGGAGTCGCATCTTCCTCTCCCATCAAACGCATACGGCGAACTGAGGTCTCTTTCAAAAAGTACATGTACGAGCTTGAGCTGAAGTTGAGTTTTTTGTTTGTGACCCGTTGAAAACTTACCAGAAGACGACAAAAGCATTGTGACTCTTGTCCCAGATAGCCAAAACTACAGCAAGTTCCTTGATTTCATGGATGTGCAAAAATTTGTCCATAAACTCCATTTCTGAGAGATTAAAGCTAACTTTTGTAGTTTTTTAGTGAGACTCACTGAGCTGGGTCTGCGTGTAGCAACTGAACGCTTTCGTATTTCCTTCTGCATCTTTGTCTTCGAAAGCTCTCACGACGCCAACATCACGTTCCGTTGGGGATGCTAGTGGCATAGTACTCATAATCATGCACGATGCGTCCATCGAGTTCTGCTTCTGAGGCCCGACCATTGTCGATTTTGTCATCAGAGCTTGATTGCCCAGATTCTCGGTTACACGGCTTCTGAAATATCGATTTTTTTCACAGTCAGAAGTTTTTTCAAAAATTCTGGATGATTGAAAGCGGTATGGGAAACTTACACAGCCATATTGACTTCCTCGGATGAGCTCGACCGGATATCCGCGACGATTTCTTTCACTGAAAGAAAAAGTGAGCTCATACTTTTGAAAGAACACTTACAACTTGCTGGAACAGTGTCACTCGTTGACAAGCCTTTCATAATGGACTCGGTGTCTGGAAATGCTTGCAAGGTACCACGGAGTGTGTCTCGTTCGCCCATAACTTTTGATAGGTATTGCTTCTGATGGTATTTTTGATCTTCAAAATAAGGCATTCAACTCACGACGTCCTCCATAAGCATTCTTCTTTCGACTTCGTGTTCTTTCTTCGCCCTTGCTACCGCATCTTCTTTTTTCGCTTCAACGGCTTCAGAGAGTCGATCGATTTTGATCTTGAACTCTTTTTCTAACTCTTGGCGGATTTGAGCTGACAGTTCTTCTCTGTACTCTTCACTGCTTGCGTCCATTTTCAGCTTTCTTATTTCTGCGTTCTTCTTTTCGAGCTCTTTTTTTAGATCGTCAATTGTCATATCTTTTTCCTGAAGTTGTGCATAAAAATACCTTTTATGAAATTCTCACCTCCAAACTTTTATCATTCTCACTTCGCATGCGATCATTCATCAGTTCATATTCGATGGTCAGTCTTTTAAAAACCTCGTTCTTCTGCACTTCAATTTCTTCTGTCGTTTCATCCAACTTTTTGTTCAGCCTGGAAAGATAATTTTACTCACGACGTTTTAATTCTTCAATTTAATTTGTTGTATTAAAGTGTTCATCACTCTAAACGAAATTTTCCAATAAGAACTGATAGCCAAATAAACAGGAAACAGAAGTTAAAAGGAGAAAGCGAAAAAAATAGGTAAAAAACAAATTCCAAAACGTGAGTTTGCGTTCAGGCCGCAGTAAACCGGAAATGCAGAAAACATTGCTCATGACGATGTTTTTGAATTATGTTTTTGAAACTTTCTGTTTTTTTTCATTTGAAAACCAAAAAAGTTACTTTTCATTACGAATATTCTGAAAAATGGTCAACACTCACATGGCAACCAAGTCATCGTGATCCTTCTTCTCCGTTTCAGCCATTTCTCGAGCTTCTTCGATTGAAGACTCTGCCCGAGCCGCGCGCTGTTCGGCTTCTTCGACTTTTTCTTGCAGTTCCTGTATTTTTTGTTAAAAATTGTGTATAATATCCAAAAACCTTAATTTTGTTGACGTGCTCAACAATTGTTGCCTCATGGTCATTGTTTAACTTCTCAATTTCAGAAGGCAATGTGGCTGTGAGAAAGGTCGAGACTTGTTTGAATTCGTCATCGTATTTATCTCGATTGTTCACAAAATCGGCACGGATGTCAGCGAGGTTTTTGCGAAGAAGCAGAAGTTCGTTTTTCATCGGAAGTAGATGTTCGAATGACTGTTTCAAGTCTTCGTCTGAGTCAAACTGAGCTTCAGCCATCTGAATTTCCTAGTAGACAAAAAATCAAGAATTCCCACCATCACTGTTTGTACCCTACTGCTTTCGAAGTTGTCATCCGGAGTTGCGTATTTCAAGCTACTCACGTTGCTCTGAATTGGGTTTTCAAACTAAAAAATCAAAAATTGAAAATTACCTGGTCACCAAACCTCGAAGTTCCTGCTGTAGGAATATCAATAGGGGCACTTTTCCCGACAGATGCACATGGAGTGTAGCTTCCACTTTCTTTGTCCTACATATCAATTTTATCGAAATCAACATTTATGACTGAACTACACAGTTTTTTTCAGATTTGAACCGCCCAATCGTGAATCAATCTTGGCGCATTCAACGTTAGGAAAGTGCACAACACCTGCTGTTCTTGTACGAGTCTTGCACCACAACACCAACAGTTCAGATGAGTTAATCAAAAAATCACCAGCATATCAAGTTGATCCAACGACGGAACAATCGGTATGGCACCTGTCGACATCGATCCAACAATTTGTGGGTTTTTTGGCATCAGAATTGGAATCGGGTTTGCAGGTGACCCATCAACGACATCTTCTCCATACCATTGGGCTGGAGTGAAGTCTTTGTGAACAGATGACAGATTGTTCATCTGTATAGGATCTTGTGTGAAGAAGCTCTCTTCTCTCCTCATGTGCGCGGTGTGGGCAACTTGTGCTGCTGGGTCTCTAGAATATTCATTTCTTCACAAAAGTGAGTTTTTCAAGTCTCACTTGATGAACAGTTTTGAGAATATTTGCGGAGTTGTGACTCGGAGAAACTCATCGAGATCTGGGAGAGCCTTTCTAAGAAACTTTATGTGCTCGTTTGATACGTCCGGCATTCTATCATCGAACGGCGTTATTTCCTTCACGAAAAATGGCGGAACATTGTCAAACATACCTGAAATTTAGGTTTGAGAACTTTTTCATTTAGAATTGTACCCGAGAACAAAGACTTCAAGAAATGATTTTCCAGCTTGTTTTTGAAGCGTTTTCGTAAATCTTCTTCAGTAGAAATCAATTCTGAGCACTTTTCTGAATGTTCAGAATGCCAAAGAGTCAACCTGAAAATGATTTTCTTTTTTTCCGCCATGAATCTCACTCTTTCTTGAATTCGAGCCTTCGGATGACTTCTGCAACTGATCTTGCATACGTTGCTGGAGCATCTCTGATCTGTTCAATGAGAGTCAAGCGCATGCGAAGAGCCGTTGACTTCTCATCAAAAATCACAATTTCTGTATTTACTCGGTGAAGTTTGTCGTAACACTGAATGATAATTTTAATTTTGTATCGAGAACCATGTTTTACCTGTGCAATAAAAGAAGAAAGTCTGTTCAAAATATTTGAAAGAAGTTCCTGCTTTGAATTACTGAATATTTTCACCGTCTCTCGGAAGTCTTTCAATGTATTGAGTATCGGTTGCATTCTACCTTCGTATTCTTCGATGGTTCTCTACAAGTTTTTTTTACAAACATAGAATAAAAAAGTAAAGAGTTACCTTCAATGTTGCAGCGTCTTGAACGTTTGTTTTCGCATTGATTCTCTCAACACATTCATCCACTTCTTTCTTGAGTTTCTCAGCTGATGCCAACTTGTTTTCGAGCTGTGTCAACCGCGTGTTGAAACCACGAATATCACGGAATTCCGAAGATTTTGACTGTGTCAGTACAGACTCGATAATCGGAGTGACATTCTTCGTATTTGTTGCTGATAGCTGAATTAGATTGTTGTTCAAACTGTCGATCCGAAACATACATTCGCAAACTGTTCTCGAACGTCCTTTGCGAGATCTTCGAGAGAATGATCGTTATCTGCATAAGCTATCCAATCATACAACGTCAAACGACCAGTATGTGTTGACGGTCTTCTTATATGTCTTTCAATTTCTGGGGCGATCTCGATCTGAGAAGAGTTGTGAGTCTGTTCGGTGTCTTGCAGTACTCACCAGTGACAATTGTTCCAAAACGTGATCAAAGTTTTCCACAATAGTCAACGCTTTGCTGCTGAGTTCTGGCAATCTTTCGAGTTGATGCTGATATTTTTTAGTTCGTTTGTGAAGTCGTTGCACCAACTCGTCCAGATTGCTGATCAGAGCTACCCACGCCTGCAACATTGTTTAAAACAAATGTTATCATAGAAATTACCTGATGCAAAAACTGATGTTCTTGTACGAGTCTTGCACTTATATGAACGCTTTTTGCAATGAGTTCACCGCAGTATTTTGCTGTCTTTGGGACTTCGATGTATTTATGTCCGTTATCAGAAGACGTGAGTAAATTCAAAGCATCTCTCATAGTGTTGTCCAGTGCGTGAATCCAAGAAATAGTCTCTGTACTGCTTGACAGACTTGATTTAGAACGGTAGCCTCTTTGAAACAAGAATGCAGGATGTTGACGGGATCCTGAATACAGAAAAATACTAATTTTTGCTTTTCATTACAAAAACCTGTACGTCTCATTGATTCAACAGTGGCTTCTGGGTCTAACTGTATCCCAGCTGAGGAAAGTAAAATCTGAATTTCATCTATAAATTGTGAATTATCGGGTATAAAACCTGATCTTCGGGCCGTAAATCAGTTTCCAAAGCAATTTCATGTCGTATCCGTGCTATAGACGTTCGCAACGACTGAAAGTTCGATTAATGATAAAATTCCAAAAAAAACTCACATTGACTTTTATCGGAATGCAATGCCCTTCGTTCACATAGAAAACGTAGAAATGAGGATCCATTGTTTCTATGTTAACTTGATTCAGAATGGTACATCTGCAAGCGTTTTTGATGACGAGAATAGAGAAGAAAATAACGAAGATGTGACCAAACAGTTTGTTCCACTGCTAGAGAGCGATAAGAATGAGAAAAAGAACTGTTCATTGTAAAATGACTGGATTGAAAAATTTGGTAAAATTTCTCTGTGGGTCAAATTTTTTTCTGAAAGCTTTATCAGTTTTTTTCCAAAATAAAAGGTTTTGAAAAATGTGAAGTGATTCCTTTGTATGCTGATTTTTAAAAAAAAGGTAATTTTATTTTTTTTCCAGGTTGATATTTCAGTGAATTTCAACAGAAATAAAATTCAATTTTCAGTAGAATGATAAAATGTTTGAAGAAAGAAGAATTTTATGAAAAAAATAAGAATTGATTTGGATGATTTTGAATTATTTTTTAAATAGAAGTATTGTTAAATTAAACTATTCTCTTCTGTGTTATATTCTAAACTATAGATTGTTAACAATCAAAGTACGTTCCTAGAAAAACCACTAAAATTGATTGCTTTGTGAAATATTCAAAAATTGTTTATTACCGGAAAACATGTGTGAAAAACGATTACTCAAAGGATGTAAGCATATGAGAGAGTGCAGATGGTGTTAGGTCAGGTGCGAGACAACATTCTAATCGATGAAACGGTGGTCATAAGGTCCACATCGACTGGGTGTCTAGGGTAGTTAATCTTGGTGCAGTGCAAAAACGCGGGCTTGCCCAGTTTGCTGTGCATTCAGCGATATAACACGTGACGCCAGCAGCCCAACACACGCACACCAGTTGCCAACTTGACAAGTTTGAAGGTTATGCGATGGAATGTTCAATATAATTTGGTCATTGTTGCTTACTAGTACTAGATAAGAAGTTATCTGATAAGAATAGTAGTAGTAGTAAAATGTCACAAAAGTGATGATGATAACTTATCACGCTAGGAAAATGAGCTATGGGTAATCGATACTCGCATTAATGTGCAAAGAAAGAGAGAGAATGCTGGTGCTCATGAAATTTTCATTGCGAAGCTCGTTGGGATTTTCTGTATCGGAAAATGGGTTGCTTTCTCTTGTCAACACAAACAAGATAAGCAAATACGTCTGATACGAAGGGAAAGTTTTTGGACTAAATGGAGAATATTCTTTCTCCATTATGAAGCTATCATTCCGAGATTTATTGTAACAATGATAAAAGAACAATCCTGCTGGAAGAGAATATAAAACCGCGAGATACGTAATCGTGTCCTCATAATGGACTAGTGGATTTCTCTTTTTTTCTGTACTTTGGGTAGTTCATTAGTCATAGAGTACGTAAAATTTATTCACATTCAGTTGAAACAATCGGTACTTTCACCACTAAACTTGGCGGCAAGGTTGATTTCTCCGATGTCGAAGGTTTTCGCAGGCTCCTCTCCGGAGGTAATGAATTCTTCAGGAATATTAATGGAGACTTTCTTGAAGCAGACCTGGAGCAAATTTAGATTTTTTTAGTTGTGATTATTTCGTCTGTTGGTGCAGTCACAATGATGGTGAACAATACTTTTCATGGGAAAATAAACGTTTTCTTTTTAGGTGGGCCGTAATAAATTATCATTTTTTACATAAAAATAACTCAAATGATTTTTTTTCGCCAGTTTGTTCGGAAAAATACAAAGTTTTCGACCTATTTGGCGATCCATAAAATCTTTCTTGATTTTACATACAGAGAAGTGTTACACTCGATAAAACATACTCACAATTTTTATACAATTCTTTTTCTACAATAGCAAAATGTTCAAGTTCTTCAGTTATTGAAATCATTGTTCAGTTTTAACCAAGAGGAACAATGTAGAAAACCGCAATACAAGTTTTTTTTTCTTTTTTTCTGTACCAAAAAAACTTACTCCATCATAATTGCATTTATGGTAGATGTTGATTTTTGGCTCAATAGATGTAATTTCTGTTTTCTTTCCTTTCATTTCAAATGTTCCATTTGTAGATGTGAACCTCTCGTCTAACAGGACGTCGAGAACTGTAAAATAATTGAAATATGAATGTTATTCAGCCATTCTTACTATTTTCTTCTTCATACAGCTTCACTTTGACGTTACTAGCGGTTTCCGTATCACAAAGAAGTTTTCCTTTGACTGCAACTGATTGTACTGTCCCAATTTCAATGTTGAAAACAGCCATAGTGGAGCAAAAAACTGTCGTGAAAACTAGTAAAACCTTCATCTGAAATGCAAATTTGAGATGTGTAAAGTTTTGAAGGACAATGTCTTCAGCAAGTTCGAGTTTCTTATATTTTAGCCGGCCAATAATTCGGGCCCAACCCTCCGATTTCAATCAGATGGTCAAAAACAATGTGATGCCATGAAGATTGACGGTTAGATAAGATACTGTGGCATTGTGTAAGAATTTTAGAAAATGACTCACGTGTTCAGAAGTTTGCCCAGTAAGGAACGGAGGGTGTGATATGAGATGAATTATCGGCTGATTCACGAACAAAAGGTTTTTTTGAAACGGTTTCAGAAGAAGATGGTGGTGAATCATGTAGTGTGATTTATGACTGCGAGAGATGAATTTTACGTAATTTGGAGACGTGAGAAGATATTTCAGAGTCAATAAATTGATTGAATCATCATGAAAGTGTCGAGATGTGAAGGTCGTTTTTCAGGACTTTTTACTATCGTTTAAGAAGGGTAATAAAGATATGTGTTACAGAGGTGTACGGAATTCCGACTTCCGTTTAACAAATTCTACTTCCGACTTCCGTCAAGAAATGTTTTGTGAAAAATGACGAAAAGACCGTGATATCGTTTCTACTCAGTCAGGAATTGACCTCCACCTGTTGAGAATGCGCGGACATACAATATCTCAAGTTTTTTCATCTTTTTTGCACTCCCGACTACCGTTGAAAAAATTCTACTTGCGACTTCCAACTTCCGTCATTTTTTCACTTTCGACTTCCGACTCGCGTCGTGAGAAATTTTACTTCCGTGCATCTCTGATGTGTTTCAAAGAATTTTGCCAAATCATGTTCAAAACAACAAGAAGTGTTTTCAAGTTTTGAATTGGTTTTTTTTTTCCAAAAAATAACTTCATCAATTTTCAGTGACAACAAGAAACAATTGTTACAAAATCGATAAATATGAGCTGATATAGACTACCTGTGTTTGAAACAAGCTTCTGTTAGAACAGCGAAGAAATTTATCCGTGAGAGCTTTGATAACTTTCCAGATGTGAGATATTCTTAAAAGCTTTTTATCAATTCTCTTAATTTTTCTCATGACCATTGTAAATTTGAACATCCAGACAAGTATTCCAATATTCCGCTTTGGCTGATCAGACTTTCAATGAGTTACCGAACCTAGTCTTGCCACTGCCTGTCGATGGGCAGTTACGATTGCCCCAACTAGCGCTTAGTCATTCAATTCATTTTTGTTCACTTCAGGAATTAATTCAGTCAGAAACATTTATTCACATTTAATTCAAGCAATCAGTAGAATCTCCACTGAATTGATTAGCAAGGTTGATTACACCAACATCGAAGGTCTTTTTTGGTTCCACTCCTTCAGTTACGTAGTTGTCCGGAATTGTCAGCGACGATTTTCTGTAGCAAATCTGAATTCTATGATAATCGATAATCTTTTCTGTTCAACTCACTCCATCATAGTTACATTTGTGGTAGATGTTAAGTTTAGGATCAATAGTAGACACTTCTACCTTGTGTCCCTTGAGAGTAAACTCTCCTTCATCGTTTGTTGTTCCTTCGTCGAGAAGAACATCGAGAGCTGGCAAATAAATAATATAGTTCGAGAAAAGAGATACTTCTCACTTGCTTCTTTTTCGTAGAGCTTGACGCGCACGTTCGCAGCAGCTTTGCCATTACATGTCAATTTCCCGGTAACTGCTGTTGACTGAAAAGGTTCATTACAAGTGTCAGTACAAATTAAAATCAAGAACGTGTATATTTAATGAGAAGTACCATTAATCTGGTCACTCAAAGAAGCATTGAGATGACGTTTATTGGTTTTTATGTAATTTCGACAATTTTTCTGACATTCATGTATATAATTCATCATATTGACATGGAAATGAAAATGGAAAAATTTTGAAAAGAGTTTCGTGGATTTTTCGTTTTGAGAGTTTAGTTATCACTTTTAAAACTTGGGAGACAATTTTTGAACAAAGGGAGGTTTTTGAACTAAGCGCATTGTAATAGTTTTTGCACCAAACTAACCTGCTCAGTTCCAATAAGTCCAAAAAGAAGAGCCTCAGCGGAGACAAGGAAGATGCAGGCAACAAGTAGACTCTTCATGGTTGAAGTTATCACACTGACAATGGTCAATATATACCGATGACGAGAAATTCTCTTTGTGTAAAGTTGTGACAGCCCTCAAAAAACATAAGGTTATCAGTACGCGATCAAATAAATAGTTTATTGCTATTCGACCAATATGACTCAGACAAAATCTATCGGAAGTGATTTAGGCAGTTCAATTACAACAAAATGACGTAGGAATGTTGATCAGATAGGTAGAAAAAGGTGGTATTTGCATATTTCTATTAGATATTTTATATTTGATTGGTGTCTCTAATAATTTCTTACAAAATCAGGAGAAAATCAATTTGTTCGAATAAAGAAATCATACTAGATATAGTTTGAATCCTTCTCTCTGTTTCTATTAACACACTCAGTTCTTAACGCTCGAGAAGCCTTTGAAAATTGAATACTGCAGGTCTCTTGCTGGCGAGGCATTTGAATTTCACGACGGAACAGGTCTTTGTGACATTTCTGGAGACTTTTTCTCAAAGCTATAAATCATTAAAAAAATCGAACTAAATACATTTTGGATCTTCTGACAACATCTATGAATGATTTTGTACGTTAGGTACTGTAGGTCTCTTGCTGGCCACGAATTCAAATTTTTCACAAAACAGGTTACAAGATGTGTTTTCAGATTGGGCTGAAAACAATTTTAATTGTCCTCCTAGTATCCATATCCTTCAGACGCTACAAATGGATTCGGAGCTGGCTGTTGTGGTGGTTGTTGTTGATATTGCTGTGGCGGTCCTCCTGCTTGATATGACTGTGGAGCAGTGGCTGTTCCAACAGATCCAATGCCTCCAGAGTCTCCTCCATATCCGTATCCTTCAGTGACATCACCAGCCACATTACCACCAACTTGTTCAAAGACAGTTCCTTCTACGGCTTGAGCTCCTTCTTCATATCTTCTCCAGGCAAAGAATGCGGCCCCACTCTAAAAGTCATCAAGTTTCGAAAATCTCAAAATCATCAACATTGAAATGGTAAAGTTCTTTGGTTTCTGTACATCAAAAAAGTTTTAGTTGAAAAAAGCAAGTTCTAATTTTTTTACAACAAGAAATGCAAAATACTGGAAATTTTATTTTCCAAATCTTGATTTTCTAGTTTCAACTGAATCAGAAATTCATGAACCCAAAACCATTTAGTAATCATAAAAAAAATCGCTTCGCCATATTTTTTCACCATAAAATTTCAAAATTCTAATTCTTGTTTTTTTGAATAATAAGTTTTAAAAATGATTACCCATGACAGAAGAGAGAAGAAAGCAGAAAGAATTCCAAGTTTGGCATAACCCGTCTTCAAATCAGTCTCATCATTTTCTCCCTGTTCGAACGATGACAACTTGCTCCAGAATGTGAAAAATGCAATAAGGAAGATTCCAGCGAATACAGCTGCAATGTTTCATTCGTTTCATTGCTCATTCTTGGTGAGTGTAACGTGAGATGCGGAATGCACATCAACGCTATCCGTTTTCACTTCTGTTCTATGTATTGTTTCAAGAAATTCAAACCTGATGCACCAAGGTCAGCTATGACAGCTCTACGACGGGTCGGGACAGAGGTGATTGTGTCAAGTTTAGCGTCAAGAATTAGAAGACAAACAGCTGCACAGACGGCGAAAAATCCCATTGCTGTTGCGAAAGAACAAGTGGAGGAGCTACGTCCATAAATGCACACCTGAAACTACCACTCATATTTTTTTTCCATTTTTCCTCACCGGGTGAATAGAATCAGATGGAAGATGCCACCCTCCCTTTGTCACAGCGTACCACAGAACAAAACCAGCAATCTGAAAATTAATTTCTAGAAAATAAAATGATAAATGCTTCTTACCAGTGCAACCACCCGGAAGACAACAGTTGGTTTTTTCAAAAACGCATTTTTGTCAAAATTAGAATTTGCCAAGCCAGCGCCGTAGGCTCTGAGGTTATCCATTCTAAAAACAAAGAGTGAGACAACTCTGACTGTTCGAATGGAAAGAGAAAAAACAACAAAAAATTGCCTATCTAAAATCCTAAGTTACTAGAGGCTTGATTTAATTGCGCTTCTGAGAAGTTTGCGAAAATCATTATTTTAGGTATGAGTGTGCTATTAAAAGATTGTGAGCATTCATATCTGAGAAAAGGGATTGAAACTCATGGCATCCGATTGTATACATAAAGCATTCAAAGGCACTCATTCAAGAAATCGGGATCGTTGGGCGTGTTGCCTCGGAGAATGTTTTCCAGTGTCTATGAGAATCTCCAAAGAGAAAATAATAATGAGGAATGGAGTTCAAGTTCAGCTGAAGAACAAAGAACGTTAATGAAACTAATTTTGAGACGTTGAGTTCTTGGAAAAATAAAGTAGGTCGAAGTTTCAAGATTATCGGTTACTGATCTGATAAGGCTCTTATCCATAGATTAGAAAGGCTTCGAATTTCAACTTTGAAGCCCTTTGAAAGATTCTGATTGGAATCCAGAAAATTTTCAGAAACGAGAAGAAGTTTTGCGAGTTGAACTCGAGAGCCCATCGATCGAGAGGCCTCTAGCGCAATCCAACGTTGGGAATAGCATAGATTAACTTGGCGGTGGGCGTTTTGGCGGAGTTGGCGAAGGCCATGCTATTCCAAAGATTTAATCTTGTTTGAAGGCGGCACAAATTACTGGGCTATTATGAGCCTCATGGGCCGGAAAACAATCCACCAAACTGGGCAGTATGAAATACATTTCTTCTTGGGATAAATTTCTAGAAATTCAGAAATCCCCAATGAAACTTGAAAGAATTTGTAACTAGATATACAAAGAAACAACTGGAAAACAAAAGTTGTAAGTTTCAAGTGGAAGTGAAATCAAATAAATACTGTTTAAATTTAAGATATCAGAGACGATATCTTTATTCTTCAGTTACTTTTGTTTTCTGCTTCAGCAGAGAGCTTTTTTCAATTTTAGTCTGTCTTGAACCAAACTGGCTCTGTTGGATTCTTTGAAAAACCATTCCAAAATGTCAGATTTGCAGAACTTGTTCTGAGAAATGAAACTGAATTCTATTGTATTTTGGTATTTCGAGAATTTTCCATCAATGGGGCAAATACGTTCTTAGACATTTCAATTTTTAATTCAATTCGAAAAGTTATCAAGACTAGTCATCCAAGTGGTAGTGATCAATGTTTTGAAATTTGAAAATGAAAATAATGATGAGCATGATTTGAATGCAAGAGTTGGAACTACACGAGGGTTTAAGCTCTCACTTTGAAGTCCTAATAAAAAGTCACAGTTTAGTAAAACTACTGCAACAACTTTTCATCAGAGAAATTCTAGGGTGAGAAAAAAAAGCCGTCTGCTATTCTTTTCACCATGAGAAAAACTGAGCATTGCATGGGAAGGGACAAAAGATTGACGACTCGATCCATGAGAGCAGGGAGGGCTGGCAGGGAGAGAAGTGAACAATCCTGAATGATTCCTCATGCATAAGAGGACCTGTGGTGAATGGCAGATGGGTCCATATGAAAAACTAATAAATCTTCTTTTTGTGGAGGTGAACGTTTCTTGTTGGCGTAAGATGAAATTTCTCAATATTCAACAACTAAGAGTAAAGTTTGAGTCTTCTGGATGATCGTGAATGTATTACAAGGAAAACTATAGAAAACTAATGAGTATTTTTTTAATGAATGGAAACGTTTTCTACACAGAACGAAATTCGAAAGAAGTTCATTAAAAAAATATATATATAAATAGAAAACAGGAAATCCTGGTAGTTAAAATTATTAACTACCAAAATTCTCGTGAGAACTAAGTTCGAGTTTGAACACTTTTTTCTTGATGGGCAACGTTTCTTCTGTAAAAGTTGACAATTTCCATTGGCAAGAAACCAAATACCCGTTTTTGATGTTTTAGCACAAAAACTGTCCACACTATAGACAAGTGAACCGAATTCTCACAAAAAAGCAAAAATATCACATTCCGACAGATAGAGTACGTTTCCTGCAGAAATACACATGTTGTGAATGCTAGAAGTTGGAACATCTGCAAATTGGCACGACAAATTGAGTTATCGAAAATCCTCGATTTCAAACGCCCTTCTTGCATCGGATTCGTGTGGAACACTTGCTGGTACTGAAGACGAGATCGAGAAAAACTTTGGAAGAAAGAAACGGTTTTATTACTTTGTATCAAAAAATAAGGTTTTGAGGTTCCTCAAGGTTCACTATGGCATACAAAACTTGCTTTATCACAGTTTTCAAGTCATGATTTCAAAACAAAGTCAACATAAGAGGTTTTGAGGTTTTTCCGCGTGGTTGTAAAGTCTGACATCGGCGAAACATTGTCAATCTTACGTAAGGAAAAATTGGAGAAAAAATTGACAAGTTATGTTCAACAGAATATTCAATATTTCAATCAGTTTTGTTCACTTTCAGAACTCACCGATGTATTCAATTATCCAGACATCTAGTAGTTTTAAGAAAATTGAACTCGTAGAGTTTTCACTTTTATACATTTCCATAAATCGAAGTTCATATTATTGTTTGTGGAGAAAAATTAGATTAAAATTCAATCCAAGAGAAATTTTATAATCTAAACAAAAATTGAAATTTTATAATCTAAAAAAAAATTGAAATTTACTTTTGATAATCTGAAAATTATCTGGATTTCATCGAAGTTATTTACACAAGTTACTGGCTTATCGTAATAAATAGTTTGAAAAGTTTTGAAAAAGTCGAAACATCTTGATTCTAAACTCAGAACTTAAAAATTCCCATCACGAAAATACTAGGAGCATTTTGACTGAACTCGTGGTGGTTAAAGTATCTTTTGCATAAAATATGTCCAATTCTGCTTTTTCGTAACCAACTTTTTGTGTTGTTCGGTGGAAATAAGTTTATTAACAAAATCACTATGAAAACTACAAAGTGAAATTTGCTATTTCGGAAAAAAATTCGAGACACAGTTTAAACGTTGTAAATTTCACTTTCTTTCATTTTTTACGTGAAGAAGTACAGTTCAAAAATGATCAGTCTGAATCCTGCTTGCATGTAGTATGAGACAAATTATTTGAGGAAAGTCTGTGAAGCGGAATATTATTAAAAATTCACGACTGCGTCCTGATTTTCTGGGTGTTTTGATGTAAAATTTCTATCATCAGCTTCTAAACGTTCGGAAACTTTAGAAAAATTCAAAAGATCAGCGTTTCATGTCCAGGTTGTTATTCAAAACCGGAACATATTTTCCAAAATATCACTTTCCACTAAATTCTAGAGTGGTAGACTCTCAATGCATATTCAGATTATGAAACCTCTTACATATTCTTCTACAACGTATCAGTTCTCGGAAAAACATGCGCGCTAGTGCCGGAATAATGTAAACGAAGGTTGTTCCATTTACATGTGTACCAGAAGCGTATATAACCGAATTGTTGTTTCTTCAACAGCGGAAGTTATGTATGTAGATGGGGAACATTTTGTTCACGTATTCATCGTCGTCCTAACATCCTACTATTGTCTCCGTGAAAAACCTTGACAACGGAACCCGTCAATTCAGATTTTGCCCTTGTAAAAAGTAATCCATAAATGATATTTCCCGTTTCTCTTATTCGTATTATGTTTCAATGCTTTCGGGAGAGTAGGCGGTCATGATTCTATTCTTGCTACGATATGACTCGAAATAGGTATTGTTTGACATATTGAAAAATGACAATATTTTCTCCACCCACTCATCTCTTCCTTCTCTCTCTATTTCTCTGTCTGTCTGTCTGTCTGTCTCTTTCTCTCTCTCTCTCTCTCTCTCTCTCTCTCTCTCTCTTTCTCTTTTAAACTTTTAACGGTTAACATTAAGAAATTGTTTCACATGCTTCTGATAAAAGCATCTGTTTGTCCTCAAAGTCCCAAAATTATTCTTTCGAATGCATAGTTTTTCCTTCACTTTTTTCTAACTCTAGTTCTTTTCCACGTGCAAAAAACCGAAGTAGGCACAAAAAAGGTACACTTGAACACTTAGTATAGCAATAAAAGCTCCGCCACATAAGTGTACATAATGAATATTTCGAGGAAATTGGAAAAGTTCCCGTAGACGGAAACAATGTATATTCCCGCCACGATTTGATTAAGACAGAATTGTACGAAACCGCTGTTTGGTCTGATTCGGCATTCACGTGTGTGCACGATGTAGTGAAAGACAATCTGTTGGACTGCTGCTCTTTCCTTTTCGCATCCTGATGTACGTTAAAGGTTCCGTTTGACAGCAAGTCTTTAAGGTTGTCTGAAGTAAAAAAAGAACCTAAAGTTCGTTTTTATGTTGAACATCCAATATTCATACGATTTTCCTTTTTTATTTGTTCAAATTTTGACAACTTTAGACATGATTCAACTAAACCTGTCTCAAGAGCATGCATTCAATATGTTGAATTCTATGTGTAGTGTAACTCTTCATTTACTTGTAAAACTTTCCCGGTCAAAAACTACAAAATTATGTAACAATCTATAAAAAGAAGAACAATTTAAACTTCACTCTACGTCACACACAAATTTTGATCCAGCAACGTTTCCAACGATATCTGACTACATACATGTTTCCAAGACCACCTTTTAAAAACTGTTCTAATTCAGCCTCCCTGTTAGTCAACTCTGTCATCCACCATCCAGGTTTTGACGCAAGACACTTCACGTCACTCAAATCCTGAGAACAATCCTATCATTCACCACCCAGAACTTTTACTTTGTTATTTCACCACCGATCATTTCTTTCTGACAGATTCAATAAATAAACAATGTTCGGAGCTCAAATTTGTTTACAACCCATGTTAATATTGAAACGCGGAAAGACATACGCGCGTTAAGTGTCACCATCTAACATTATTTGACGTTACACCCATGTGCAGTCTTCCAAACCACTTCAATTCTATTTCTGAGACAAAAGGGTGAAAAGAAAGAAAATGTCTGTCAATAACAAATCTTCGGCCCATGTTTGATACCATTTTTGGTAGACAAGAGACTCTTTTTCCCTCTCTTTTTTCTCTCTCTCTCTCTTTCTCTCTCTCTCTCTCTTCCTCTCTCTCTCTCTCTCTCTCTCTCTCTCTCTCTCTCTCTCATCATTCTCTCTTTTCTCACGCTCTCTCTCTCTTTTTCTATCTAACTATTTCTCCCTCTCTCCTTCCATCTTCTCCTCTCTACCAATAACTTCCAAAAATTATTTCTCATGAGTGTCCAAGAAAAACATCAGACTGAATAGCGGGAACTTCTGAATGGACCTTCTTTGAAGCAGCTATTTCTTGAATTTCAACATCTCCCTTTTCGTACACTTCAGGAATATCAATGAAGAAAACTAGAGTTTGACTTGTTTTTGACTTCCTGTATCCCGGAACCAAAAGCTCTTTCAAAGTTTGCGTTGCGAAAAAAAGTTTTGATCCTAAGAAGCGTGTGCATTTCAAAACGTTAATTAAGAGGAAGGCAAGCTTGAGATCTTTCGATTAGAGCCGTGAAGAGTGAATTGAAAAAAAAACACTCGAAGAAAAACAAGCTTTTTGTAGATCAAAACAATTTTTGTAACATTCCCACAATACGTTCCTTGGAATAATATGTTTTCTTTGTTTTTGTTATTCCTACGGAAATCTTTCTCTTATGATACATATTCACTCAAGCTTCAACGAATCTACAGTATATGTCCTCATTTGCTGGTAATGGCAAATTTTCTCATGCGTGTTATTTCCTTCTTTTTCGCAGAAATGATAGCTGCTCAGCTAACTGATCAACTACCTGCTTATACGATTATCGAACACAAACAGCAGTTATACTACAAAATTTGTAGCTATTAAAAACAACCTTTTTTTGAAAACAATTTTCAGCCGATGTACTTTACAGGACCAGTATTTTTCTCAGGTTTCCGAACGACATTTTCAAACCATTAATATTCTCTCTTGACTACAGTTTTTTCAAACTAGTTCCTTTCTGAAAGTTCGAAAATTGAAATAGTTTCTCTCTGAAAATTTGCTGATCCGACTGGGAGTTAACAAGTTCTGAAATTGCGTGTTTGAACAATATTTTTAAATATACACTCACAAGCAGGTAGTCCTCACTACGCTGAGAGCCCATTTTTCCCTTTTTTCCACAAAATTGCATATTCAGACTTTTTATTTGAAAAAGTAAGTGTTTTTTACAGACAACATCTTTGCTTTTTCTTTCTCTCCCTCTCTCTCTCTCTCTCTCTCTCTCTCTCTTTCTTTCTCTTTCTCCCTCTCTCTTTCTTTCTCTTTCTCCCTCTCGCCCTCCGAACGCACCAAATACTGATGAAAGTGTGGCTAGAACTAATGCAAGAACCTGCGAGGGCCCCCCATTGGTCACACGTGAACCGCTAGCAAAAAATGTGCAACGGTGACCGAGTGGTTAACGCGTCCGATCGTTACTCGCTTTTTTAAATTTTCTATCAATTTTTTCCGAAAAAGCTTGTCAGGTTTTTCTTCGACGAATAATTTTTCTAGGAATGTCTTGAAAAGTGTTTGAAACTTTGTTTTCTCAAAAAATTATCTTTTGCCACTACTTCTCATCAAAAAACCTTCCTCGATGGCACCAAAAGGAGCAATTTCTGCATGAGTGCTTCTCCGCATGCGAATTACAAAAGTGTTCTCGATTGAACTTTGCCCAACGCAACATTCACTTCATTGCAAGCCTTCCAAAACACTCTGGACCACCTCGTCAGTTAAGTGACAGCATGCAAACTGTTCATTCACATCACATCATTCTCAATACCAGTTTAGTCTTTTTTCCATATGTTGCCCTTCCATGTTTGAGCAAAGTTTCAAGCGTTTTGTTTGTTCACCACGATTTAAAACATTCCTTGATCAGATTTTGACATTTCTGCTCTTATTATAAATTATCTGACCTTTACCGCTACGACTATTCCATTATTTTTGTGTTCAGAGGTTCTTACGTTAATTAAAGTCTAGACAGATACATTTGCCTATGTGTATAGAGTCATGTTTAAATCCATTCTCATCTTGAGAGAAGGGAAGAAGAGAAAGAAGAAAGAGAGAGAGAGAGAGAGAGAGAGAGAGAGAGAGAGAGAGAGAGAGAGAAAGAGAGAGAGAGAGAGAGAGAGAGAGAGAAAGAGAGAGAGAGAGAGAAAGAGAGAGAGAGAGAGAGAGAGAAGGAGAGAAGGAGAGAATGAGAGAAAGAGAGAAGGAGAGAAGGAGAGAAGAATAGAGAGAGAAGGAGAGAGAGAGAGAGAGAGAGAGAGAGAGAGAGAGAGAGAGAGAGAGAGAGAGAGAGAGAGAGAGAGAGAGAGAGAGAGAGAGAGAGAGAGAGAGAGAGAGAGAAGGAGAGAGAGAGAGAGAGAGAGAGAGAGAGAGAGAGAGAGAGAGAGAGAGAGAGAGAGAGAGAGAGAGAGAGAGAGAGAGAGAGAGAGAGAGAGAAGGAGAGGGAGAGCGGGAGAGAGGGAGAAAGAGAGAGAAGGAAAGATGGAGAGAGAGAGAGAGAGAGAGAGAGAGAGAGAGAGAGAGAGAGAGAGAAGGAGAGAGAAAGAAAAAAGACAAAAAATAATTTCTCTCATACTGTACTAGAATCGGAACCTTGAGCGGGTAAACAACACCAACGACAAATTATTCTGTGCTCTGATACACTTTCATTACATTCCTTTGTGTATCCTACCAGAATTTTTGATTATTTTCCGTATACTGATTCACGTTATTAGTAGAAAACTAAACACTAAGCAAAATCTGCCATTCCACGGAATGTTTTTTTCTCTCTCACCGCAGTTTTAACGCGCTTTCTTAACCGAGCATTCTCGATGTTTCGAGTTTCAACCCGTGTTTATGTACATACATATAACGATGAAAAATGAACACTTGTGAGGGCTTATTATTTAGTTTCATGGCTAAGTACGTTTGTCACATTCTGCTGCCTTGAGACATGTACGTTCATCCTACTTGTTTCATGCTTTATTTTAGTCTAGTTGCACTGATTCTAAATCTGATTTTTTCCTCGATTCTTTCGAAAAGGAAGTGGAAAAATTAGTTTACGTACAGTATCGGACAAAATCTTATGCCGATTTTTGTTTTTTGCCATATTTCTCATCAAACTTCATGAAACAATCTGAACTTTTGATATGGTAATCTACATAGTTATGACCACTAATGACAGAAGTTAAACTGATGAGTGTCAAAAATGGAAGAAATTGTTCTCTCGAAAATCAAAATTTCCGAAATCAGAAAATATGATACATGTCGTTCCAGGGTCAAAACTTCTTTTATAATTGGTAGAACTCCCTGAAAATGGGTCCTATCCAAATGAAGACATCATCATGAGTGTCTGAGTGTCAACTGTTTCTGTAAACCTGCTCTACATAAAGCCCAAGAGGGAGGCAAGCACTGCCACCCAGGTGCACCTCTGAACTCTCTTCAAAATTTTGAATACTATAAAAGTTTGTGACTTATTTGCACTCAAATCTTTCAATTCACATTTTTGAATATTTTCTCATCGTATTCAAATATCTTAACAGTAACACACAAACTATTTGAGCCACAGAGCGTCGTTGAAACCAAGTTGTCTCAATGCTCGGTTCTGAGTTCGGGAGTATTTTCTTGTTGAAATTCATATTTAGAGTCAATATGATAAAATGTTTTTAGGTTCAAAATTTTAATCAATGTTTTTTCAATGTATAACAAATGTGCAATTCGATTCACAAAGCTTAGTAAAATTTATATGAAGCAAAACACTGAGCAGTAGTCTGCGACAAATGATGCTCGTGTGATTTAGACATGTTAGGAGGTGGTAAAGTATGTCATGAGTACCGAAAACGTAGTCAGAACGTTTAAATGAAACAAATTAGAAAAATCGACTCGAAAAATCAAATAATCTGTACTCTCAAACGATAATGAATAACAGTGAACACTGGATATGATGGAGTTATGGTATCAAATGTTTTTAGAATGGTCTCATCGTGGAATTTTCTCTTGAAATTTGAAATTAATACCTGACATCTTTTTACAAAACATTGATAAAAATTTTGAACACAAAAACATTCCATTATACTGGCTCTAAATATGAATTTCAACAAGAAAATACTCCCGAACTCAGAACCGAGCAATGAGACAACTTGGTTTCAACGACGCTCTGCGGCTCCAATAGTTTGTGTGTTACTGTGAAGATGCTTGAATACCATGAAAAAATATTCAAAAATGTGAATTGAAAGATTTAAGTACAAATAAGTCACAAACTTTTATAGTTTTCAAAATTTTGGAGAGTTCAGAGGTGCACCTGGGTGGCAGTGCTTGCCTCCCTCTTGGGCTTTATGTAGAGCAGGTTTACATAAACAGTTGACACTCAGACACTCATGATGATGTCTTCATTTGGATAGGACCCATTTTCAGGGAGTTCTACCAATTATAAAAGAAGTTTTGACCCTGGAACGACATGTATCATATTTTCTGATTTCGGAAATTTTGATTTTCGAGAGAACAATTTCTTCCATTTTTGACACTCATCAGTTTAACTTCTGTCATTAGTGGTCATAACTATGTAGATTATCATATCAAAAGTTCAGATTGTTTCATGAAGTTTGATGAGAAATATGGCAAAAAACAAAAATCGGCATAAGATTTTGTCCGATACTGTATAATGATGAGAAAGGAACACTTTTGAGGGTTTATTATTTAGTTTTCCAATAAAGTACACGAAAATAGTGGTAGCTGTTGCTGGTCGTTACAAAGATTGTGTAACTAATTTTCAATTAATGAAGTTATTACTCCTAATAGTTCACTTCATCTTGATTGTTCAGTAAGAAACTAATACAGTTTTGTATATACCGTCGTAGAAAAAATAAACTGGATGATTGAATTTTTTCCACAAAGACCTATCCAATGTATTTGATATTTCTGGTCATTTCTCTGACTAAAAAATTCAATCTGTATTGCGTGTTCTTTTATTTCTCAAAAAATTAAAATCAGAAAGAACAATTCTAAATTCTAAAAAAGTTGTGTATTTTTTCATTGAAAAAATAAAGGATGTAAATCAGTCAAACTTACTTTTTGTCTTACACGGAGAACCATAACGTTCCATAACAACCAGAAATTTTCTCAAATTAAGATATCTATTTCATGACGTTTCCAAACTCGAGTTCCTAGAATTAGAGTTTTTCCGACTAGGCTTGCAATAATGTTACTTTTTCAAGAGAAAAAACACCGGCTGTTCGAAACCAACAATGTTTTTGTGTGAATTAATTAGGATCTTGTGAATTTTGTGGCAGAAAATTTCTTTTTTTCTAGTCTCATCAACACCTCAGAACAACTTGATAATAATAAGTTCTTGATACACAACTTTCCATTGGTTTTCAAAATAATTATTTTTTTAAATTTTAGTTCCAAATAATGAACCTTCTCTGATCAGTGATGAACAGAAATCAGTGAAACACTTCTACAAACAATATTTTCTCACAGATTTTCTTCTGCAAAAAATATTGTTAGATATTCTATGATGCAGGTTTTCTAAGAAGAAAACCTTGCAATGTAAATGATACTGATAATTATTTTCGTTGTTACATAATGTAATATCATTTTCTAGATGAACAAAACAGTCATGCGTGGGGGAAAATTTGATAATTAGCCATCTGAATATGAAAAATGATGTTTCATGGAACAACGTTTACCTAAGGGCCCTGACATATTCTCAGAACATGACTAATTCTTAGTTTCCCGCTTCATTTTTCACGGGATAATGAGCACGTTACGATGGGATTTCATAAACATTTTCTTTTTCCCGAAGTCCAGTCGTTAGAAAAGTGAAAAATTGTCAGATTCCGAGGCTTATCTGACTCTGCGATAAAACACTTTCCGCGTGCTCCGATCTTCTTTTTCCCTTTCAAGCTGACAATCGTATTGACAAACACTTTTATTGAAATCCATGTTTTGGCTTGTATTTGGCCAGCTTTAGCTAAACGGAACACATGACATCTCGAATATCATCTTGGGTTCCAAATGTACTTGTTTTCACTTCATGAGAATTCTGAATTTTCTTAGAGTTGTCATCAGATTTTTCAATGAAGGAATTATAAAGTTCTTAAAAGAAAAAAGATTAAACTTTTCGATTTTTAGATCTTGTTTCGGGTTTTAGAAGTATTTTCCAAAAAAATATCCACAAAACTGCTCAACATTCAACATCCTTGCACAAATACTGGTACTCATCTTTTCATGATAAGAAATCCCCTTAAATTAATCTTCATTCTCTTCGTCTAGCTATTCCTAGAAAAGTAGGTAACAGACATGTTCTGTAGTCTGCTCTCAAAAGAAGACGTCGAAAGACATGGAAAAGTCATGTTTTGACGCTGGTTCTCTGAAACAATAGAATAACTCAACATTTCAACCTTCGCCAGTATCATTATTGATAGAAAAAAAGTCGGCTACGGAATTAACCAGAGATCTTGAAATGTTAGGTTCATAACCATTGAATACGATGAGAACGTATTCTGTATTTTCATCGTTCCTACAGTATCATTATTACTGATATTAAAAAAATACATCAAAACAAAAACTTCCTCCATAAATGTTTCATGAGAGCCTCCCCAATGATTGAGATAGTGGAAACTACAAGGTTTCCAAAGTGATATACGTTGATTTTCTTGTGCGTCGATAAACTAGATACAGGACTGAAACTTTCATATCGTAGTGTTTGGTTGTTGCCAATCAAGCTTTTGATCTGATCCTCGTATAATGTTTCCGAATTCAGAAAACTACCTCTCATTTTTCATACAAAATGTGAATTATATCAAAATCTAATATGATAAGAACAGACATAATTGTCCTGGTTCTTGTTTTCACAACTCATTTGACAAGTATACGGTGCTTGTACTACACCTGTTTTGTTATGTCTCATCACTACAATTTTGTGAAGCAAACAAGTTTTGTGATCGACTTCGCCCACTGCGAAGCTTTTTTGTTTTTTTTTTGTTGTTATCACAAACCCAACGATTCTCGTCTTTTTCGTTGTTTTGCCCGTGTTCAAACCGATCATGCCCATTTCTTGACTTTCACTGAAGCCCTGTGCCCTCCAGTAAGACTCACTTTGGCGACCGCACAGATTTAGAAAACTCATTAACTTGAGGATTAGCCCCTGGCCATAAACCAAATAGTGAAGACGTCTGTCGTTAGATGCCTTCGATTGTTTCTTTTTTCTTTTTTTCTTCTTTGTTTTTTTTGTTTAAGAAACAAATTATCTTCCAAACCTACACCCAATGAAAATGATTTTTTAATTGTTTAAACTCAGAAGACTAATTTTCCAGAATTGTGAGAGAAGTTGGGGAAAAATACAGATTTTAAAATACTTCGATTATGACTTGGCAAAATAATTGTGATCTCATTACATTTGTTCAAGTTCGTAGTACGTCAGAGAACTCATTTCTCAAATGAGTGAAAAAATTACCATAACAATTGCAATCATAATGCTTCCATGTCAATTGAAAAAAGTTGGATCTCACGCCATTTGGAAACAAACTTTTCAAAAGATCAACTATCGAATCAATTCAACATCAATACCAAAGTATTCTTTAATAATCCACGAGCAAAAAACGACAAATAGCTCGCCTTATCGGGAAGAAACAAGCAGAGAGATGTACAAACAAATCCACTCTCGAACTATTCCGGTCGAACAGTCGGAACAACCTTCCAATGTTAACACCTTTTCATTTTTCATCTTTGACTCACCAAAACCTCAAAAATCGTTTGATGTGCTTAATGAATTCTCACTTTTCCTCAATCAAGGCTCGGCGCATGTGTCTTCTGGGATACAAAAACAAGTTAAATGAAATTAATGCTTGTCTCGGTGAAAAATCCGCGTTGTTGTTGGTATTTTGACGGAACGACATGGCTCAATTATTGCCCCCGCTATTTCCATATTGGATCCGATCGGGCAAAACATGATCGTCCTGTATCAGCTACATGTCCTGCCCTTCTGATGATGCAGTGTTCTCGGCCCATTATTGCAATTATAAAGGTCCATTATCGGAATTATAGCTAGTTCATTGCGTTTAATTTGCCGTTTCTCAGTGAAATGTTACTTTCCACAATTTTTGCTTCTCTCACTTTATTCTTTTTCTATTTTTTCCAGTTTTTTTTTATCTTTTCATCTTTTTCTCATATTTCCTCTTTAACATTTTGTGTTATGTCGTTCCAGTGTTTTGTTTCAAACTATAACATGCATGAAGAATTTCCACTCTATGCTACGTTTGTTTCAAAATTCTCCACTCACTTCCTTATTTATTGTTCAAAAACAAGTTAGAAATGTTTACAAGATCATGATAAAACTTTATATAAACTGAGAAGCAGGAAATATACTCCATTATCATGGGAGATAGAAGCGTTTCTCCATTTCCTCATAAATTGCGTTTGATATGAATATCAGAGCTTGCCGGATAGTGCTAATGGATAGCTGGGAAGAGTGCGTCTCACTTGTGTTAGAAAACTTTCAACCAAAAATTAATCCCTGTTCCAAATTTGATCAACTCATCTTTTTTCCCATCACGTTACGAAGTTCAACAACACAAACCTCACACATTTGATTAAAGCGCCAGTTTTGCCGTCTTTCTGCTAAAACTACTTAATCAGTCTCGTGGTTCCTTCGAACTTCCGTTCTCTACACTTTTGTCTCTTTTTCCAGGCAATTTAACCCCCATCCCTTCACAGGCAAGCGTCATGATTTAGCCAATCAGAGACTCATGAAACGATTTTTGAATGTGTATTTCGAGCCTGTATGTGTCACATGTTCACTAATAGCGCTCGACATTTTTGTCCTCGAAAAATTTGTCGAGAAATAACTTTTTGGTCATTGTGTTGAAAACGAGAAACTCAATTCTGAACGTTTTTTGAAGTCAAATTTTGAATCTGTAAGTGTCACATGTTCACTAATAGTGTTCGAAACTTCAGTTTTCACGCTGTTCTCCGAATCCTGGAGTTTTCACAGAAACATGGACTCATGAAAAAATTTTCAATCCAGTTTGTATCCAGCGAAATAACCAGGCTGTATCTTGAATCTGTGTATTTCACATGTTCACTATTCGCGTTGAGAAGCAGACGTCTCCTGAAAAAACTGAAAAAAAACTTACTCAAGTTAATCAGAAAGAGAGACAATAATTTTTCTGAAGTAATTTTGAAAAAAATGTTTTTGACCTGTTCAGAAACAGATTTCAGAACATGAGAAAAAACGGAAGAGAAATTAGCCGGAGGCAATTTTTTAATGTGTTCTTTGAACTCAGAATAAGATCACCTTTTTTTCGTTGGAGCCCAGAAACTGTCTATCTTTTTATTTATGGACAGAATAGTTAATTTGTGAAAATGTACTCCATACCATGACGACCTTTGTCAAACAAATCACTTTAGTAAGGACATCAAAAATTCATTTCTTTTGGAATTACTACATTTCTCAAAAGATCCGTCAACAAATTTATTCTCTAAAAACGAAGAAAGCACTAGAAAGTACAGAATCACTGAATAGTCGTAGTTAGAGAACGTCACTCTTTTTTCCAACCGGAAAAACAGAGAATTTTTCCTGTCAATATTTTCATCTCAATAATCATTCTTCTCCCACAATAATTCCCTCGATGTTTTTCTTCATTCTGGAAAAAATATTCTAGAAGCAATGCACATCTGATCATGAATTCTACGTCAACTGAAGTTCAAGGAGGCGATCCGTCGCTGGAGAACGTTAGTTTCAAGAATAATCTTACATAAGTTTAATGATAAACCGTTTGAATTCCGTTCCTCAAAGAAGAAAATTCTAAAAAAAAACATCAAAGAAAATTAACACTCCCGATGATCATTACTTATGAATCTATTGCCAGATTCGAGTTCTTGCCTACACGATATGGAGCTTCACTGCGTCCCTTGGTATCCCAGCTAACATCTTCGTTCTGGCGTCAATTGTTTATTTTCGGTGGGTCAAAATTAGAATCTCATTAGAACAGATGACGTCGTGGCTGTAAATAGGTTATGTTCGTATGAGAAGAGCATTCGACGTTCCAAACGACTCTTTGACAAAAGTAAACAAGGAGAAATGATTTGAAAAATGGAGTTATCACTTTTCCAGAGTTGGAAAAAATAAGAGAGAGAGAGATAGAGAGAGAGAGAGAAAGAGAGAGAGAGAGAGAGAGAGAGAGAGAGAGAGAGATAGAGAGAGAGAGAGAGAGAGAGAGAGAGAGAGAGAGAGAGAGAGAGAAGAGAGAGAGAGAGAGAGAGAGAGAGAGAGAGAGAGAGAGAGAGATAGAGAGAGAGAGAAAAAGGGGAAAGAGAAAGAGTGAAAGAAAGGAAAAAGAGAGAGAGAGAAAGAGAGAGAGAGAGAGAGGGGGGGAGGGAGGGAGAGAGAGAGAGAGATAGAAAGAAACAGAAGAAAAGATTGAATATCATTTTCCTTTCAGAGACATGCGCACCATCTCCAACGTCTATATTTTCAACCTTGCCCTAGCCGATCTCCTGTTTTTGGCAGGAATCCCAGTTTCAATTCTCGGCCAGTCTGCAAGTGGTGGTTGGGTACTCGGCCCGACCCTATGCAAGATGTATATTAGTGGAAATGCGGTTAGTAAAAGCCTACAATTTCCTGTTACCAACATATGATTATTTGACAAAACAGATGAGAGTACTGAGGGGTTGTTTGATGATGAGTGGGGAAATACATGTCAATAAATCTGAAATACAAAAAAGATTAAGATCAACATCAACCGTTTTACCTAAACAAATATGCTTATTTTGAAAACAATGTTGATGAAAGTACAAAATTCAAACTGTCACTAGGCACTTGGAGACCTTCTAAATCCCCTTTGAGTGAACGAATCTAAGAAAGTTTAAAGTTACTATGTATTTCGTAATGAGATGGAAGATTGAGTGCAGAATATATATTCCCAGCCACATAAGAAAATATGAAACGTTCTGTAATCGTGAATCAAACTTAAACCTGAAAAACTTCAACTATTTTTAATCTACCACAGAATTATTTAATTTAAAAAACCTAATTTGCTGTTTTACAACAAAAAAAGTTAATTTAGAAATCCCTCGAAATGTCTAAACCTTAATTTCAATATCTTTCGAAATGTTTCTTTTTCGAGTCAGACTTGTTTTTCGAAAACAGGAACTGAATCACGTGTTTTCTTTCGCAAGCGCTTTCTGTGTGTGGCATTCAAAAACAGATGACAGTGTGCCTGTTTGGAATAAACAACAATTTTTGAATGAAAAACAAGAAGACACAAAAATTAGTTTAGAATGAATGTGATTAATTTATATTGACAAATTCCAGGTTTCTCAGTTCGCGTCAGCAGTTTTCATTGCAATCCTGTCCTTCGATAGATTCATGGCTGTATGCCGTCCGATTGCCTCAACGGCATGGAGAACAACCCAGGCGGCCTTTGCGCTATCAGTATCGGCTTGGGTGATGGTAATTCTAGAGATGACACCTCTTCTGCTCTTTGTGAAGTTAATCAAGATCTCGGCAGGTTTGACATTTTTCAGGTTGAAGCGTGATAAGTTCACTTCAGGACCATCTCTGGTGAAGAACAGCTGCATGCTCTTTTTTGGAGACGAGAAGCATCTGGACTTCAGTGACGACACTGTTACTGAGGAGCAGAAAGACGCTCAGATGACTCTGATGGAAGAAAGTCTTCTTGTCTCGAGGAGGTTCTTCTTGACCTACACGTTCACGCTTTCCTATCTGCTTCCATTGGTTGCAGTATGGCTTTTCTATGTCAGAATCATCCGAAAGATGTACAGAAGGAGACAGCAAATGTTTATGAAGAGAAGTGTGACGAAGAGAAGGACAACGAAGGTTACTGTCTCTCCTTTTCTCTCTGTCTCTCTCTTTCTCTCTCTCTCTCACTCTCTCTCTCTCTTTCTCTCTCTCTCTCTCTCTCTCTCTCTCTCTCTCTCTCTCTCTCTCTCTCTCTCTCTTTCTCTCTCTCTCTCTCTCTCTCTCTCTCTCTCTCTCTCTCTCTCTCTCTCTTTCTCTCTCTTTCTCTCTCTCTTTCCCCCCTCTCTCTCTCTTTCTCTCTCTCTCTCTCTTGGGTCGCGCCTTCCTGGTATTTTATCTTTTCATGTACAATACACTTTGTACAACACAACATATCAGGTAACCATCATGGGACTGGCCATTGTCATCTCGTACACGGTCTGTTGGTTCCCTTTCTGGCTGAGTCAATGGTCTATTGAGATGGACGTCGGATTGAATAAGTAAGGAACAATAACACGACGTCAAAAACACAAAGTGACTATATTTAGGAATCGCGTTGCCATCGTTTACGTCTCCTACTTGGCATTTGCACTCCAATACATCAATTCGGCGGCGAATCCATTCTTATACGTCTTCTTGTCCGATTCATTTAAGAGAAATGTGAGAGATACAGAAAAATCTGTGAAAAGGGAAAAACTGCAATCTCCATGAACCGAACTTTTTAAAATTGAAAAATCCCGAACAAATTATGTTTATCAATCAATGTTTCTCAATCTGGTGTTATTCTTATCAAAAAAAATTAAATTGGAGATGCTGAACAATCATAATCATTTTTCTCCCTGATTGGCTGCAGATTTTATAACTCTAAAACCATTGAACGACAAAATTCATCATTTCCAAGATTAAAAGTTTCATAGTGAAATAAAAAATCATAACGGTCACCGTAACTCTACCATTTTTTTTCTGAAGTTCGCTGCATAAAATTCTAGAATACGTGACGAGCCTCATAAATCCATCATTTTCTGAAGTTCTCTCAAATGAGAATATCCATAACGACCACCGTAAATCCATCTATGAGAGTTATCTAGAAAGCCAATGCTCAGAAACCACTTCAGGTCTCACGTCTCATGCAGTCCAAGGCAAAAGAAACGATAGAAACAGCTCGAAGACCTAGCAACCAGCCAACAGAAAGCACCAAGATGCTCAGCCACAACAATAATAACGCGATGCTGGTGTCGATCCCAAAGGCCACGACGTCAGAGAATCTTTTGACTGTGAATAATGTTTGAAAATAGAAAAAAAAGATTTAGGACCAAAAATCCATGTATAACTGTCGATGCTTGCCCAAATATATTCTATATTTTCCATCAAAATTGATCTGAAAACGTGTCTTTTACTCGAATCAATTGCTATACCCGACGAAAAAGGAAAACCCAAGAGAAATGTTAATTTTTACATGAAACCCCTAACGTATGTCACATAGAAATGTAAATAGAACCGGAGTTTGTTAAATGGGTCCAATATCTCGTTGCATAAAGTATGTGCACAATCGTAGAATATGTAGACATGTACATATCTGGTCAATAAATTATTATCCGGACTTTGCTCTTGCGTGGGTTGGAATTTCGACTGGAAAAGTGTCATTGATGAAATTATCGAGATGAATTAGAGTTTATCCGTCACCATGTTTTATGAAAAAATGTTATACGCATAATATTGTTGGATTGAGAAACGGAGAAACATTAATGGGAGATAGTCGTGTTCCGTTTTTCGATTTAATTGTTTTTAGGCCAGATTTTGATTTGTTTTAAGGGTAAGAAGTGTTGAGAATTCATGATTAAAATGTCGATATGCTTTTAAAGACGATTTTCAGACGATAAGAGCTAGTTTAATTTTCCTACAGTATCTCTGTAGCATCAGAATTTGATATTGCAATGTGCGCCATATACGTAATTTTATCTATTCTCTCAACTGAAAAGTTATCTTCCCGAAGGTTCTCTTCTATTTCACCACTATCACTTTTCATCGACTGAAAAACTAATCATTCTACATTACCCCTTCTCATAAAGATTGATTGCCCCTTATCATACCATTAATAAAACGTGGTGATGTCACAACACAGTGTAGTTGATGAAAAAGATCCGGATGAAAAGTTTATTGAAGAGTCAAAAGTCGTCATCAATCCATAGTATCTTTGAGCTCGCCAACCGAGCTCCCAACAGCGTCCCCAGAGAAGTTAGAAATTTGGAGAGTTGTTTAATTGAACGACGCTGCTGGTAAAAGGAAAAAATATTCAGGGACACGTTCATTGAAAGTTTCCATACCCGCGGAAGCTAATTCTGTCTCAAGTAAAAATCTCCTAACAACTTACATTCTATTATGAAGGGGGACATACACGACATATGGGGTGGAACTCGTAAGGTCTGGTGTGGTAGAGAGACTGTAGCCGTATTATCGCGAGATGTATACCTTAGTAAAAGAATGTGAAAGCATGTTTAGAGATGATCTTGAGAAAGACTTGCAAAGTGTTGTACTAGCGGCAATTTTTCACTGGTTAGAAGGCTACTAGTACAACACATAAACTATGAATCATGTCTGAATAAAACGATACAATTCTAAAACAATCCTTCATACATGGAATGTTTGTTTTATAACATTTCCTCTCTCGCTCTCTCAGTCAAATTGTTGGCAATTTCCATGTATGACGGTGGGGTGAGCTTCGGTTGTAACGAGTCATTGCATTCCTAATAGGACGTGTGGAAGAACCGTTAGTGTCTACCGTAAAATAGACCCATAGCTAGATCGGACTATTTGAACAAAACCATTCCGTAATGATGATGAGATGTGTACGCTTACGTGTAGAACGATGGATGTTGATGGTGTTGATGTTGATGGTGTTTAAGATGAAAATTGGAAGAGCCTAGAGTCGACTGAAGGTGGATGGAGCCTCGTATCGAACAACCCGGCAGTTTGTGGTTATAGATGATCTAGTCTACGCTGTAATTATCTCAATTAATCTTTTATTCGAGCAAAATGCGACTTACCGTTGAAAAAACGTCAAAATCCGCCTTAAAAGTTACTGTTGGTGGTTCATATCACGAAGCAGAAACGTGCCAAGTCTGGAATAATAAAAATAACATATTGTGAGGGGACAAAAAAGAATGGAAAGGACAGTGAAAGAAAGACTTTATGAAAGGTATTGTCCTTGAATAAACTTTATCGTCATTTGTTCTATTCCTTATCAAATACATACGCGTTTATCGAGTTTTTTCTGTCCTCAAACTAAAGATCAATCTTTTCTCTGAATCGGTATGTTGTACGAACGTGGCTTCGTTGTTTTTAATAGTGATAGAGTGGAAGAAGAAGTGCGAGAGACAGAATCTTTCGGCTATCTGTGTGCGAATGTAGATCACAAGGAGAAAGGGAAACGGGACAGAAAGAAAGCGAGAGCAATGTACGTATGCGAGTATATGTGAGCGTTTTCGTGAGCGAACATCGTGCGCGTAGTCACTGGTGACAGCCTGGTTTCTCTGTCGTCTCTTATCTACACATGGGGTCTTGCCTCCCTGAAACCCTTTGCATCGCGTGCAGTAAAGTGCGCTCACACTCACCACTGCCTGGAAGCCCACTCTCTCAACGCACTCTCCAGCCAGCCGGGGGGGGGGGGGAATTCGCGAGACCGCCCCTGAACCACGGATCGATCACCGAGAATGTTGGCACGCAGCCAGCTGATACTTGCCCACCCCGCTCTCTCTCTCTTTCACTATCACTGTCTCTCTTTTTCTTTCTCTCGCTTCCAACTTGTGTGGAAAACGTCACACGTACACTTCTACACACGAACATGGCAAACGAAAAATTGCCCAGGAGAAATCCAATCAGAAAAGTCCAACTCCCCGATAGAGGGTATGAGCGTGTCAGGTGACGTTACCCTGCTCAAAAGTGCAAGGGTTTCGTAACGGAGCTCTCAACGCCCACGGGTTTGAACTAAAGTGATGAATTGTAAACGATAAAAAGGGCAATAGATGTGTTCATTTGTCGATGACAGTTGAAACGTTTTACACATTTCACGGGAAATGTTAAAGAGAACCTGTGAAGCGGTGCGAGTGGAAAGGATTAACATGAAAGATGGATCACCCGATTAGAGCGAAATTGTTACCACCCAACTTGTTATTGATGGCGAAGTTTGTTTTCTATCAAAAGAATTGTTTTCCCATGGTGATCGCAGTTATTTGTAACACTATCAGTAAACAAACCGTAGCTTATGATTCTCGGGAGAATTTGTGTTTTTCTGATAAACAATACAAATTCAGTTTTGATCGAGAATGATTATGAAATTGTATGAGTGGAGAGTCTTGTGAAAATATTTTGGTTTTCGATTCAATGATGCTTCCAATAATAAGAAATTTGTCGCCACTTCACCTTTTTTGGTGAAATAGTACAAGAGGAGTTGAACACGGGAAAGGGATTGGTACACCAACCAGTCAGTTAACTAGCTCATAAGATCTTATTTTTTGATAAACGTATTTAAATTAGAAACATAAAAACTGTATAGAGAACAGAAAGAATAAGAAAACTGAACACGTGAATGAAACTTTTTGTGTTCTCAAAATGACAGTGTCAGTTAATTGGTCTATGTGCTTGACGTTTATCTTTGAACATAGGTTGTTTGAAATTCTGGTTCATAGTATATAAACTTTGTGGGTGGTATGAGAGGGATCAAACGTATACAATGAGCAGTGATAATCGGCAACAGAAGAGTGTGAACGTATTGTTGAAACTGAACAAAGAGAAAGGAAGATGGTTTGTAATTTGATTAAAGAATGAATCGATACACAAAATTCCCGTTGGAACTGATACATAGCCTTTCTGCTCACCAAAAATGAGAGAGGGAACGACCGATCAAGTAAAAACATATGAGGGACAGTGAATGCAATGACACGTCCTGTCACAACTCAATGTGATTCATCGCCAGATGTTTGTGTTTATGTATTTCTTTTTCACGTGACCTTGTAGACGAGAAATGTTTCTCGCGCTGGTCAATTATTCTTTCCATCAACACAGAAGTAGTCGTCATCTAAAAATAAACAAGAAAAACGTTATGACACGTCCTCTCACAGCTCGCTACGCTTCATCACCAGATGTTCGTGTTTATATCTTTCCATTTGATTTTATTAAATAAAATTAATTATTCCTGTTGAATAAAAGAGTTGATTGAATCGAAAATAATTGAGAAAAACATGTGACGGATAGAAATTTTGTTGTCACGTCTCGTCACAACTATCAGTAATCGATAATCAACATTGGTATTCAAATCCAAATGATTTGAAGAAAAAGTGATCAAAGGACGTTCTCGAGCGGTTTCATAACATTGCTTTAAAACTATGACATGCGTCATCAGAAACAATAAGAACATGGGAGACAAAAAATGCGACGAGTTCTGTCAAAACTTGTCATATTGTTGTGTTTTTATCTTAAAATGTTCCGGAAGGGTTGGTCCACAAATATTCCTGGATTGAGTGACAATTCTGTTGCTTGAAATGCGAGAAGACGCTAGCAGAATTTAACAAAAAGTACTCTATGCATTGTCGCCAGATGTTTGTGTTTGGATCTTTCCACATGACTCAAAAGAATTTATCAAAGAAGTTTCTCAAGCTGCTCGATTTTTCTGACCGAAGAAAAAGGAATAATTGTCAGAATCAAAAAAAGTTTACGTCTCTCCCACATAAGAGAGAAAAAAGCATTGAAACTTTTTAATCTGGTTAACTATTTTATTGAACTAAGAAAAAGAGAGTTCCGTCAGAATGAATACAAAATTAGACAAAAATGACGATGTATGTTACCGTTTATTTTTCACCATTTGATTTGAAAAAAAACTGATTAATGGAAAATCTTAATATGGGCGACACCTTTGTTCGTTATAGTCCAAGGGCGTCATGGCGTCCTCGGCACAGGCATAAGACAACATAACCGCTTCGTAGCCGCTTTGCCGACCTCCGCTTTCAAAAGTGTTTGTGCTTTAACAAATGTTTCACTCAATATAATGAACGTTACAAACTGTTCTCGACAATAGTTTCACCTACTTCAAGCAATTTACCGTTACGATTCGTGTGTTTCTGGGATGGAAAAAAAGTAATATATTTTTAACTACAGTAACTGAAATTTGATCTACTATATAAATATATATCGATTTGTTTTGCTCACACTTTTCAATTGCGTTTACCGCAGTGTGTGCTATTGAACTCAAGAAAAAGTGTTTTGTCGTTACATGTGAGTATTTGTACTTTCCATATATAAGGTTGATGCACTCAAAACTTCCGATTCGTGCGAAACTGTTCAACAGAACATAACTTCATTGGTTGACCAAAATATTATACGAAATTTTCACCATATCTGCCCACAGTATTCTGTCAGCGACTGGGAAGCTCACTGATCCACTCGCCGTATCACGCGAGCTTCATGGAGGCAAAATAGGTCTTCAACCATGCATTTCCCTCAGCGCGGTTCTCGAAGTGTGTCTCGTCTAGGACTCGTTGTATGTCCGAGAAAAGCCAGTAGTCACTAGGTTTAAGGTAGGGCTAAAAGAAATCATAGAGTACAATAGGCCATCCAAACATTGTAAGCTTTTTTTCACTTTTAACTTACATGAGGGTGGACGCTGTCGTCACGACCGTGAAGACGATCTCGCAGCCAGGGAATGGAATGGGCGCGAGTCTTCAATTTTCTTGGCTGGCAAGCCTAGACATTCCTCGTGATCGTCGTACCATTGAATAGCGACTTCCAGTGTTTGGAGCCTTGGGCGGCTCACCATACGGAGAGCATCTCTTTTTTCCAGTTTTTTTCGTCTTTGGAGACGGGTTCCAGCTCATCATCTTTATCCACCCACTGGGCATAACTTGTAAGGTGATTGTCAAACATCCATTTATCATCTCATTTTATGAAAACGTTCAGCCAAGCCGTCGCTCTTTTGTACGTAAGAAGAAACCAAGCTATGTCAACTCGACAATTCTTGTTCTTGCCACTCGATACGTGGGAAATCTAACGGCCCAACTTTTGTACTTTGCCGAGCTACTTCAGTCTTTGAACGACACTTGCCTGGACTACTCTGAAGGTCTGCAACATTTCTCGAGTAGTAGCAAACGGCTCTCCTTCGACGGTGCTGTTAATAAATCCAAATCCATCGCCCATGCGGGTTGTGACCTCTCCTTGGTTTCGAGATTGTAGTCGTGAGCCTCGATTCGTTTGAATCGTTTGCGTACTATACGCTAGGAGAAGGAGTCCTGGAGATATATTTGGACCAGTTTAAAATGGGTCTCTGGTGGATTCGTGCCAGTTAGGGAGAGAAATAAAAATGAGCTGCGTTTGTGGAATCTGTATGGGTGCAAAAGACGGGGCATTGTGGGAACTAGATTGATCGTAATAGGTTGTGGTACTGCGACTGATAAGAAGGAGGGGCAAGTTGTTTATATTGTAGAGCACAATTGTTATTGTCGCGGTCAACCGCAGAGAGGGAGGATCAAAGTTCAAATATCAAAATCGGAAATTTTGAGTGCATCAACCTAATATATTGTAGAAACTGATCAATAAAAGGGTTGACCACCTCGAAATTTTTGTTTGTTAGAATAAGACAATATGTCGTCAGAATCGTAAGAAATGCTTTGTCTTCGGATGTTTGTGTTGATATCTTTCCATATGACTCTGTAAAAAAGATCGAATAAGATTCTTAAGCTGAAAAATTCAATCCACAGAAACAGAAGAAAATGGCTCCAGACACAATAAAAACAATGAAGAACAAACCGCGCGATGACACGTCCTGTCACTACTCCGAGTGATTCACCGCCAGATGTTCGTGTTTACGTCTTCTCATGTGTCTCTGAAGAAATGATCAAAGAACGTCTTTGTTGCGCAGCTGGAAAAAACAACAAACGGAAATGTTGAGGTAACCGCTGCTCTAATGCAAAAGCCGACACGATTTACAACTTGTTGTCTCAATTCCACAAGCTGAATGAAAATCAGCCAATATTTTTGCTTACACGCTTGTGTAAACAAGCAACTTTCCTGATTAAAACACTTTTTGTGATAAAACTATAGAGTGTGACAATAACAAATGGTCTCTGTTCCTTTTATCCAGAACATTCGATCAAAATGTTTTAGTGGTTTGCTTTTTTATTGTTCTTGGAAAGTGGAGCTCTCGACTTTTGAAATAAAAAAATATATTCTTCTTAAAACTAGTTCTAGTAGTCCTACAATTGATTGAAATAGTTGTGCAAACAAGTCCACGCAGTTATCGACAGCGAAAAGCAATCATTTTTTGAACAATATAATTATTTATAACAGTTTCGAATCTAGTTTGCCTATTTGATGTTTTCATTCTTGTTCTTTTTCGAGATTTCAGAAGTTCTGAATGTAGGTTTTCACACTATTTTTTCTTGTTTACTTCCTGTTACTTTTATACTGTTTATAGTAATGAATTACACAAACTCGACTATATTTGATCATCAGATGACAATGGCACTAAAATGTGTAAAGTTATTGGTCTATTCGACCGATTAATTTGAAATTATTGTACAAACAAGTAAACAAGTGTCTGCATGTTTTCAATATGATATCGAGCGTTAAAAAACGATAAGCTTCGATTGGTCACAAGTTAAAACGACTTTCATTGGACTTTGTAGGAAAGCACAAATCCTCGACCTGGTGATATTTGTTACACAAAACGGCTGCAACGGTCATGAGTCTTCCACTTTTATCCATTCAAATTGTTATTAGGTCAGATAGCCTCGTTTTGACCTGGCGACTTTCTTTGAAGAACTTGTTTGTTTTATTTTTAATCCATCTCAATTCTGTTTCTATTTTTTCGAGTCATCCATTCATTTTTTCTCTGTTTACCTGTGAAAAATATGCATTCAATATCATGGATTAGTTAATTTGACGGGAATTCATTAGGATGATTGCTTTTACGTTTTTTTTCTGCAAAGACAAACAATACTTTTCCTGCATTTCGTGTCTTGTCGAGAGTCTTTTTATTTTTAACTTTCAACTTTAGTACATCAAAGCTTCAGAAAACAGTTCTACCGAATCATGTCATGATCTTGGTTTCGAGATATTTCCTGTTTTTTTCAATAACAATATCCTTAATCCCGAACAATATTCAAAAATTTCAATACTATTTTTGTTTCATAACCAAGATGATTTTGCTGTTTTGAACATGATTACATTACTTGGGGTTTGATCTTGAAGTCAAACAAAAAAAATATCTCAGAGTTTCTGAAAAAGTGAATTTTTCAAAAAATAATTGTAAAATCAGAAGTAAAATAGTTCTAATAAACAAAAAAAGTTAATTCCCACTCCATTCTCACAGAAACAACTAGAAAGACAGAGAGAACCATCGTCCATCGTGATATCACGGTATGGTTTTTATAACCGTGTCACTGTCTCGTGCTTTCCATGATTGCCTGCGATGTTGGTCTCAGTTGTGTCGTCGTCTGATGGACAGCCTTGACCAGTAACTGGGCGAGTAGAGGAGAATAGAGACAATGTAAGCGGTGAGCGAGTGAGTGTATTTGTGTGTGTATGTGTGATGATACTGTCGAAAGTAGAAATGATTACTCCCTGCCACTGATACTTGTCACCAGTGTCCCTTTTCACCCTACAAGAACCCATTCCAAGTATCCATCTGGGCTGGTTCACTTCCTGAAAACATGCATATTCTATTGATCAGAGCCAGGTATTCAAAAACACTAAAATCTAGCCCTTCGACTAGAAGTCGTTTTTCAGCGACATGGAAGATGATAAATCTACCAAACCGCTTCCGTTCCACAGACCAAAAGGTGATATTGACTACCTCGGTGAAGCTAAAACGGTGAGCAAAAGCTCAGACGAACTTTTTTCTAGAAGAAAATTTAGATTTGCGCCACAGTACTAAAGCAAATTGACCAGAAGGTAGCCGAAGGAACAACAGATAGTCAGTATCTGCAGGATTGCCTAACAATTTTTTGCAATGAATGGAAGCAAAGGAAAAAAAACTCGGAAATCGCGTTGAAGGTTATTTTGTCTACATAAGAAAATGAAACGTGATGCAGAGGCATACAACATTTCCGTGTCAATAATTAATGACGTAGAGAACTTTTTTATCCAGTTGAATGTCAGAAAGTATGATGATAACATGAGTGACGTATATAATGCAGCAACAAACTATGACGAAAACTAACTAACGAATAATAACAGGGACTTCTCTCAATCCTGGAGCTTTGCCTTGCCCAGCCATCTTTCCAAGACGACGTGTTTGACGCTCTTCTCACAGAATTGGGATACCAGACTGTAAGCAGAATGATTTTGACACCAACAACAAGAATTCCAGGTTGCATTCTGGAAAGCAGCAGTTCCACATGTCTACGAATCAGACCTTGCACATGGTAGACAGAATCGAGATGCACTTTTGTTTTCCCTTGCGTTGTATGATGTGAACAAGAGTAAGAATAAGTTGAGGTACAGTTTTTTGAAAGAAGAAATTGGACGAAACTGATTAAAGAGAGTTCTACGCAGCAGTACCTGGCGTCAGACAAAGTATGCTCGGAGTTCACGCCAAGAAATTCGGAGAGAAATATCGTCATCTTCAGGTGACTATTGTGCCAATTAGAACAGTGAAAAGAGAATTTCACTAATTATTTTATTCAAATTACAGATGGTCAGATCCCGCGCTAACTCCAGAATGTCATCAGTTCAAGGATCAACTGAAGACCTCCTAGCAACACTCGACGATCACGACTCTGATACCGGAAGTGAAACCCATTCGGTCAACATGAACTCGTCTCTGACTGATCCATCAAGACACAAGGTAGAGACCACACAGTAAAAAAATATGTTATTTTTCAGCAACGAGTTATCAACGTGTCAAATGCACCGCCTGTGTCTATCAGCCGCAAAGGAAGTGGATCGTGGGAAATCAAGCAAGGTGAGTACACGGTAGACAACAATGAATTTGCAAAATTCAGGATCCGGAGGTCTTGTCGCATGTGTCGACCCAGTCATGTCAGTTGACAAGGATAACATCTGGTTGTCGAACCTTGGAATCAACTTGAAGGAGGATGATGATGTAAGTTAGACAACAGCCTGGAACACTTCATTTTGTTTCGTCCAGTGCGGCTGGCAGCAGGGGTTTTCTTCCTATTTCTCAATTTTTCGTGATTTTGGATGATACTCTAACGTGGTAATAAGGATGAGCTATTGCGGCTGGCACTAAGCTTTTTTTCGTTTTTACAAATCACTGAGACTTTTCAAGAAAAATTAATTTGATGGGGATTGAGATGGTAGTGAGAAGAAGTGATGTCAGACAGACAGACAGTAAAATGCAGTTTCTCAACATTCATGTTTTTCAGTCACTCCCATCAACAAACTCTCTCGGTCTCCCACTGATCAAGCAAGCAAGAGCTGGAGAGATTTTTCACGTCCTCGAAGAAAATGACAAAAACCTGAAGCTGACTCCAAAAGAAGAAACTGTTGAGTAAGTGGCTCACTGAAACAAACTACACACATTTTTATCGTCTCGACTACTAACAACTGGTGCTCATCAAAATCTTTGTGTGTGTGTGTGTGTGTGAGCGTCTGTCTCGAGCAACGTTCTTTGTATCCTCGAACCGCAAAGAACATTTGGTGGATCAGAAAACAAATGTTTACAGACGTGAAATGTCACTGCTCTCGGTTGTCCTGGATTACAACAAGTCAAACTATCAGCTGAACCCGGTGATTGTCAGCAATGTTAGTTTTGTGGAGTTTGTAAACGTGATAAGAAAAAAAGAAACAAAAATGCTAGTTCCTCCTCACAAAAAAGTACTGCAGTCCCTCCTTTTTTTCCAAATTTGAAATATCGCAAAACTCAATGTATATTTTTCACAATTTTTTAGACATGAAAGATAATGAATTTGTGAATCTGATGGAATCCAGATTTCGAAGCTACAAGAAGTCTTAATGAATAACAAGAATCCGACTTTTTAGGAGGACTACAACACATACTATGGAGGAATCAGCAACGGACTGCTGTGGCCAGCACTTCACAACCTTCCTGAATACATTGTTGAAGACTATGATGACGTGAATGTGAGAGTTGCAGCTCAAAAACTTCACAGCTAGCTTTTTGCAGCTACTGAGGGAACATTGGTGCTCCTATGTTAGAGTCAACTATCAATTCGGAATCAATGCAGCGAGGAATAGTCGCGCACAGGACTTTATCTGGATTCACGACTATCACTTGATGCTTTGCGGACAGATTATGAGATCTCTGGATGCCAACCTTGAGGTACTGAAACTAATCAATATCGATTTATTGATAACCTTCAGGTCGGATTCTTCTTGCACATCCCATTCCAGCCACCACCACAGTTCATGACAAAGTACAGAATTGTGGCAGAACCGATTCTTCGCGCTATCCTGCGTTTCACGAAAGTTGGATTTCAAACGAGCCGTGACCGAGAGACTTATGTGAAGATGGTCAGAGAGTATATTCCACGAGCCAGAGTTCACTATGAATCCAAGATTGACAATTATACAATTACAAATGAGGTGAGATATAAAAGAAAGAAAGGGAGAGAGAGAGAGAGAGAGAGAGAGAGAGAGAGAGAAAGAGAGAGAGAGAGAGAGAGAGAGAGAGAGAGAGAGACGAGTATAATTTCAGGGTTGGTCATGCTCCCTCGGTGTCTTTCCCGTCTCAATCAAGAATGAAGAATTCTTGGTTATTGCAAACGATCCAAAAATTCGAGCCGAGTGCGAAACTATAAAGAAGGCAGTGATGAGCAAAGGCGGTGAAGGAGGCCAACTCTTCTTCTCCGTTGAACGTTTCGACTACACCAAGGGTATCAACGAGAAACTTAGAGCATGGAAGCGATACCTTGAAAAGCATCCAGAACGAGTCGGTCTCGATGTTCTCCATCAAGTTGCAGTGACAAACAGAAGATCTGTCGAATCGTACAGAAAGTATCAAGTATGACGTCATCGTCAATAATATGAACAAAGTAATTCAGGACGATTGCATGGCCCTAGCAGATGAAATAAATACAATCTTTAAGTCTGAAAAGCATCCTGACTGGAAACCGTTGATCTTCGCTATTGATGGTCTTCCAAGACCGAAATTGATTGCCCATTACCTGGCAATGGATGTTGGTGTCGTCACGCCATCAAAGGATGGAATGAACCTTGTCGCTAAGGAAATGATGATCTGCAACCCGAAAGCTTCGCTGGTTCTATCAACTGGAGCAGGAACCGAGGTCCAACTAGGCAGTGCTGGATTCTATTCAAAAGAAGAACAATGTTATCACAGAGTGGAGGATATTCATGATATCGAGGTAAGTCATCAGAATTGAAGTCTACCTAAAAAAAACTTTGCAGAAGTTTGCCGATATCTTCTTCGAAGCTGCCACAGAGTGTCAGGAGACAAAGAGAGCCAATGGACTGAAGCTCAATGAGTTCCTCATTGAGCACGACATTGAAGAGTGGAGCAAAAAGTTCCTAGACCCCAGCTGGACCCACAAAGTCATCAGAAGTGTCGACGTCAAGCAGCTCGCGGAGTTTTACATTCTGATGTCGCGAACCGCGCAAGTCAGACGGCAGATTGTCGATACAGTACTCAAAGGACTGCCGATCAGAGCTCATTTCTTGCTCTCGCTGGAAAACGCGAAGGTAACTGAAAAATGATCGTCTCAGAAACCCAAAATTCAGAATTCCCTAGAACGGGCTTGTATTCCGGGAACCACAAAGTTGGTAGTCCAGACGACGCCATCTGCTGAAGATTCTGATGGAAACAATACCAGCGCTCAATTCGACATTGCTGATGAGCTGGCCGAGTTGCAGAAAGATATTGCGTTCCTGTCATTCGTCCAGACTGACGAAATTACCAACGTGGAGCAGTTCATTGACGTGAGAAACGTGGCCTGAAACATGATCATCTTGAAGTTTCAGACACTCGGATCTTTCCACCCATCAGGACCATCAGCCTATCACGCTGAAGTTGATCAAGCTATGCAGCTCCTGTCTGAAGGCTGCCACTTCCAGAATTTCTTCACCGATCGGGATGGAACACTGAAAAGCTATGCGTGCTCATACCCAACCAGTGTTCAACCGGCATACTCGGCAGTCATTCAAGCACAGTTTGCACGTAGATGCGCTCAGTTCTGTGCAATTGTCACCACCGCGCCACTTGTGCACATAGGAGTATTGAATGTGAGCACCATGCCGGAGGGAACTTACGCCTACGGAGCGTCAGCAGGACGTGAGTGGTATTTCAACCCGGCTATGCAGTTCAAGGATGACTCTGTGTCGGATGCCGATCTGCAACTCTTGAATAGAGCATTTGACAAGGTGAAAAACTTTCTCTCTCTCTCTTTTTTCTATGTCTTTCTCTCTCTTTCTTTCTCTTTCTTCCATGTCTTTCTCTTTTTTTCTCGTTCTGTCTCTCTATCTCTCTCTCTCTTTCTCTATCTCTCTCTATCTCTCTCTCTCTCTCTCTCTCTCTCTCTCTCTCTCTCTCTCTCTCTTTCTCTCTTTCTTTTTTTCTATGTCTCTCTCTCTCTTTTTCTCACCCCACCTTTCTCACAATTTTTTCAGGTGGAAGACCTACTTGAAAACCCAGAATATCGCAACTTCACTTGGATTGGAAGTGGACTCCAGAAGCATTACGGTCACATCACCATCGCCAAGCAAGATGTGAATAACTCTGTGTCAAAGAAAAAAATGGTTCAGCTGTACGAGCAGGTAAAATTTTCACAGAACACCTGCAACTTATTCCTTTAGGTGACAAAAATTGTCAATGACGTGGACCCATCCGGAGCAGTCCTGACGATCAGAGAAAGCGAGCTGGACCTGAAAATTTACACAAAAGCGAAGCTGAGTGGAAGAATTTTCAACAAAGGTCACGGTGTACGACTGGTTGAGAGAAAGATGGGCATCAACTTGAAGGAAGGTGAGTTATCATTATAATTTGAAAAAAAAACAAATCTAGGAAATATCCTTGTGTGCGGTGATTCTGAATCAGACCTCTCTATGCTGGAAGAATGTCTCTCGATGGCTGGATCAAATGTTTACACCATTTGGGTGACAAAAGATGAAGCCCTGAAAGAGAAGGTTTGTGATGAGAACTTGAAGAATAATCTTTTGATACCAGCTCTCAAAATTCTTTCAAAAGTCTACCCATCAATAAAATGAGTTGTATGTGTCTATGTAAACAGTTATCTCAAAAAAATTGTTTTCAGTGAGAAAAAAAAGGTTTTCGATGAAGATAGGAAGAAAACTTAGTCTTTCACCGTTCCCTCGATCATAAGAAAACATTAAAAACAAACTCAAAGAGTTGAAAAAATCATCTTGACCACATGAAGTAAACTTTTTTTCTTACAGGTGACGAGTATCTGCGCACAATATTCAAATACCAGAATTCGTTTCGTATCCTGCCCACAAGTACTTCTCGGAGCAATGGCAGCATGCACAGTGAAAGAACTGCGAGCAAGCACAACGTCACAGGACTTTTTGGCGTTGCCAGGCCTTTAAAACTTTCATTGATGACCCACACACACATACAAGATAGCCGTTTTGCGAATACTTGTAACACAAGACTGAGTACCAATTAGTACCAAATTTGTAAATACAGCTCATCAAAAAGTAGATTTCGTTGCCCACTTGCTCACGAACCCGCCTTTTGATTCACAATATGGTTCAGTTTTTGCGTTTTAAGTGAGAATTGTTTTAGCTGGTACAAGAAACCACGACATGAAAGCCATTTTCACATATTAGTTTTTCTATTTGTAATTGTTGTGGTACACAACAAAAAATGTTTGTATTTCTATTATTATTCTGACAATGAATTATTATGAAATAGTTTTATCCGTGTGAATTTCGATTATGATGTTCTCAGCACAAATAAGAACAGCGACGTTTGATATCAGAAAATGTATCAGAAAATGCAATAACAGTTTTCCATTATCACGAAACTATCTATTTGAGAAGATGCCACAAGTCGATATTCTTTAATTTTGTTTTTTTTTTGTGTCTCACATGTCGGTATCATTTTTGACCCACACCAAAATTGACCTCCATAAAAAGATACTGTCTCATTCTACACTGTGAAATACTGCGTATCTTGCAAATATGTGTTATTTTACGGTTTCGATTGATGTTTTGCTTCTGGGACCACCGCCCATGATGTTTCCAAGTGACCATTATCATACAGTTATTGAGTATCTTGTTTTCCCATCAAAGCTCTCTATTCCTTTGTCTACTTCTTCTGTTTAAGTTATTGTGAAAGTATATTGCTTCTTCAGTAGGTATTCTTGGGTCGTCGACCCGTCTTCAACCAATGTACTTTGATGAAGTAATTGGCACTGGTGCATTTAGGCTTAGGCTTCAATTTAACAATTTATTATTAGGTTTTCTCTCTGGTTTTTCTGCAATTTATACTATGAAATTGTGATGAGGCAGGATAACATAAGGCTTAGAATTATTATAAGTACGAACAGAAAAATAAGAAAGCTTAATGAACAAATGAATTGGGCCTAAACAATAATGTCAATAATTAGAAAATCAAAGTATTACGGTAAGCGGCGGTGTGTGCACTGCCAACGCACCCGAAGAAACCGCACACTTTTCCTTGATCTTTCTTAGCTTTGCTAACAGTTATTGAGTTTGCTCATTTCCACAGTTTTCCGTTCTTCCGTCAAATTCTCATAAGAAGCATTTAGTTTTTGGTTTTTCTGTAAAAAATACCTAAGATTCCATAGCAGATAATAAGGTTTTTACGTTTCCTGTAACTAGAACATTATAATTCAAAACTTCACACAGTGTTTCGAAAATTGAGATTCAGTCATGAAATGTTTGCGTGTTTCACTTTGAAGCACTTTTGAGTTTTTCAAAACTTCTATTCTATGTAGATTCTCATTTTTCTGTCGGCAAGACGTATAGTATCGTACAGTTCTTTGTGAGTTGACTGCTTCTGCTACCACATGCTGTCAATCAACACGTTGGTGCTGAAATTCTGCTCCTGGCAAGGTGTAAACCCCGCCCATGTTGTATCCAAGTGACGATCTTCATGCGATCATTTGTTGTATTGGGCATTCAACAGAGCTCTCTCTCTTTTTTTCTCTTCTAGGATCTGTTCCATTTGTATCAAATGTCATCCATTTGACTCACTCACAAGACCAGTTTATTTCAGGAATTCTTACAAACGGTCTGTCACTCTCTCTCTCTCAGAATGGAAGGTACAATTCACATTGGATGCAGAGTCAGAAACCTCAACTTCAACCACAAAGAGAAGATGACTCAAGAAATTTATCAACATGTCGGCGAGATTTACGGTTTCATCTCAGCACATGACACAGCACAGAAACTGGTAAGTTTTCAATGTTTTTGAAAAGTTTGAATATCAATTTTAAGGTTAACGATATATTCGACGAGGACCATGAGCTCAGAAAACCTGGTAACGAAGAGAAATACTTGAAAGCGTTGGAGACGACAAGCCAAAGATTGTCCAGAGAAGGAAAAACTCTCATCGATGCGATGCAAAAATACATTAACTTGGTCAACCTTTTTGATTTTGTCAACTTTCAAGGAACGAAGAAAGTCATCGGAAAAATCCAGAAAGATGTTAGTTTTTGTTTTTTGCTTTGTCTAACACTTATTCATTTGTTGACAATACTAATGGAGAACTTTCAGACGCCAAACTGGCTCGTCAGCCCCATCAAGCTATCTGCTTTCGTGAAGGAAAAAATCAAGGCGACGAACGCGATTTTCGACCGTGTCTACGCTGCAGACAACGAGTGGCGTCAGAAGCTCCCGAAGAGTGAAGAGGAAACATCAGAATAAACCGTTTTTGTATGTCGTTGTGAATATTCAACTGTGTTTCTGAATTTGTGTAATTTTTGTATGTGTTTTCTGTCTCAAATAAAATGTTGTGGATGTTGAACTTCTTTTTTTAGTGAAACATGGACAGGAATGATGATTGGTGAAACTCGGCAGTGGTATTTCGCAGTTATTGACAGTTAGTCTGACATACAAAGATGTGAAATCAATGCTAACATAAATTCTGATCTGTTTCTTGTCACATAAAATGGACAGCCCATGAATCTTTATCATCACAGAGAGAAAGTTTATAATATCACTTAACAGTGACGTTAAAAATGATCTTCCGACTTGGTTCAAATGTTTTAAATGTTCTTCTTACAGTCTCTGAAGCTCACATTTTAGTCATGCTGTATTTCAAAACTAACGCGAACAAGATTGATTGAATGTGAGACCATTATACTAAGTAAACGGTGAATATAGAATTTCGAACTTCCTGCTACTGGCTACAGTGTTGCTCGTCTCAAGAGCAGAGCTTATCAGATTTTGATGAAAAATTGTGTATCTCTTTCTCTTTTCTCGCTCTATTTTTTACTGATGAAAAATCTGTTGCAAACTCACTTTCAAAATTGGAAATGCCTCACTGTATTTAGATCTAGACTGGAATCCAGAAGAATTAGAATCAACTCTGTGTCAAGGAAATAGAGGGTCGAACTATACGAACAAACCTAGAACCTCCATAAAAACTCAGGCAACGAAATTTGACCGTTTACGGTGTTTTCCCAGCCGTTTCCTATTGCTTTTTTCCCGGGAAAATTCCGGAAACAGGCGGAAAGCACCGGAAACGACCGTTTTTTTTTTTCGGAAACGGTCGGAAACCACCGGAAACGGGCAGATTTTGTCTGAGAGGAAAATCCGGTCGTTCTCTGTAAATTCCTGTCGTTTTTAGAAAACGGCCGGAATTCATCGAAAACGGTCGTATTTAGTTGCCTGAGAATATATTTCTTGAGCTGACAAAGATTCTTGATGATGCGACGTGCTCGTCAGGTCTCAACTTGTCAAGACTCATCCCCGTTGCGCGAGTAATAACAAATTTTCAACATTCGAACATTTTGTTATTTTGTAAAAATGATATTTTCCAATAAATATAGATTTCTTGAGCTGACGAAAATTTTTAATTTTCATTTTGAACCTGTAGCTCTTCCTCGCTACGCTCGAGCCGCTGGAGTTTTTTGGCTAACGCTACAGAAGTTTTTTTTCTAAATAAACTTCCCATCCATATCTCTCTCTCTCTCTCTCTCTCTCTCTTCCTTTCTTCTCCCTTTTTCCCCCTTTTTTTCTCATTCTCTTCTTCTCTCTCTTTCTCTTCTTTTTTTTCTCTCTCTCTTTCGTTCTCTTCCTCTTTCTTTCTCTCCCTTTCTCTCTCTTTCTCTCTCTCTCTCTCTCTCTCTCTCTCTCTCTCTCTCTCTACCAACAATCTACCAACGTGTAGGTAAAATCTACGGTCTCATCTCGGCAGTGGGTACCGCACAGAGATTGGTAAGTTATTGATGACTTTTTGGTAAAACTAAATAGAAACTTCCAGGTGAACGAGCTATCGAATGAAAACCGCGAGCACAGGAAACCAGGTAACGGAAAAAATACATGAAGACGCTGAAGGCAATCACTCAGAGGTTGTCCAACAATACCAATAGACTTTCTGATGGGACGAGAGTTAACCTTGACACGCTCAACATCTTTGACTGCGCCAACTGTCAAGAAACCACAAAGCTAATTGGAGAAGTTCAACGAGATGTAAGTTTTCTCCTATTCTAATTTTATTAGTGCTTGTAATTTAACTGTTAAGAAAACTGATATCGATTTTTCAGATGCTAAACAAGAACTTTAATCTAAGCTCCGTGCCTTTTTGATGGAGAAAATAGACGCGACGAATGCAATTTTCGACGTCTCTTAAAATGATTGGCATCAGAAGTTTGCGAAGAGCAATAATGTAATCAAACAATCAGTATAAGCCGTTTTTTTGTGTTCAAGTATGATTATTCAACTGTTTCCGACTGTGTTCAGTTATATGTATTCACTTGCTGTCTCAGATAAAGTTTTGTAGATACGACAATTGCATTTTTTTCGATGGAAAAAGCCAACCGGAACCTGGACAATTTCTAAGCGTTCAGAAATGTATCAAATGAACAGAGAATATGTAAATGCAAAATCTTTGTATTTCTGCAAAACTAGCTTTTTCATGTCAAAACTAACAAAAATGTCCCAAACTGCAGCGAAAAAATTTTTTTAAAGCTTCATTTTTCAGGCTCTGTAGATCCGGTCACTTACTTTTTCTTTCAGAAAAACAACAAATGAAGATAGTCATTTGCGGTGAAGAAGAAAAAAAGATTCGATCGACCAAACACGGTATGTCAAAAGAGGCTGATTGTCTTGACTATTATGTATAAAACAATGCACATAATGTGAGTCACAGAGCTGAATGTATAAAAGACTGTCTGAAAAAGTGTTCAGTTTTGTCCATTCTCAATTATGAAGGCGGTAGTCATCGGTGGTGGTGGTTTTATGGGTCTCTCCCTGACCAAAGCTCTGTTGAAGGAGTCTTACCACGTGACCGTTGTTGATCTGTTCCTAGGTTCCTTTGACTCTGTGGTGGTCGATCCAACGTCTTATCAGTTTGTTCAGGTTTGTCAATTATTGATAATCGAGCAGTTTTAACCACAAATACATCAACGTTCAAGGACACGTTGTGAACGTTTCACTGTTTTTGATTATGAAGTGATCATGTTTTTCTGATTTTCATAGTTCACGACGAATAAGAGATAGGAGGAAAAACGGAATTTTTCATTTGTTTTACTAGCAAACGCTAATTTCCAGTTGGCGCGAGAGTTGAGTTAAAAGTCAGATCCAAAACATGTTTTGCTAGTTTCTAGTGCATTTTTTACCAGGGGTCTTTCCTAGACACCACCATTCTCAATAATGTTCTACAAGACGCCGATGTTGTCTTTCATCTTGCAGCTGTTGGCATGTCCGGCAAAGATGAGGTTTGGTACTAATTGTTTCCTTCAACCCATTTTTCCCAGAAAAACAAAGATCTGATACAGAAGGTCAATATCGATGGTGTTTCATTGTTGCTAGATCAATGCATCATGCATGGAGTAAAACGGTTCATTTATGCCAGTAGTTGCATCACTATCTTCACCGGTGAGGTATTTTTTCAGTATCTCAAAGAATTGGCATATTTGTTTCCAGACTCTACGAAATGCCTCGGAAAATGATACAAGACCGGAATATGATGAGGTACTTCTCCCTGATACGGTAAAGATACCATATTTTACAAAGTAACTTTCAGATAATAAATTATTACGGAAGATCCAAAGCGATAGCAGAAGCTATGATAAGTCAACGTGCCACGGACAACTTCAAAACGTGTTGTTTACGCTTTAGAGGCATCTATGGCCCCGGTGAAAGAAACACCACAGAAAGAGTTATTGTGAGTTTGATTTCAAATCTTATGAATATAGATTCATTGAGAAACTCATCAGATCGGGACTTGTAGTAGCTCGCTGCCAAAAGGAGGATAAAATAGAAACACAGTACACCAGTATAGCGAATTGTATCCAGAGCTTTCTCATATCCGAGAAGTCTCTTTTAAAGGAGAATGTTGCTAATGGGCAGGTAATAACTCCGGGTTTTTTCACGAGATTGAAATAACTGTCTCTATTTTCAGATCTATCATATTCTGGATGACGAGATCTGCGGGAACTACGAGTTCTGGGCGCCTCTCTTCCTCTTATTTGGCAGCAAGTTGCCAACAATTCGATTGCCTTTCTGTTTCGTAATGTGGCTCCTAAGAAATTACGAGTACATGTGTCACAACTTCTTCAACACACATAGTTTCGCATCATGCACCGAAGTGAATTTGATGGCTGTTACAAATACATTTTCCACTGAGAAAGCGAAACGAGAGCTGGGGTATAATCCATCATCATCTATGATGCCCGAGGTAATTCTTACACGTGGAAAAATGGGAATCAGAACCAAAAAATTTTTGAAAAAGATGAATATTCACTTAATTCAAATCCAGATAAACGTCCTGCCAGTTTTTTTTGAATGATTATCACTCTATTTTTTCAGGTTGTCAAGTACTACCGAGATCGACTGTCTGAAGAGCCCAGAGAAAAATCATCCTTCTGTGGACACATTTTTTTTCTAATTCCAGTTGCTCTAACAATAATCGTTTATTTATTTGTCTCAAAGTGTCAGTAAAACATGAAAGCATGATACAGTACTGTTTGCACATGTGTTATGTTGATTCAACTACCGGCAAGTAGGAAGGCACAATGGTTCAGACGGGTACAGAGGAAGACAATAACAAGTGAAGCTATGCCATGCAAAAAAAACGTGAAAATTATTGAAAAGATGAGAAAATCACTTGTGTTAGTGAACAAATCTTGATTATCCAAAATTAAAGTTGATTTTAAAGCAGAGTGGACAGATATCAGAGACCGATCTAAAGCGAGAGAAATGAAAAAAAAATCACGGGGAACTGAAATCGTGTAACCCGCACTAGTGAGGACAGGAACCCTTCTGGTCGTCATCAAGTTTCAGTAAGAAAGGAGGAAATCATATGTTGTTGAGGAATTATGGTTTTCTACGACAGAGCGTGTGAAAAAAGTATTCTCAGAACTTCCCTTCTCCGAAAAATAACCACATTCTCTGCCGTTTGAGGTACCGACGGTCAAACAAAACACAAAAGCAACTAAAAACCAAGGAAATAACTATTACAGAACCAGGTAAAGGGAGGGAGTCGAGCGTCTTAACTCACAATCTTCGCCGTTTCACTGGTCTGAGGCTCTTCAACCTCGTGCACTGTCGATAACTGTTGAGCAGATGCTTCTTTTGGTGGTGACGTTGGAGGAACCATACTGGTCGTCTCGTCAATTTCTTCTTCCGCATCGTCTTCTGTAGGTGACGTCACTCTGGACTCCGTAGCGTGGGACTTCACTTCCGTGGCCTCTTCGGGACCTTTCGTCCGGTACATGTTGACGGCATCCTGTAAGAATTTCTCATGAGACGAGTTCGTCGTTCAACGATCTTACCCAGATCGTCTCCGGAAGTGGCAATCCTTGTGTCTCTGGTAGGAAAACAACTAATGCCCCAGCGACAAACGAGAAACATGCAAAGATAGCCATTGGCACCAGCGGAAGTGTGATGTCGGAAAGAATGGCAATGTATCCTGATGCTCCTGACCCCATTCTTGCGATCTAAACCACGCCGATAAATCATTTTCAGTGTTTTTATGCCGATAAGTACATTTTCAGTTTCTCAAAGTTAACAAAACTCACCATTGATGACATTCCAACAGCAGTGTTCCTGATGACAGTCGGGTTCAGCTCAGACGTGAAGATGTACAAAATGTTGAACGCCGCCTGGATGAAGGCTTTGCCAAGGAACATAAAGACCAACGCCATGGTTGTATGTCCTTCCTTGCTCATGTAAATAACGACCAGGATGAGAATGCCGGAACCGATCAGAGCTGTCATTTGAGACTTTCTTCTACCCATCTTCAGCAAGAAGACGCAGAAGATGAGAGTCGGCAATTCGATGGCTCCAGCGATGGCGTTGTTCAGGAAGAAGTTTCCGTCAAAGACACGTCTAAACACGGAAATTTGTATGTTTCAGATGATTATTCCTCATACCTTCCTGGCGAGGATTGGTCGGAGAGAGCAATGACTAGCCCATAGTATACCAATGCTGTTGCAATCTGAAACGAATTAATTGGAATAGACTGATGTTTCTGAACATACCCAAATGATGAACAGCATCACGTTTCTGAAACGCAAGTCTGGTGAGCGCCAGAGGTGGAAATACGATGGCTTCTCATTTTTTCCCATCCATTCTCTTTTTTCAACATGTCGGATCTGAAAAAAATGATAAAATTAGAAGTTTTGTACTATAAAAAAACTAACTTGATTGAAAAAATCTAATTTTTAATCGAAATTGACGCAAAATGTCAGGAACACTCACCAATCCCAGGTCACTGGGAAGCTTGCTCTGGTTGTAATGACACGCTTGACGGATAATCTTCTCAGCGTCCTTGATTCTGTCGTTCAGAATTAGCCAACGTGGTGATTCCGGCAGATGACGTACCATGATGACTGCTAGCACGTGTAGAATCACTGTTGTCAGCTAGAACGGAAAATGAACAAAATTGATAGAAAAGTCAACTCACATGAATCGAAGTCCATGACTTGGTTTGATAAGCTACAAGTGACAGTAAAGCGTATCCACAAGCCCATGGCGCTTGCAAAAGTGATCCAACCAGAGATCGATACTTGACACCAGTAATTTCCATGCAAAGTACGTATGCTGCCAGGTCAGCTGCCTCGTTCGATGCTGCAAGCAGGAAACGGACCACAAGAAAAATTTCAAATTCTCTCGAATATGGGAGGAGGAATCCGAAAATAGCCGAGAGACAACTGAATCCAAAGAGTGCTGTTTTTCTTCCGTATCTGTAAACATTGTTTGTCCTTTTCTTATTCAAACCGCAATGAATCGTATAGTTGGAGAACGCCATCAACCTAACAATTTTGGAATTAAAGTACTCACCTGTCACTAACAAAACCACCGATGAAACAACCCAGAAGGTATCCGAGCGAGTAACTCATGTGAACGTGAGCACGACTCCAGTTGTCATCACAGACCCGGTTCCATTCCGTTACAACCGTCTTCTCCATGACCGACTTGTCGTATTCCCACTCCCTGCACGGCAACTCAACACTGTTGTTGTCAAATTTGATGTCTTTAACCATGTCCCAGTTCAGCAGCTTTAGGTGGACATAGTTACGGTCAATGTACTTGCACTGTTCGTGGTGCTCCTGTTGTAGCTGGTTGTTGTACTTCTGCAATTTTATGTTTTGTTTCATGAGTCAATGTAGTGAGTGGTTGAAAGTGAAATCTGGACAAGTCAGTTTGTGCTACAATCAATATAATATTTTTATAAGCAAGAGTTTTTCTTGAATTGAATTAGTTTTTAAAAACAGATTGATCTTTTTCGATGAGGTAACTATTGATCACCAATTTGAGAGTGCTGACACAAAAAACCTTTCTAAAAGCAATTTCCGACTGTAGAACTTGTTCCCATGTGTAGTTGGTATATCCTGATTCAGAATTGAAGGCTTCTTCGTTGAAGTGAGGAATCTGGAGAGCACTATTCATTTATAGATAAGTTGTTGAGTCATACCTTGCACCAATGATCAGGTTGGTACATCATGTAGACTACACTGAGGTTGAACATCGCGTGAGGTACTTGTTGAAAGGAGATCACGAGGTAGATCAGAATCTGCCAGACGCTACATCCACCGATGAGGTTAAGAACGCCTACAAAGACCAATGTGATTGGCAAACTCAATTAAAAACGAAATCACCTTCGAAGTCAATATCGGTCAAGTTCTTGTTCTGTGGAGATCTGGCGGCGTACTGCTTCTGCTTCTGATAATGCTGCGATCGGATTTCCATCTCACTGCGGAGGCGAGCCGAGTTGCTGAATGATTCTTATCAGTAATCAGTTCCACTCATGTCATTTTTTTTCTGCTTCGCTAGAAAGACAACTAGTTGATTGGAGGTTTCGACGACAACCAAAAACTGAAACTTATGATACACAGTTCACAAGATATATAACCAGTGTTTCTTCAGAATCAAAACACTTGTTTCAATTGTTTTGACTACTGGTTTCATGAAATTGAAGTTTAACTCACTGTGTTGCAGTATTATCCGTGACCGTGTTGACCGAACTGACCGATAGAATATCTGATGGTGGAATCGACTGAAAAAACAGTTTTTTTCACACGGTTGATAACAATTTCTTCCGAATTTTTTTTAAATTTTGCTACATCTACAGATTTTCACTGAATTTCTCTTGCCGGAAATGTATTTACTAATGGAGAACGAGTCGTATAGAACCGGTTTGGAAGTTGAACGTGTAACATAGCAGTTTTGTTGACGTGAAAATCGAAAAAAATGTTTTCAAGCTGGTAAGTTTGATAAACTGGCCCAGATTCCTAAGCTTTCTCTTTGTGAAATTTAGATTTTTTGAAAAATAATGATAGAATCTCACATTGCTATCGTCTGTTTGGTCAAAGTGCGGGAGCACCGGGTCTGATTGTACCATGTAGCCAGCATTGACATGCTCGGGGCGGTCGTAGAGCTTTCCGATATGATTGAGATCCGTGTCACTCTGAAACAAAAATTTAGACTTCTTTCGAACCCTTTACTCAATTTACCTTAATCATTTAGATTTCATTCACCCTTTTTCTTCTCTCTCTCTCTCTCACTCTGGCTTCAGAGTTCTGAAACGCGTGTGCTTTGTTCCAAGTGTTGGTGAGATACATGGGCGATAGAAAAAGAAACAACAAGTTAAGACGGCAAATGCAAGAGGTTGCGGAACCTGTTTCGTTTACTGGAAATACGAGTGATGTGCAGAGGACTATAAATATTCTACCAGCAAGAGTTATTGACCATCGCGATACATTCCCTGACAATGATGTGTTGATATGCAAAAAATGAAAATTTGGTTCGTGGATACATGAGTGGTGACATGGAGAAGGAAACAATCAACAATTTGGCTGATGACAATGTATTCTGACAGTCAGTCTCATTGAGAAGTCACGTCGTATTTGGTTCGATGCGTTGATTTACACCAATATCAGCATCTAAGGAATTTATATGTTCTGTTTTGCAGATTTTATGGAGTGAAAATTATGTTGTGCAAGAAGCTTTCGAATACGCTAGAATGTTACTGTGGGAAGATAAATATAGTTGAGCGTTCACAACTGACTGTACATCAAAGAACGATCAAGTATCACGTCTATACCAACTTTCAGAAAACTTTTCTATGCGAAATTTGAAAGCTAATCTCACTTGATCTTTGGATTATTATTACAAACGGACTTAGTTAACACCATGTACCTGTGTGTATCTCTGCGAGTGTACACATGTGTGTCTTTCTCATCAAAACACATTATTCAGCAAGGTCGGAGAATGCGATCACTTCATATAGTGCCTTTGACTTTGTGATTCGTATGAATTTAATTGTGGCAAACTTTGTGTTGGGTTGAAAAAAAAAGTTTGCTTCAATTTGCACTCAATTGAATTGTTTAGAAACGAGAAAAGCTATCAAGAAATTCGGGAATCGTGGACTGCAAATTCATACAAAACGTAGTTACTTGGTGAACATGAAAAAGTGATAAATAAAAGTGTGCTATAGTGTTAAAGTAGTCAGTAAGTGATAAGGATCAATTGTAGTAATAAAACTCAAGATAAAAAACGAAAGAAAGATTGAAAACAGAACAATAAACAGAAAGGTGTGATAATAATTTAAATGAAAGTCGTCAAGTTGTGGTCTATCTGTATAGCACACCAAGGCATATTTTAATGACTTTTTGACGACAAAAAAACAAATATTTGGTTTCTTCATTTTCTGGAAACGACTTTTGTTTCAATTTTCAGTTTCAAAATACATTGTTTAGAGTGGCTATGAAAAATCGAAGCTGTCAGTGACGTGACATGAAAATAACTCAAAACGAGAATTGATATTGGAACTACGATAATTTTCGGTTTTTTTCGTTTCAAAGCGTGCTAACTCAAAAATAACATACATGTGACTTAGCATCCGGTTCAAATTTTGAGGAAGAGAGAAAAAAGCTTCTAAACGCTGGGCTGTTTTGAAGTTGGAGAGAAAAACAAAAGGCGAAAGAGGGCTGGATGCGACTTCAACTTGAAATAGTTGGCAAGCTTATGTGGAATTAAATGATAGAGGGTTTGTCCTGTGGTGTATAAGTCTGGCGTATCGTGCCAATCCACAATTGATAACAGCTGTCAAACCGAGCAAAGAAAACAAGTTGTGCTTGCTTAAAACTACTCGCTCATCTTTTCACACCCATTTTCCCTATTATCCCCTACAATTGACACACTATCTTCTGAGCATACACCTCCTGTTATCTTTCGTTTGAAACATCTTCTAACAGATTATTGTTCGAATAAACGACAAGAAGATGAGCCTCATAACAACATTCAGTTTCAGAAGTAAAAAGTTTGAACAACAACCGTCTCGTAAGAATTTTGTTGCAAGCTGATATATGAAAGAAATGAATGCAATCGTGAGACATTTGCAAGTAGTGATTGAGAAAAAGTCCTCTCACTCGGGCCCAGATCTCTTCCACTCTGCACTTTATCACATCGCTCACCCCGCAATTTGCTCTAATAGTACTGAATTTAAATCACGACTCACCCGCATCGACACTGGTTCGAAAAAGAATCCGGTCTCGTTTTGAAACGCTGCAGCCGACATTCTAGGAAACATTCTCGGTGTTTGAAGATCGCGTGGCTCTCGATATTCTTCCACCAAGTTTGCATCTTCACCAACGTCAAGTACTTTTGTGTCCAGAAGATGGCTGCTGGAGGTTCCATCACCTGTCAGAGACTCTGAGCTTGTCGGCAGCGAAGTTTTGACCAGTGGCTGCAGCTCTTCCACCATAAGCGGCTCCGTGACCGCTTCGGCTGGCATCACTGCCTTCGCCACCTGAAAATTCAATCTTCGATGTGTCATGAAACGTATTATACTTCCATGCTGCTCTAGCAAAATCAAAATCAATACAACGTTACAGAAAAATGTTCACTTATTGGAAAACATAACGTAGAGTGGCATAAATAGATCATTTCTAAATAAAAAATATGACAGTATTCCAAAGTATTGATATTCTTACTTATTTTTGCAACCTCAAATTTAAAAAAAAGTAAGAGAGATGCGATCAATTTTGTCATTAGGCAGAGAATATTCGCTAAGAGGTCATTCCAAAACGTGAACATATTATCATTACGAAAAACATTATTGGAAATTATTTTTCAAGTGTTGATGTCAACTGTTCAATAGAGATAGAAAGTGACACGTTGGATGATTGGTGTCGAAAACATAAATTTTGAGATTTAGCAATTTATGAGAAGGGACTGTTCAATATTTTAGCAGAATTTCTGGCAAAAAAAGCAGGAATTGTTTGTTCTATAATTTTGTGTTCACATTCCAAAAACAAGCAAAAAGTTTCACACGAGGTGTCACATGTGACCATAAAACGGTTACTCAGAATTTGTAAGACAGGCATGGTTTCTAAAAACAGTTGATGGTGGCCTGGCATAATCATGTTATCTAGACCCTTTTCAACACTAACGTTCCAGTTATCTTTATATCAAACCAGAAAAAATGGTAATCCCATAACTGATATGAGCAAGTAACTTGGGATAGTTAATGTTCCCCACTTTAAAGGAGTTCAGGGAACAATTAACTACCAAAAAAATATGACTTTAGACAAAAAGCCGATTTCAGAGAAATAAAGGTGTACGTGCAATGTGCTCTGAACCGTAAGGAATGAACACGTCTTCTATTAAAAGTGGGCGTGGTTTTGTTGAGAGATTGGCAGACGTACTTTTTTCTAATTGTTCTTGAAAATCAAAATTTCTATTGAACTTGATTTTTCTGATTTTATTCTCTGAAAATTGGGTGAAATTTTCTCAGAAATTTTTTTTTCTAAATTTTCTGAGGAGCATCAGAGGTTTTGTTAATATTGAACCCTCTGTTACCATTGAAAAGAAAAAAAAGTAAGTAAAAAAGGAAAAAGAGAGAAGTGTGTGTGTGTGTGTGTGTGTGTGTGTGTGTGTGTGTGTGTGTGTGTGTGTGTGTGTGTGTGTGTGTGTGTGTGTGTGTGTGTGTCAATATGTTTTTGCATGTCAGAATAAATCTGCCAGATCAATAAGTTATCAGTCTACGAGTTTCAAGTACTATATACTTATTTGCGTCTGAATTTCCCTATCGATCAAAGCAATGAAAAAAAAATTGGTTCTTATCAAAAGTGCGAGATGTGAGCTACACACACTTCGTTCTTCAACGATAAAAATGTGTGAGAGGAAAGAGTGCCTCGTCATCCGGATGAATCATCAAGATTATTATTGGTCAGACTATGCCTATAGATGAGACTTATCTGCTTGTATTCTTTCAAATTCAATTCAGATCGTTCATTCATTTTCTTAACGTTTTTATATGTGTTACTGGAAATACAGAAAAATCTGTAATTTCACAAAAAAAAATGGTACCGTCTTGTTTTTACATAAATTCCAGAGCTCTAGACTTTGGACTGTCGCATATAAACCGCTGGAACCATCATTTCACGGACGTTCTCTCAATCGATACAACTCAGTCCGAGCGAAATTCCCACATAAAAAATATAAGAGACGACGAATACCTAATTAACTGGTGTGAAATTGCTGACCTGATGTTCATTTTTTCTTCGCAATTCGCGAACGAAATAAGAAATGGGTATTATGTGCATGTCACTTCTGCAGGGTTCTTCACGAGTGGCCCATCTTCCTGCTCTCCGAGAATAATCCGAAAAACAACAACAAGATAACATCCGCGACGTGGGGGGAGGTGACTGAGCGATAGAAATCGACTGAGACACCGTGGCCACCTGTACTTTTTTATTGACAGACAGTGTATGAAGTGATCTTTACCTTATTATTAACTGTTTCACACAGTTGGTGATATGGTAAATAACAACCTCATTTTTTGTATGTAGCCTGCTCACTGCACAAACATTCAGCGGCACCTTTGATCTATACAATTTGTACTCATCAAGTACTTAAATACAGCGTCACAAACTCTGTGCTTGTTTGTAGTGCAAGAGTTCTGAAACTTTGGAATGTGGTTTAAAAACATTCTCATTTGCAAAGTATCTGTTTAGTTGTTCACTCATGAACCATAAACAATGGATCGAATAGCGGACTTTGTTTATAATACCTGACAAACTTTGATAATTTCACAAGCATTTATCAATAGATTTTTGATTCTAATGAAACGTAGTGACTATTTGGAAGTCAGTAACCAGAGAAACAACTGTATAGCAATGAACCCAATGCATTTACTTAGAAGTTCATGAGAACTGCAATGATTCATAACTATGAATGAACGGCATGAACTCAGTTTTATGTTTTCCCAGAATGGGGGCAAGAAGTCAATCAGCAAATCGATAGCGTGGAAACTCAACTCATGAAAAACATAGCGCCAAAAATAAACAAAGATTTGGAGAGGAAAAGAAAAAACAACAGAAAGTGCGGGAAATAAAGCTGCAGCTCATATTAATAACTTCCTCAGAGAGCAATGAAAAACAGAAAACACATTTACTATGATGACTTTCACACTCAAAATTTTCCGGCCGTAATACTTCACTTCTTTTCTTTTTATTACCAGTAAACTGAGGAAAATGCTTGTTCAACAGAATTATTCTCGAGAATGTGTATAGAACAGTTTCATCGACGATATGGAGGAAAAATTCTCATGGTGAGAGCGCTATGCATTCGATAGAATTGATATGTATGGGCGGGTCTTGATCATTATTTTGTGTAAAAAAACAATATGGTTAATGGAACTGATGGAAGGAGATGTGATGGAAGTGAAAAGGAAGAACTTTTAGTGTCGACAGATGGCATGGTACGGATCTGTTCCATTCGTAAGATTGAACATCAAACTCCTATGAGCAGGATGGTAAACTACATATATGTGATTGTAAGTTACAGTACTCATTGTGAAACAAGGGAGTCATAGCTTCTGACATTATAAAATGCTCCCCTTCTGCAAATTAATGTGGTTGATTACCTAATTTTGGTTCCTCAAGGGGAGCATTTTGAGTGCGCATGCACTCATGAATGAAGGGGGGGGGGGGGTACTCGTGGGTCCGGACAGCGATTTTAGCTAGTCTTTCAAACTATTCTAGAGTTAATGAAATTGCCAAGCCCAGTTAAACTTCAATACCAATAAAGTGACTGTTATGATGCAGAATTGATAAAAAAAGGTTTTCAGGAACTCTTCACTAACTCTGAGTATGTTTTTAAGAATAGATTCTGAGTCATACTATTGATTAGAATGTTCATTAGGCGGCAATTTTTTCGAAGCTAATGAATCCAGACAACATGGGCTGAGCCCAAACTTGGAAAAACAGGTGGACTTTAATGGATCTATGATGAACTTGGAAGTGCATTTTCTTGTCAAAAAGCTCCATGTTTTTCTTTTTTACGCTACGAGAGAAGAAATAAGAATGGTGGAATGATGATCTCTGAGAGAATAAACAATGCGCCCGTAAGTAGCTCTTCTCTCGAGCAGAGACTCCATTTTAGGAAATGGGAAATATGAAGAAAAACGGAGAGAAAAATCAATGTAGAATGGTATCTTGTAGAATAAATAAATCAAGATGAAGTGGAGTGAAGTCTAAGATAAAAGGAAAATGAAGTGATAAAGACATATCTCATTTACTTTTTCATTTCAGAAAAATCGAAAACTACATCTGACCCACCATTTTTTATTTGCAAGTGATTCATGGAAAACTATGATTGTTTCATCGTTGAACTATGATCAGTCAGTCTCGGCTAATTGAATCGCTTCAGAGAAATGGCATATCACATCATGAGATGCTGATTGAAATGAAAAATGTAATGTACTGCTCTCAAAAGAACCAACATAGTATATACAAGGTAAAGTAGTGAACTTTTTGTCAAAGTGGTGATGATTCAATTGGGAGTGATTCATGGAATATTTCTGAAAACGAAGTTTCTGGAGTCACATGAATGAAATGAGACTCCACTAGAAAAATTGGAAGATGCAAAGCAAATTATGAATATAAAAAGCTCTAAAAGCGCGAGATCACTTTTGGAACTTGAGAAGAAATGGTAAGAAAGATGGTAAGAAAATTAGGTATAAGAAAGTAGAATTGACGGGTGATAGAAACAGTGTTTTCTGAGATTGAGAAAGAAA